>LN483584.1:0-263344 GCA_900002565.1 Culicoides sonorensis
AAAATTTAATAAAAAAAAAAAAAAAACAAAGTAATCACAGGCAAAAAAAAACTGCATTCAAATTTAGGTTAATCAAAAATCTATATGTAGGAAATCATCATCATTGAACCATGAAACACACATACATTTAATATGAAAGAAAATTTATCATTTAAATAGGGTGGGTCAAAATGGTTTTTTTTAGCTAATGTTTGATTTTTATGAATTATCTTTGATTCGTAGTGAGAAGATGTTCAGATACTTCATTTGTATTAAATTAAATTGAAATTATTTATTTAATCCAGATAAGGCGGCATTTTTTGCCATATTTAACCCATTATCGCCTCTACTAAAAATATTGAGTTTAGAGCAAAAATTTCTTCTAGGATTTGTTCTTTGTTTTAATTCACTCTTCGATAAAAATATTGAGTTTCATGCAAAAATTTTACAAGAGAGCCGGTTGAAAGTGTCATATAATATCACAGAAATACGTACAGAATTCTTGTACGAGGAGGAAAAATTGGATGACTTCTTGTCTTATTTCTGCCAATAATTTTCTTATTTTAACCGAAAAAGTCAAAAAAATTGTTCCGACATCCCTTAAACTTGAAAAATTGAAACAAAAATATTTAGAACTTCTAGGAGAAAATTGGCTCAAAAGATACTGGTCGAAAAATAGCCCAGCGGCGGTTAATGGGTTAGTAAAAAACTTCAATTTTGAAATATATAATTATTTTTTTTATGCAAATTTTTGTGTTACTTTAATAAGAAATATTCTTAAGAACCATTTTGAACAGTTTTCGTAACTTTCCCTTTGTATTTTGCTACTATTGTTCGAGGGGGCGGAGGGTGATAAAGCATTTAAATTGAAAATTAACTTGAAAATTCATTTTGAGTCACCTTGTCATACATATATTTAGTTAAAATAAATGAATGTTAGTAATTAAATTAAAATTATAGTCTAAAAAACGCGAAAAACTTAAAGATAATTTTTTATCAGTTAATTTATTATCCTTAAATAATATCATCATAAGAAACAAAATTACAGTTAAACCTATATTTTTAATACTAAATTAAAAAAAAAAATAAAATCTTACTAAAAGTTGCTGTAAATCTATTAAAAATTCAAATATTTTTACGGACTAAGTCCATAGAACAGAATTCATTTTGAAGTTTAAAAATTTCACGTACAAAATTTTGAAGTTTCCGTATGTGTTTCTATAGAAAATAAACGTCAAATGAAATGTCAAGTGAAATTTTGTTCTATGAACTTTGCTAGTTATTATATTTTTTCTTGTTTTTAATTTTTTAGTAAACAATAAATTCCTGTATATACTGTAACTTTCTCCTCCTTATACAAACCGTCACTCGTCACTACCTAATCAATAAAAGAAAAAAAAATGTATAACTAAGTTATTTCGTTATTAATTTTTAATAAAAATTCGTCCAAGAACCATCTTTCATAATAATTGTAAATATATTAAATCATTGAATATCAAGAATTTTATTTTTTTTATTATTAATACAAATAGTAAAATAAATGTTTAAGTTGTTTTAAATTTAATTACATAAATAAACGTGCAATTTGTTTAATAAATTTAAGTGAAAATAAATTTCAAATCTAGTTGATATTTATTATTTAGCACAATTTCATAAACTGAATAAAAAAAAACAAGCACAAATTCATTTAGTTAAGAATCGACAATCTTTTGACTTGTTTAATTTACAATATTATGAAAAAAAATTATTAATTCTCGATTATTCTTAATCAGTTGATCAATGTTAGTCGATAAGCTTTTTTAAATAAGAGAATTTTCAAACTTCTAATTTTTATTAGTTCGATAATTTAAATTTAAATCATAATAACATTTTAATTTTAAAAATCGTAATCGGAATTCCATAATTGAAGGTCTTCATCATTTGAAATGATTTTTTCAAAAATTACAATATAAAATCCGTGGTATTTAAATCGAATCATTTTGTTAATAAGGATCATGCTTACCTCTCACTGATCGATCACATCTTAATTTCAACAAAGCTTATTTTGACTTTTATGATCTTACCTAACTTTTCATTGTTATCATACTTTTAATTTAATTTAATAGTTATTTTTATTATAGTTTTCATAATCATAAGTTTTTGAATTTCAGAGATTTTATACGATTGTTTTTTTTTTTAATAATATAATTGTTAAGATTTTTTTTATGTTATCATTAAAATGTTGTACTATTCCTTCTTTTTAAATGTTTGATACATCGTATATATTTGAATTTTTTATCATAAAACTTAATTCTTTCAATTTTCACAAAACATCATTGTTAAATCTCACATTGAATTGTCTAGAGATTGAAATTCGATGTTTAAAAACACCTGATAATTGAAGAAATTTTTGTTTTATGTTAAAAATAAATCAAATTTTATAAGGATAATACAATTTTTAATAAAAAAAAATATATACTTAATAAAATTACTTGTTATTTTGCACAAAAAGTAAACAAATATATAAATATATATTAAAAAAAAGATAAATTAAACAAAATTATTAGTCAATATATAATAATTTTAAGCCATTTTACTTATACATTTTAATAGCGCATTCAATAAATATAATTATTATTATTACAATTATTATTATTATTATAATTATATCATTAATAAAATTATAAAGGAAAAATAAAACATAAAAAAATTAATAAATAAATGAAATGTGTTTACTATGAAACGGATAAATAAGTTAAATAAATAAATAAAAAAGAATCATTAAAAATTATATAAAGAAGGGAAAGCTACAACCTACCACTAGATATAATAATTAAAAAAAATAAAACTAAATAAAAAATTATAACAATAAAATAGTCAAATCACTAAAATAATAAAACATAATTGAAATGTTTAAAATCATCATCATACACTAGATGTATTATCATTATAGTCATTTTTATGAATTAAATTTTTTTGAAATTGTATTAATTTTTTATGTTATTATTAATGTTGTAAAAAAATAAAGTAACTTTATAATAATAATAATAAAAAAATTGTATAACAATGTTTTTTTTTATTATTTTAAGATTAAAAGTGTAACTTTTTTATTAAAAAAAAATATAAAACAACAAGAAGATATGAAGAGCAATAAATGTTTAAAGCGAAATCATTGAATTCATCAATCAAATAATAGTTTAACATTAAATAACATAAGATCGATGATAAATATTTCTTCCAAATTTACATCATACACACAGACACACACACACATACACACCACAAGAAAATTTAAGTTTTTTTATACAACCATAAAAAAAAGATTATAATTAAACTGATAAAAAAAAAATAAAATTACTAAATATTGAAGGATTAAATTTAAAACATATTATAAAAAAATAGAATAATAATAATAAACTAATATTAATAAAAATAATTAAAAATAATAAAAATAAACCAATTTACCATAAACGTTTAACAAGTAAAAAAAAAATGATATAATAACAAAAGAATAAATGATGTTGTGTTAGTGTACTTGCTGTTTTTCTATTAATTCAAATAAATTTATAAATAAATAAAAAATGAGAATAAGATTTAACAAAAAAAATACAATTAATTCATTGAATTCTAATAAATTTCATTATTTTATATTTTCTTTTTTTTAATTTTAATTACATCTTTAATTTCTTAAATGAACTGAATCAGACGTAACAAACTTAAAGATAAAATTGTGTCATCTGCTCAAAAGCTTTAATAAAAATCACAAAAAACTTTTGTAGACCATTTTAATACAAAAACAAAAAAAATAGGATTATTGGCTTAGCATGATGTTGAAATAAAATTTCAGAAGGTTTCCAAGTATGTACGTAACAAACATAAAAAATCATCACACTTCAATGCAAAAAAAAGTAAATAAATAATTCAGTAGACTTCACTTCAATTGAAAGCCAATCAATTCATTCATTAAATTCAATGAAACTCAAATATCATCAATAAAAATCATTCTTAGTCTCTCATCAGATAAATTAAAAATAAATAAAATTAATATTAAAGTAAAATTTATATAAAATTTGAATTATAATAAAAAAAGGAGAAAAAAATAAATATATTAAATCACTATATTAAAAAAAAAGGAAATTTCGGAGTATATTTATAATATATGTAAATTTACTACATTAAAGTTATAATTTTTATTTTAAAAACTTTAATTGAAAAAAAAGATGAAAATTAAGATGGAAAATCTATTATAATAATAAAAATAATTAATATTAATAAAAAAAAACATATATATATAAATATAATTAAATTATAATTAATTAAATTAAAATAAAAACTATAATTATATTGAGTCGTCTAACTAAAATAATAATTAAAAAAGAGAATAATAATAAAAAAAAAAACAAGAAACAAAACTGTATTTCATGATGTAATTTTTAGATGAAAGTGTATTTTTTGTTATTTTGTAGCGAAAAATTGTCACCAAAGTAAGAAAATAATAAAAAAAATATTATATGAAAAAGTATATAAATAAACTAAAAACAAAAAATTCAAAGAATCTTTTTTTTCGTCTAACATGGGGCTCAAAATCCAGATACCAATTGAAAGCTCCCTTTATATGTCTCGACAGACTTAAAAAATAAACACACAGAGAGCGGACATTGATAGATTCAGCATTGATTCGTGAAAATTTGATAAACCTCGGCAAACATCGGTAAGCATCGGATTTCAAAACATTTTCTACTTGTTTTTCTTAAATTTATATTTTTATTTGAAAAAAAAATAATCTTAATTTGAATCATTTTCATTGGCAGAATCGTCCTCCTGATCATTTCCAGAATTATATTCTTGTCCCGAATTGTCTTCCCGATCACTCTCGTCATCGTTTTCAACTTCCATTTGTTCGTCGTCATTTCCTTTTTGTTTTGCTTTCTGTTTAGCTTGCTCTTTTGCTTTAACATTTTGTTGCATTTTGAGTTTTCTCTGTTCCTTCAACCGTTTTCGCTTGTCTCGTCGTGCTTTGATGAGTTTCACCTCCTCTTCCGTCTTTGTAACATATTCATGGAAGAAAATGTCACCACTCATCATTCCTTCTTCAATTTTAATTAATTGAATTGTTAATCGTGGTCCCAACTCATACAATTTTATTGCCGACTTATTTTCTTTAATATTCCCTCTTCCAATAGTTGCTGGCATTACAACAGTTTTCTCCTCATCTTCATACTCAGATCCAGAAAGAAGTTCTGCCTTAGTGACAAACTCTGATATATCATCAAATTTAGATAAATCTGGAATCTGTCGATTCACTAATTTCTTAACACCTTTATTGATACCAATAGGTTGTGGCCTTATATAATAATGACGAATGTCAATTAGTTTTGTGACGGGATTGAATGAGAATAGGACACATCGTTTAACATTTGATAACTTGACCGTTGAAAGATTAATGGCTGGAAACATGTTTTGAAATGTGCTGGTCATAAGTTTCATGTGTTTTGCATCTCCACTAGCACTAAATCCATTCAATATGACAATTGGGGCAAAGTGATAACAATCTTCATCGAAAAATTGTGTCTTCATTGAGGAGAGCACATCTCGTGATAATGTATACTGATGAACTTTAAATGTTAGGGTAGGACCTTTAGGCATCCTCGCTATTTTCAATGATAGTGCTGTTTCGGTTTGTGTAAAAATACACATATTTGATACATGGAAGATCCCTGATAATGACACGAAATCCTTAATTTTGTTACATCTTCGTTCCTTTAAATGTGTGGCTGTGTATGGTTCCATAACTTTCCTCAAATCATGACAAATGTGTTGAACATTTCGGTTTCTCACACCTCTTGATATCACAAACGAATGTGGAGCCAATTTATCTTCTAGCGGTTCTTCATGTGGAATTGTGGCAACTTTTTTAGTTTTCTTATTATGACGCTTTTTCTTCATTTTAAATTGAAAATAATTTTTATATTTTTATGAATTAAACGTGCTTTTGTTTTGGTAAAGTTTCACTACAGAATATGTACTGGGTTCAATACTCTCACATCCAATGCACATTTCGGCTTGATCAATAACAATAACAAATAAGAAAATTTAAGTGAATTTTCATGAAAATAAAATAAGGAATAAAAAATGATGAAACTTATGAAATTGTGTAAAATGAAATCAGGCCTTAGGTCTCTCAGTACAATAGTAAATCCAAATAAAAATGTCATATGCATTGGCGGTGTAAATTATGAAACCGATAATTGGACAAATATCACAGAAAAAATACTTTCATACAATGAAAGGAATCTGCACTTACAAAAAAATCATCCACTTTCAATAATTCGCCAAAAAATTGTAAATTATTTTTACAATTCCTATTTAAACAACAAAGGAAATCCACTGTTTTCCGTATACGACAGTCTAAGTCCCGTTGTATCTGTTCAACAAAATTTCGATAATTTATTGATTCCAAAAAACCATCCTAGTCGTGCCAAGGGTGACTGTTATTACATAAATCAGAATTATTTGTTCCGTGCTCACACGACAGCTCACCAAGTTGACTTGATCCGATCTGGACTCGACAATTTTCTGATAATCGGTGATGTGTATAGAAGAGATGAAATTGATGCAACTCATTATCCAGTGTTTCATCAAATTGATGGAGTTCGAATTGTACATCGTGATAAGCTTTTTGGAGATTCAATGGATTTGGAAATCTTTGAGACATCTTACAAGACAAATATTAATGGGACGATTCCACAGGAAGATTTAAGTAAATGCATTGATCAGCTTAAACAGCCAAATCATACTTTGGAAGCAGTTAAACTCATGGAACATGAATTGAAACGAATTTTGGGGGAAATGGCAAAGTCTTTGTTTGGACCTAAAATTGAGTGTCGCTGGGTCGACACATACTTTCCATTTACACAACCTTCATGGGAATTAGAAATTTTACATAAAGGAAAATGGATTGAGGTGTTAGGTTGCGGCATTATGCGTGATGAGATTTTACAAAATACAGGGGTCAAAAACTCAATTGGATACGCTTTTGGTCTTGGCTTGGAGAGACTTGCAATGATTTTATTTGATATTCCCGATATTCGACTCTTTTGGAGTCGAGACACAGGATTCTTGCATCAATTTGATGAAAAGAAGCCCATTAATAAAATGAAATATAAAGCTGTTTCCGTTTATCCTCAATGTACAAATGACATGTCTTTTTGGTTACCAGAAAATATGGAGTTAGACTCGTTCCCGTCAAATGATTTGTTCGATTTAGCGCGTGACATTGGTGGAGATGTGATAGAACAAGTAAATTCAATTCATTTTTCTTTTTATTTTTCTTATTCATATATTTTTTTTTCAGATAACTCTGGTAGACAAGTTCACTCATCCAAAATCAGGCAAATCTAGTCTGTGCTATCGAATAGTTTATCGCCATATGGAGCGCACCTTAAAAAAAGATGAAGTCAACGAAATACATAAGAAAATAGGCGATAAGCTTATTGAAAAATTCGGTGTTGTTTTACGGTAGAATTAAATATAAGAGAGTTAAAGACGATTAAATTAAAAATTAATCAATTTTATTACTTCATTTACTTCAATTCATAGCTTTTGATTTTTTGGAATTAGATAGATATCGTTTCCTCTAACTTTTTGCATAGCTTTTTTTCCTGTTTTCTTGCATTTTTACTAAGTTTTTTATTTTTTCCTTTTGTCTCCCAACTATCATCAAAGACTTTTTTAAACTTTTTGGATTTTTTTCGATGTTCTTCTTGGAATTCAGTTGTAAAATTTTCACTTTTCTCAATTCGACGTTTCTTACTCAAATGATGCATTTCTTCATTGATTCGGTCAACTACGTCGATTTCAGGGTCACTAGATTCTTCGGATTCAGAGTCAGCTTTCAAAGATCGCTTCTTTGAATTTTTGGGTTCAATTATTGGTGGTGTTGGAAGTGTTTCTTCCTGTTTTCGTTTTTTCTTATTCTTTTTGCTACTTTTATTCGTCGGTATTTCATCACTTTTTTCATCTTTGATCATCTCTAAAGCCTTCTCCGTTAAAAAATCTTTATTTTTACCCTTTTTATTTTTCTTCTTTTTCTTGATAGCACGCGAATCATCATTTAAATTATCAACCTTCGATTTCTTTTGTATTTTTTGAGTTTCATCACAAACCACATCTCCATCGGAATCTTCCGCTTCCGAAACTTTCGGAGTCATATCAAAAGCAGCTTCAATTTTTTCAATTAATTCCATTTCAGTCTTCCGATCCTTTTGACGTTTCTTTTTAGATTTCTTTGAATAATTTGCAATATTAAGGACATCAATTAACTCATCTTCAGGCACATTTGGATGATCATCAACCGATGATATACTAAATTTGGGTTTCTTTAATTTTTCTTTCGCATTTTGCCATTCTGGAGTTTTCAAATCACCTTTATCAGAACTCAATTCACGAAAAATTCCTTCTTGTACCGGTTCATTTCTCTGTTTTATTTTTTGCAAAAGTAAATTATCTTGTTCAGCTAATCGATTTAATTTTCCCGTTAATTTCAATCCATGTCTGGCCCCCTTGTGAGCCGTTAACTTCCCACATGCGGCAAAGAGTTCTTCATCCGTGAGTGATTTTGGTGCAACAACTTGAATATCTTCCGTTTTAACATGATTTTCAATTTCCTTTTCTTGTCCCACATCGGCTAGCAATGTAGCTGCTTTTAAAAACGTTCCTGCATATGTCATATCCTTTGATTTTTCCTTCAATTTTTTAACTGAATAACTTTTATTTGTTATTTCAACACCATCCTCATCTTTTTTCGTAATTTTAATTGATTTATCTTGCACTTCAACATTCAAATTATTTGAAGCTTCATCAAAGACACGTTCCCACCAATTATTGCCAGAAATGTCGGAAGCACTGCTAGATCCTAATCCGGCTAAATTCGTTTTGCGATGAGCTTTGATTGCAGTTACAATTCCATTATTGTTTTTGCCTAAACCCTCACCTTTGAAGAAAATTAAATTGAATTAAAATTTGAAACTGAATCAATTGAATCGTGACTTACCTTCCTTCCAACCATATTTTTTCAATAAATTTTCCCCGAAATTCATGATTATTGTTATATTTTCAATTTAAAAAATAAAAACCTCACTCTAAAGTTTATGAGCGCACATTTCAAATAATCAGCTGGAAATGAAGTTCACATAAAAGTGTGACTCGGGCTTAAGGCTGATCCAATTACGATTTGTGTTTACCTGGTAATTGTCCAAATCTCTGTGTTCGCTCCTAACAGAATAGGAATTATAGATAACATTAAAATCTAAAAAGGAAAAAAAACTCAAAAAATTGTGATAGAAAATTTTATTTTCCTCAAAATTTAACCATTATATCAAATAACCATTTTACTTGTAATGTAATCGAATCAAAAATCAACTTTTACTCTATTAACATTGAATCAAATAATAGAATGATCAATTCTTAAACATTGGTCAACATTTTTTTTGTAAGTAATGTTCTTATCGTAATAATATTAATTATAATAATAATTGCAAGCACGCATGCAACATAATTGCATTTAAAAAAATGCACCGTTTAAATCCGTAAATACAAAAATTCATAAATTGTGGAATATTATGTACGATAATGATAAAGTGTGAGAAGAGTTTTCTATTTCTTGGGTTGTTGAATTTGATGAGCTACAGGTTTTGGAACATTTTGTACTGGTTTTTGATGATGCGCCGGATGTTCATGGTGATGTTGTGCTGAACTCGATTCTTTAGTAGATACCACTGAAATTTAAATAAACTTTTGATAATGAAAATTTTTGAAAAGCCTTAATTTACATACCAGCGTCTGATTGAACCGTTGGTGGTGGATTTGATAATCCAATTACTTCAACGGGGTCTTTTGCAGGTCGTTCTGGGTTTGGTGTTTTGTGTTGGACAATTCTCATACCTCCAGCTTTGACTGTTGAATTTCATAACAATAGAAAAAATAAACAAAAGAATTCAAGTTTAATGAATTTTATAATAAAAAAACGTGTATTATGTCTAGGCATTTGTTTATTTCAAAGATAAGAAACACACATAACACTTTCTTATCAATAAAGCAGAAAAAAATGTTAGATTTTTTTTTCGTTGCTGTGTTAAAGGTGTTGTTATTACCTTTGTGTTAATTTGAACAATCAAAAAAATTATGAAATTAATTTGAAATCAATTTTAATGTTCAAATAATAAACAATCCTATTAATTTTAATTCTAATTTGATTACCTGCTGGTGGATGTCCTGCTTTAAGTTGTTCTTCATCAGCCATCGTTTAAGTTGAATTATTTTTTGAAAAATATTTCTGATTGGAATTAATTACGTGCTATCTATTTACTTTACTGTCGAGATGTGTTGGCAAGGTTTACAAGTAACATTTGATCAAGTGAAAAATGATACGAAACAGAATCACATTGGAAGTGATTTTATTCAGTATAAGTTTTAAGATTCAAACAAAACATCCGTTCAGATTGGAAGCTTTCATAAGAAAAAATGAGCCTTTAGACCTTCAAGCGGATCAAACATTTACAAGAAATCGATCATGATTCCTTCACATTTGAATACAAGCAGATAATAAAATGGTGTGAAACTGTACAAAATACCAGGCGTTTCCATAAATCCTTATAAGCAATTACCTTTAAAAGCAGCACACAGAAATGAAAACTCAAACATTGTTTTGCAGAACAGTTATAACATTTTATAATTTTTCTTTATTAATTTGCATCATAATTATGTGTTTTCATTTTCACAATATATATTTAATAATTTAAAGTGGAACGCTTTTCACTGTAATTAAACACTTTTTTATTATTATTTTTCAACTGTACTAATAATAAAAGCTTTATTGTAATATAAGTGACTTAAATGTCATATTTTTAAATAAATTCATACTTTTTTAAGTTATTATTGTTTTAGTTTTGCTTTTATGTTTATTTTTTTTTATTATTATTGTAAAATTTAAACTTAAAATTTTATTTTTCATTGACGGCATTGATTAACGATTTCAAGTTAAATTACAAAAAAAAATTAATCTGATAAAAAATAATACTTTTTGGCACAAACTTATTGTGTTTTTATCGTTAAATAAAATGTATTAAAAAAAAAGTAAAACATAATAAAATGAATTTTTTAAAATTAAATGAAGTTCCTGTTTTGAATCTTAAATCCACTTATTTCCAGTGATTTTAATTAGATAGCTCAAAAATTCTACAAATTTAAATTTATTATTTTTTTTAGCTTTTCCACAATCTCAATTTTGAGAGTGGCGCTTATCTAATTGTTTAATTTCAAAATTTATTATTCAACTACTTTTCTATCAAAATCACAAGATAAAACATTTTACACTTACATAGTTTTTTATGTTTTTTTTTATTTTTAATTTTAAGAACATTCCTTGTATATTTTTTTTTTTTAATTAAAATATGTTTTTTTTTTTTTTTAAATTTTAATAAATTTGATCATAAGCACGTTTTATATCGTTTTTTTTAAATTACATTGAATAGACCTTAATTTTTTATTAATTTTTATTATAATTAAAAATAAATTGTATCTCAAAAAATTTAATGTAATATAAAAATTATGACACATTCATTGCTTTAATTTCTTTTATTTTTCAAATTAACATTATTTTTTATTATTATTAAGAAATTTAATTTAATTTAATTTCAATGATTTATATGAAACAAAGTTAATATAAAATACATGAAATTTAATTTTTTTTTGATAGGCCAATTAAATGTTTTTTTTTAATTTTCATTTAAATATTTTTATGATAAAAAACAGTGCATATAAGGAAAATTTAATGTAAATTGTTAAATTTCTAATAGTTTTTCATTTAATTTGATATTATTTTTTTTTTTATTTGTAACATTTTAATATTCATTATTATTCCTAGTAGTTGTGTGTTTAAAGCATCAAAAGTTATATAGCAAAGTTTTTTTTAATAATAAAATAGTGTCTATCTAAATTCATTTCTTAAAGACTTTAAATACATTGTAACAAGCTTAGTTATTTATTTTGTGTTGTAATCTTTGAATAGTATGCTAAAAATATATTTTTATGTTTTTTTAAAAGTTAATTTGTGTAATTTTATATTTTAGTTATAATTTTAAGATGATAAAAAGGTGAAAATCTGAAGAATGTAGTAAAATTAAATGAATTTAAGAATTAATTTGAGCTAAAAGTTGTAATTTGATATTTTGCTTCGTTTATTCTTATTATAATTTCTTTCAATTTTAATTGTGACTAATTTTAACAGCATATTATGTTTTTTTTTCTTTATTTTTAATTGGTATTACATTTTATAATAATAAGTATAATTTTAGGTGAATATGAAAAGTGAATTTGATAGTTATTTTAATTTTATTATCATATTATTTTTTTGTTTACTCTTCTTCAACATTAACTTTAGATAATGTAAGTAAAATCATTGTAAGCTCCTTTTTAGAAACCTTTCCGTCTTTATCATAGCCTACACCACGCATTATTGTATCTTCAATATCACTCAAATCTTGTGCATCATAGTCCTTTTTGACGAGTTCCAATAAATCTTTGAGAAAACCACGAAGTTCCTCGTTTTCTATGCTGCCATTATTGTCCTAGTTTATGATAATAAAAATATATTAATATGTTATCATGATAATAAAAAAAAACTATGGGTCTTACCCTATCATATAAGGCAAACACCTTTTCAATGTCTTCCTTTGTTAGTTTTGCAGCACCCTTTGAATCGGTAAAAAAAAGTTTTCTTTTATCACTAAAATTTCATATTATTATTATAATGTTGGTCATGATGATAAATATTTATTAATGATAATAATAATCATTATATTACATTTACGTTCTTTATTGTCAGTCATTTGAAATTTTTCGCAAGTGGTCAACAAATAAAATTATAAGTGCTAAAAATTATTCTTTTTTTCCATTAATGCCTTCAACGTCACAATGAATAAGCATCTGAAATTTATTTTAACCATAATAGCAGATTATCATCATTTAAAAGTATATATGAGTCGGAAATCCGATGGACATTATCCTAAGTTACAGTTCTAACAAAAAAGGACGTAAATGTTGTCATGTAAAAACTCAATTAATTTCATGTTAACAAGTGAACTGTAACGACATGCAAATTAACTTCCGGCTGCCAATCAAACAATATTTTAACTTAAAATAAAATTGAAAAGCTTTTACTTTTTTATATTTATGTGTTGCAAAGTGTTGAAAGCTTATTATTTTAAAACATGCATCGATTAAGGTTTTGAGTGTTTTTTTTTTAAATATTTTTGTAGAACTGTGTTGTGTGTGTGTAAGTTGTGTTTGTATTTTTATAAATTTATAATACACATTTATTTTACTTGAATCACATAAGGATCTTTAGGTCTGGTTAAATTCGATTCTTGTTCTCTACTTAAGATTCTAGACTACTCAGATTCCGTAGAAATTTTCATACGGCTCTTTGCGGGACACTGCTAACCAGACCTAATGACCCTTGGAGCATAAAATTTTAATTAAATATTTAATTAAAGCCATTTTTTCAACAAAAAAAAAGTAAATTAAATGTTGACTTTAAATGATCATTAAAAAGCATTTAAATTTTTTTTACCAATTCAACGTACACACTCGTTTCAAATGAAAGTTTCAATGATAGGTTAAAAAATAACAAATAACGGTAGAATTAAATACAAAATTGACAGGAATAAGAAAAATATTTGAAAATTTAAATAAAAAAGATGGATAGGAAATAAACAAAACAACAAAAATAAAATCGAATATTATACAATCAACATTGAAATGAAACAAAAAAGTTACTCACTTCTATACCTTCCTTTTATTTTATTATATTTTTTATAATATTTATTTTTTTATTGTATAAGGATTATTTGTTTGTTTTATTTTTTTTTTTTTTTTGAACATTTCCCAAGAAGATACATGGCAAATAATATTTGAGATTTGATTTTTGTGCATAATATAATTAAATTGGGAGTAAAGTGTGATATTTTGTGATCAGACAACACCAATGTCGTGTATTATACAGAGTAGTAGTGGTGGTAGTAGAAGAAATTTAATAGAAAACAATATATGAAAATAAAAAAAAGAAATGCAGAAATACAAAATATATTAAAAATTTGTTTTGTTTTCATTTTATCACATTTATAAATGTTGTTATTTGAATGAATGATTGAAATTAAATAGAAATTTAAGTGTTGATAGAAGGCAAGAGTTTAGAGTTAAAATCATAAAAATAGTCAGCATACATGAAAATATAAGAAAACTTTTCACTTAAACAGAAAATTGTCCAATGAATAATGATCCTCTTTGTGTTCTTGTCAAATTGAGCACATTTAAAGTGAAAACGATTATTTTTATAGTCATAAGTCGTTTTTTTTTTGTAACGTATTCATGTTTATGAAATTGTTTCTGATTTTATAGTGAAATTACGTGAAAAAATGCAAACGTCACATTAACTCAACTTCTATTGACAAACTAAAAATTGGAGGATATGTGATATGAATACGTTTAAAGTACAGTGTGTTCATTTGATTTTGACTTTGATTTTATGTTTTGTTTTTTACTCGAATTTTCTTGGCAATCAGGTTCAGTGCAAACCATTTGTAGTGCTTCACGCGGACTACACGAGTCATCAAAATCCTGCTCTTGACTCGCAATAATTGAGTTAGTTATGTTAGGTTTTACAAGGACACCACAGTGGCCTCAAAGAGCCCTAATGTGGAGTTTAAATGAAAGCCAAAAAACGCTCTGAAGTGTCAAACAAGTCAAGTGAGGCATTTTCTGATTACAGTGTAAGTTCTGAATTTCAATCGAACACACTGTATATTTTGAAAGTGCCAGTTTATAAAAAAAATTGTAACAAAAATACATAATTTACTTTTGATTTTTTTCTTTATTATTATTATTTATGCGATCCAAAGCACGTGCTTTATTTATTGCCACATATTTTCTCGATTTATCGAAAACACTTAATAATAAATTAATTTATTCGATTGGGTAAACTTTTTTTATTTTATTTTATTTATCATTCAAGACAATGCATAGTGATGCGATTGTAAAATAATGTGCTCTTAAAAATAATCGAAGATATTGTTTAAAATAAAAAAATAAATCGATTTTATATTTCTTTTTCAATATTACATGGTTAAATTACAACACAAACACAATGAAAGACACACGATCAGAAAATAACAATAAAAAAAAACTCAAATGAAATTCAATGCACGAACACTTGGGAGAAAATGTTTATTATGAGATATTAATTTCATTCTAACATTTAAAATATAAAATCAAATTAGTACACTGTAAAAGACAAAAAAAAAAATAATGAAATTAGTGAAAAGCCGTAGGAGCATTACTTGAAATGACTTAATTGTAATTAATTATAAATATCAGAACACGACAATAAAGAGAATATTATTATTATTATTATTATTATTATTATTATGAGATATTAAATGGCATTTTATCCTATCGGAATTGAAATAGCATAAAGTAAACTTATATTTTTGCTGTATCTTTCCTTGTATCAACTTGTCTGCATGGTGTGTGTCAATAAGAAGATAAAATATTTTATAAAAAAAAGTTTATCATTGCAAAATGTAAAAAAAAGTGGGAAAGGAAAATTTTTACACGATGTACGATAAAAACTTAATATCCTATAAAATAACCATTTCTTTCTTATGTTCACATTTATCTTGTATTTTTGTTTGGTTCTGTAAAACAAACCCAAAGACAGTGTCAAACTAAATGTTTTTTACTCTTCATTGATCGGTTTACAAATATTTTTACACATTTACACTTACATTTTACGTTTAAATAGCTAAATTTTGATAAAATTTATTGGTTTTTCTATCCCTTGTTTAAATTTTATCGTAAAAACTTTGGATAAAATATTGTTTTTCTAACTTTTCACACAATGAATCATAAAATCTCTTAATTTGATTTAATTTAATTTATTCTTTGATTGAAAGACGAGGGTTTTAAAATAATTTTCCTCGAAATGCCTCATGTGTGAAAATGGAATGTTAATCAAATATCCAATTATAATTTGATTTGTGGCCCTCACTGGGCAACAGATATAGAAATAATGAAATTTTCCTTTATCACATATGAGATGCCATGAAAATTTTTGTCAATATTCACAAACATTTCAAACACTTTTACAATTAAAAATTTTGAGTTGCTCTTAAAATTTAATTGCTTCCTCTTGTTTGATCCTTTTAACAATACAATAAAATAATAAAAAAGACATGAAATGATTATTTGATGACAATGTCACACAAAACATACAAATAAAATACAAAATTTAAAAGGAACAAGTTCCAGTTTTTGTTGAAATGCTGCATTTTAATTGAATTTGTAGAAAAAGTTTAAGTTTGCCTTGTTATTGTTTTTTTTTGGTATTTTTTTTGTTGTTTTTTGAGTTGATGTGCAATTATTTCATTTTATTTTTGGCTTTCGGCATACTTTTTTAATTTATTTTTTATTGATGACTTTTTTAATCAACTCTCACTGTAAAAAGAATAATCTGATTCAATTATGTGTTAAAGGAGACACTTCTTGATATTGTTTAAATACATAATCTCTTTTAATTACTTTAATTTTCCTTTTTTTATTATTATTTAATTGTGTATTTTTTTTGATGATCATTATCTTCATCATTTAATTAAAATGATAATGACATAAACAATTTAAAAAAAAATGGGGTGAAGGCACCGTGTATCGTAAACGAAGTTTAGGTTAAGTTTTACAAGGGCACTACCGCGGTCTTAAAGAGTCCTATTGTTGTCCAACGTAACATTACCATATTTTACTATATTGATTTGAATTCATTGAATTCATATTAAAAATGAAGCCTGATACAGATTTTTTGATTTCAATATACAATAAAATAAACATTGCGATAAGCGGATACATAACCCTACTCATATTTTGTGTTAATTTTAACAAGGCATCATGTTAATGATGATCCAGTGTCAGTAAGACACAACTTTAAAAGATCTTGACATTGTTTGTAAATTAAAAGAAATAAAAAATCTCACTTATTTCAATCCTTTTCCCTTTAAGTGACCTTGAGGGTTAAAGGTACCCTTATGATTTTGTACTTCTATTATTAAATTTTGATTTTTTTCTTGATAAGGTATTATAAGACAAAAAAAATTTCAATATCCTCAAATTCTTTTATTATATCACTCCTATTATTATTATTATCGTCATCATTTTATCCATTTTTTCGTTTCCTTCATATTTTTATCATACCCTACAGATGTGATTACATGAAAATTGTCAAGTGTTGAGAAACAGTGACAAAAAATGATGTTAACAGCTCATCTTTATTGTATCATAAACAAAGGAAGTCAAACCCCAATGTTTATATTATGTTTAAAAATAAATTTTTGCCTTTCAAGAACACAAAGTTAAGGATCTGTGTCAACTTATTGTGGAGGCGTCTGGTTATTTTTAGTATTTTAAAGGAAACTAGTATTAAAAGTAAATTTATGTTAGATAGAGATAGATTCAAGGAAAAGTAATAAGATAATTAAAGGGAAGGGAATGAATTTAAATATTAATAGTCATATTTTGAGAAAAATTTACAAAAAATTATTTTTTATTATAGGTAACAGCAAAATGAAGTCAAAAAACAAATAATATAATAAAAAGAACATCTAATCAAAATTGCATTTGCCTTTTAATGGCGCAGTACTTGGATGCATTTACAAAATTAGCTGAAAAGCTATTGTGTTGATTTCGTTTTTTTTTTAATTTTCATTGCAAAATATAAAAAAATGTATAAAATATATATCTTGCTAAATGTCATTTGGTTAAGACAAGTTTTCGACATAAAAAGAAAATTATAATAAAATGTAAAAATAAAAATCCTCTATGGTTAAAAATATTTCTTGCCTTATGTTACATCGATACATTTTAATAATTTATTCGGAAAATTATTTCCCTTTAAAAATGTTGAATAATAAAATGAAGAGAAAAAAAAAGAAACATCATGTTAATTCTTACCTTGAAAACTTGGCGACACAAAAAGTTTTCCTTGACAGGAAGCAATCTGGAAATACATGATACAGCAATAAAATGTAATGTTAAGTAAATCGACCATAAGATAGCTTTAAGCAAAATTAAATTGTAGCATAATTTGTTCATTAAAATTTTATGAATTACGTTTTCAGAGCATTCGTTCTTTCTTTGGTAAGAATTTGGACTTGCAAGAATTGAGAAGGAAAAAGGAAAATTGTTGAACATAATTTACAAATAAAATATTAATCATGACATTTATATTCTAGAAATGTTAATTAATCTTAATGTCATTAGTTATAACTTATTTTTACGCTCTTACTAAAGGCTCTCATTTCATTGAAATTATTTTTTATTATTGACAATTTCACCAAATCTATTTATATTCTCCAAAAAAGGGATTATTTAGGATTAAATTTTAAGACCTATTTTCACAAAATTTTCTTGAACAATAAAAAAGGTGATAAAAATTTTAATAGCAGACAGATTATAACAAAAATAAACTTACTTTGCCATTTCAGATAATTGTAAACGTCCATCTTTATTGGCATCGAATACTTGAAGCTGTAAATTAAAAGGATCGGATTAAGAAAAGGTGCGAATATTTCTTATTTCAAATTAAGACACTTTTTAAAAGAATTCAGACAGAAATATCGTTCAATGATAATAAATGACTTAAAGGAGACTTTAAATCTTTTTTATATTGATCATTTTTCATGATACAAAAAAAAAATAAATTCAAATCAATTTATTTCAGTTCAAGTCAGGTCCCTTATTATTGATATCAGTCATCTCATTGTGCTTTTATATATGCTTAAATTATGCTAAACAAGTTGTATTCAAGATTTTTTACCCCAATAAAATACAAAAAGAATCCCATTTGATAAGTTTCGTTCATAGCATAGGAATGTAAATTACATTTTTTGATAAGAGCACATACTTTGATTTTATCTTCTTAAAATTGAACTATATGAAAAATGATTCAATGAATGCTGTAATATATGAAGGCAAAATATATTTGAAAAAGCATCCAAATTCGATGTAACAAGTATTTTTATATGTAATGTTATGATATTTATTTTTATTTTTAGATTTCTTCAGAAAATTTATCAGAAAAAAAAAAATTATATGGAAAATGTAATCGTTTGTAACACAAAACATAATATGAATTGAAGTGAGGTACTTTTTTACATGTGATCAGCAAAACGATAAGTATCCATTATGTGGTTTGAATTGTATGAACTTGAATTCTTTTGATTGTGAAGTAAATTTTTAACATGCTTGGAAATGTGGATTTTCCATGAAAAAGTCTAAAAATCATTCAATCTGACCTCAGATTGTGATCTGTAACCTCAATTTCAATTAAGTTAAAGATTGGAAAATTTTGCATGCCTTAAACCGCCTTTTTAATATTGATAAAAGAATATGCTGATGTTTAAATGTAAAATATATTTTAATTTACAACTTTGTTTTATCCCTTTTTCTGATTGATTCATAAAAAAAATGTAACGAAGGTAAAAATTAAGCTTCATGACAAGAAATCCGAACTGTAATCCAATTCCTATATAAATTTGAATATTTTCATCACAGTTAAGATACCTTAAATCTACATGCGACTTCAAACACTTTTTTCTTTCAATGAAAAAGTTTTAATACGAAGAAAAAATATAAAAAAAATTTCTTGATGAAATTGAATAACGTAAAAACAAGTAACTCACCATTGTATCTGTGTACTCAATCAATTTATCTTCTGAAACATCATTAATTTTTTTAGCTTCTTTAAGTAAATCACGCAAAAAGTTCTTCAACTCATCAGCTTCAATGTATCCACTGTTATCTGAATCATATTCACGCCATATCTGGAAAGCAAATATATTTTTTTTATATATCTGTGTGTATTATATTTTAAGACAATAAGTCTTGTGCCAAAATAAATATAAAATATAACAAGCATATGATTGAATGATTGATTGAATAACTTACTTTCATAAATTCCACACTTGACTCTAATGGATTATCGAATCTAAACAATAGTAGAAAGTTTTCTTCCATAGGTAGAAGTTGAGCCAGCTATAAATGAAAAAAAATAAATTAAAATTCGATATAAATGGTAAATGTGATAATATGTTAGTGGTATTTTGGGTCAAATGGATTGCAAAAATGTTCTCTATAAATGTAAAGATTATGTAAGAGAGCAGTTTTGTTTGAATTTAAAATCGTATACACAATAAATCATTTTACGTTGACAGAATTCATTATTAAAGTACCTCTCTAATATCAATTTTGCCATCTTGATTATCATCATATGCTTCCATAAAACAGGATTTCAATTCAGCTAACATGGCATCAGAGACAGCCTCTGGATCAACATCTGTTGCATTAGCACTTGACACAAATTCACGTAGGAATCCATCTAATTCTGTGCCTTCAATATATCCATTAGCTAGAAAAATAAATAATCATTTCTCAAGATCAAAATCATGATTTGTTAGACTTTAATTTTGATATAGATACATTTTTTATGACAATGATATGTCAACAATGTATTAGGTAAATATTTATTTAAGATGGAAATTTATCTTTTTTTTTTTTTTTAAATGATATAATATGAAATTGAATATCGTTGATGCTAAAGTATGAGTTTAACATTTAATATTTTATTGTTATTTACTTTTGCTTTGTTAATTTTAATTTAATGAATTCTCTCTTCTTTGTATTGTTACAAGAATTTTTGGGAATCGTCAAGAAATGGTGACATGAATTTTGTTATTAGATTTGAATACAATGTCATGAAGTGCTCAACTCATTATGGAAAAAAAATAATCCATTACTTTTGTCATCACTCAGAATTTTCTTTCATTTCCTCTTAATACAGATAAATGTTTTCATTTCTTTTCCCTTACATTAACTCGCAAATGACTAATTATAGAGAAAATATTTTTAACTTAGCCCCACATTATGATGGCTCATTGCATTCATCGTCTGTTTTACATAAAAACTCTATTTAAAAAAATTATTTATTTTAATTTTCTTAACAATGACATGGTTCACCTAGTTTTTCCTCTTTCCTTATTACTCTCATTTTTTTTTAATGCAAAACATTAAGTTAGAAGAAACTCATTTATCAAGATAGCACGCGCACGACAGGAGGCGTTATTATTAATATCATCGAAAGCACAATGATGTCTGCTCCACATTTTACGTTTCTGTAACATTTGTAAAATTGTTGTATTTTTATGGATTACAGAAAGATCACAAAACACAAACCTTGAAATAATGGCGCATTGAAACTGTTAGAGCAAATATCATTTGAGTTGTTTTAGTCTGGTATGGGGCGAATCATGGGAAGAAAATAAAGATAAAGTGTTAACTCATTCAATCCTTAAATGAGATTAGTAATGTAAAGTTAAAAAAAAACACTTATTTTATTTTAATATGATTATTTTCCTTGAAAGTGTATAAAATAATGTCATCATGAAATGAATGAAGCACAATTCATAGGAACAAAAAGGTTAGGAATGGAAAGTGTAAGACTAATTCATCATAAAATAGTAATTTTTTTTCTTCACATTTCTTTTAAAACCCGAGTTAAACGTTTTATTTATTTTTTTTTGTATGACACACTGACACACACACACAGACACACCTCATACATAATTCTTATATGAAATGAATAAGGAAAAACGTATTTGAGAAATTTCATTTTTATTACAACCATTTAAAATAACTGAAAAGGCACCTGGTACAATATAAACAGTATCAAATATTTCTTTGATACGTGAAAACTGATGAAAAAAGAGCCAAAATATACCACATCCCTTTAGGATAATTTCATTAATTTATGTAACACATACACATACAAACAAAAAAAAATATAATAGTAAACTAAAAATCCTTCCAATTATCCTACAACATTTGGCCTTGAAAGACACAAACACACACACATTATCCGTATTTACTTTGTTCCGTTCATGTTACAAGGAATTACATAGTTAAAAAAGTATATTTCCTTTTTAGTTCTAATAGTAATGTGACAGATAAAATCTCATATAAATTCAAGTTTAGGTGTTTTTAAGGGCACACATCTCATATGACATTTATTCTACAAAATTTTTAGTTAATTTAATCTTTAATCTGTTTTACTTTTGATATTATAATAATAAAAAGTAGATGATGCTTGTGATAAAGTTTGTTGAATAAAATTTCAAATAACATATAACAAGGATATGAGTTTACTTTACTTTTACGGAAAATTATGCGGAGATAAAAAAAACTAAAGAACAAAGTGTACTTTGAGGATAATCATGTGTAAGTAAGTATTAAAACGTGTAGTTAAAGAGTAAATTCAAATAAAACGTTTCATTTACTATGCATTAATATTAAAGTTGAGCAAAGTTACTTTGATGTTTGTTTAAAAATAAGATTGTTTGGTAGTAAAATTCTTGATTGTCTGATTACAATCTCAATGTAATGGAAAATACTGATAACAGCTGAAGGAGGCAAAAGTGCTGCAATGCCATTCGTGTTGAGAAGCAGCCTCAAATGTGGTTCCATAATAAATGCTAACGCTTTTGCTTAGAAGCTTGCCTGAAAACCTTCTAAGCTCATTATTTGAAAAGCGCAGATAATTTTTTCCAAATAAATTACAAGTAAAGTCTCAGCACAATTATTTTAAATCCCAATTCCAGTAAATCAAAATAGTATTTGATTGCGTTTCATTTGAATAAATTGTAATTCCATTAAAATCCTCATAAAGAAAATACTTAATTTAACATCATCTTAACTTTAATTTGTTTTCCTTTGAGACAATGTTAACATTCATCTAAAGTCAATCTAAAATCATTTGTCAAATAAATGGTATGCCCTTAAAAAATAAAACATTTGAACAAAAAAAAACTAAATCAAATAAATGATAAAACCAAACTTGTGACAAAATTTTCTTCTAGTACATTAAATTAAATTTGATTCCTATTTTTTGATAGACAGTTCCCTGGACAAAAGTTTTGTTTCTTCAATTTAATCACATACTACACATAAATTTCCTTTTATATCACAATAAATGTCAGAGAGGAAGCTTTCAGTCATAAACAAAACACCTGATGATACATTTCATTTCAGTTTTTAAAATGAGAGAAATTCATACAAATTTTCTCTGTTTAAGATGAAAAGTTTAATGAAATTTCCCCTTTCACATGGTTTTCTCCCACATAAATGTAATGCGAGAGAGTAAATTTTTCTCTTCATGGTCTTACAATCAAATACAAATTTTTTTACATTGTGTAATCTATTTATAAGTGAGAATAACATCACTATTGGATCATCTTAGTGTGTATGCACAACATGAAACGGAACAATATTTTTTGTATTGTAGTAATAAAAAATCAATATTTCATTCACTAGTTTAGTCGTACATTAAAAGCAATATGTGCTGATAGTGATGTTGAATTTATTCAGACTTATGATGAATAAAATAAAATTTAACTATTGTTAATTGAAAATAACATCAATTATTTCTAATTGTCGTTTCATATTGAATACAGTTAACCCTAAAAAAAATAATAAAAATATTTTCTAATCGATTTCCATTCACCAATTTCCAATGAAAATGAATTCAAATAAAGACAATACTGAATAATTAATTTGCTGTCTGTATTATTTCCTTTTTCATTATTAGGTCTATTACCCCTTTTAATAAAACAAATAAAATCGATTGATGATTTTTTTGATATTATTATTTTTATATTGTTTTACTTACCATCTTTATCATAATGACTCCATACTTCCATGAATTGGTTAGCTGACAATTTTTTCAATTCCCGAGACTCTGGATCTCTAAATTGACGCATGAAATTGTGGGCTTTCTCAATGTGGATGTTAACACGCTTATTTGCTTCCATTTAATATAAGTGTTTTTATTTTATTTTATAATCTGCTTTTTTATTCTTCACTTCAAAGAAATATCAATTCTCTGAGGGATATGTGATTTATCTTTTTATTAGTAGATGTAGTAAGATGAAGTCTGTAAATATACAAGAAAAAGGAGAAAAGGATTTGTTTGTATTGCATTATAACTTGTTTACTTTTCAAAATAGGAAAAAAAAATTTTAAGTGTATATATATTTCTATAAAATGTGTTGAATTGATGGATAAAGAAAAAAAAATAGAACCTGTTACATTTAAAAAATAAATTTTTTAAATGGTTTTATGGATTAGAAGAGTGATTTATCTGATGGGAGAATGGGAAAGTTTTAAGAGTGTTTTATGCTGTCAATGGGCTTGTCAATATATCTTTCAATATGTTAGTTTTTCTAATTGAATTGTGGACATTGATAGGAAAAATGGTGATGGAGGCGTCTGGTTCGTAATTCGTTTAAATAACCAGAATACCTTTAAAATACCTCTAATCAACAGTATGCCAAAACGATCGATAAAATCTGGTAATATAATAATTACATGACATTTAATACTCATAAACTACTAATTACAGTTAAACACTCACATTATATTTAATCCCAATTAAGCTAATAAATGGCTAAATTTTCAATACAATCACATTAAAATTATTTTAAATTCACTTGTTAAATTCATGACAAAGGACGATTATTGAAATTTTCAGATCAAAATACTGCTTTCAACATTTTAATTGAAAATATAGTTTCACATTTTGTATTTTAATGTAATCATTTCATTTAAATTTTATTTCGGAAAATGTTCTTTGTATGGTTTCGCTAATTATTACAATAATAATAATAATATTAAAATGAAAACAAATGTTCATTTTCCCATTTTCGGATACCATGAGCGGAAAAATTAAATTTACATACCACTGTTCAAGTAATTATCAGACTATTAAATTTAAATTTTTCACAGCGTACTTCCAAGTGATTAGTTTTAAGAGTTTGTTTTTAAGAAAAAAATGCGTTTTTAATAACGGACCAAAAGTTTGTTGGTTCCAAAACTCAAGGAAGGTCATTCAGAGCAAGGTGAGAGGAACTCATAACAATTTATTTTAGACATTTGTTGGTTTACTGTCCAGACATCCTTGGTTACAGCGAAATTCACATTACTTGGCCGTTCTTTCATTAGAATTTCCCATTTTTTACATTTAATAATATGTTTCAAGGAATTTTTGTTCAGATACCTTTTTCTCATGTTGAAGGTTTAAAAATAATTTCAGGATTAAAATATATTTAAGTTACATATGAGCATTAAAATGATAATATTATACACCAAAAATATACAAAATTTAAATACAAAAGTTTTATATTATTTTTTCGTGGCAGATTTATTTTTTTTAATTCTTTAATTAAAATGTAGAGTTGTGTATAAAAAATTAGGACAATAAACAACTTGTGGAACCACAAAAGCCTAAAGCTGTTGTTTTTTATTCGTTGTTGTTTTTATTTCATTTACTGTACATTTTTACCATATAATCAGGAATTTAAATAAAAATGTGAAATACTTTGTTATGGTTATCTGCGGTTTGTATGATCTTTTTATTATTAAATTATTGTTTTACAGCGTTCTGTTTTTGGTTGATAATTAGGCTTTTCAATTAACCTTAACTTGATATAAAATATTTTTTTGCATTCTTTTGACCAAATTTTTGATACGCATGAAGGTAGTTTTAAGGATGGCTTATTCTCATGAAAACTCTTCGTATCTTAATTTAAAATGAAGCCAAGTTAAATTCAGTGAAAATTCAAACTTTTTTTTCCTTAAACATTTGAATAGTGATGTGACCTATATGCCGCGTTCTTCAATAGAAATCTTGAAATACAAATTCAAGTGTAAATTTGGCATATTTTCAACATAACATGGAATAAAAAAAAAGTTTAATATCACTTTAAAAAATGAGAATATCATCACAATTCAACTGAAATAACGTATAATTTGAGCAAAGAATTTCCTTTCATATAATTTACCACATAATGAAGCCGTGCAACTTGAATTTGATTGCATTTCAGTCTCTTATAAGATATTAATATGAAAATCAAAAGATTTGCATGATGACTCAATTTGAAAAACGATATGATGTGCATATAAGAACAAAAAAAGGATATTAAAATAAAATATTGAGGATATGAACTTGCCAAATAAATATAATTTGCTCTTCGTTGCTTTTGCACTTCAATTCACTCATATAATGCTGGTTTATTTTGTAAAATTCAAATAAAATAAAATAAAAAAAAACATTTTTTTCCACATAAATCAGGATTTTCAATGAAATCAAACAAAAGATTTTTTATTTGCATTCATAAAGAATATTAAAAAAAATATATATATATATTTTTCATTTGAATATGAATGCATCATTTTTTATTATTATTTTTATACCATATTTTACAGATATGGTACGATGATAGTTCGAGATTTATTATAAACCAGGAAAATGATGTGAAAAAATTCTGTTTTTTTAAAGTTGGGAAAATCTTTTCATATTTTTGAAGTATTCTAAATCATCAAAAATCGACATTTTTGTTTGAATTGAAGCACTCCTGATATTTTTGCTCTGTCCTTGGCAGCATTTTACAATAAGCATGTTTGGGAGTCCGATTATATGGATATTTTGAACATTTGCTTTAAAAAACTTTTGATGGGGGCAGTGGTGGATTGGTCATAAGGGTAATCTGGCATATACCAGAAAGGCCGCAGTTAATCGTCTTGTAAAAGTCAAGTTTAGCATATATTTTAAAGAAAATCATACAAAATGCCAGGACCGTTAGTGATTTCCAATCCGCATCATGATGGGGGTCAAACATTCTATGATGCATTCACCAGAATATTAAAATTGATGTAAAACAGAAGCAATTGTTTTCTCTTTTCAGTGTGTAATTAAACTTAAAAGTGATTACAATGAATATTTTATTTCAAAAAAAAATAAATAAATTTAAATAAAAAGTAAAAACTTTTTATGGAAATTGGTGTCTCATCAAACAATTAAAGTCAAAGTAGAGACTCGTTTAAATTTTGTCATTTAATTATTATCATAATAAAATTCACAACTCATGATGCATAGCAATTAAGTGATATTTTTACTTCTTCTTCATTTTACATGTCATTGACATTTGATTGTCTTCTTCTGCTTCTTGTTTGAATTTTATTTCAAAAAACATTCAAAAGTGTGCATCATCCATATTAAATTATTTATTGAATTTTTTATTCCTTAAACGAACACTAAATTTTATGTTAAAAAAAAGTAAATAAAAGAAAGATTTATTAACATTTTTTTTGTTATATGTGACCATTTTACTTTAATAAATACAAATTTCGTATACACAAAATATTTGAAACATGTCTGTCATTTTAAAATCAAGTTCAATATCTAATCTAAATGTATGCACTCTCGATGTTTATTTAATTTGCATATTAAATTTATCTACAAACAGGGTATGATCATATAAATTGCAGTATTATTTGAAATTGATTTAATGTTATACACATGTGACGATAATGATTTGGATGTCAATTTAAATGCTTAATGTTGATTAGCTTCTGTATAATTAATTTGTTATTTATGTAGAGAAAGCACTATTTTGACGTTATGGTGGCTCATATTGTGGATTTGAAGGATTGTGGATCATTTCTTGATCATTCAGAATAGAGAGAGCAAAATCATAATTGAAAATTCTATCATGTGGGAAAATTCCACCATTCGGGAAAATTTTTCAATTTTGGAAATAGAAAATTTTCATTCAAAATCAACGAATCAAGGCTATTTTGAAAAATGTTGTCCATTGTGTTAACACTAATGGAGAAACGGACGACATGAATAGTCATTTCTTTTCAAATCGACGAGAGATGCGCTAAAATTAATTTACAGTTTCGAACGACGGTTCCCCTCTGAGCTTCAACTTGACTGTTCTCACAATTTTGAGTTATGTAAAAGTTACTTCTGCCCTCATGATATCAAATAGAAGTAAAATTCAGACCCCAACTTTTGTTTTCAATTACATCCATTAAACTGAAAAATATTCAACAAATACATTTCATAGCAAAAAGTTATTGGAGTAGTAAGATCTTATCATCTCGTTTTTCTGTTTGTACTTTTGTTTTAGTATAAAAGTTAAAAGCCATTCATTGTTTCATTTTTTTTTACATTACAGAACTCACACATATCAAATTTAACATATGTGTGGAATGTAGTGTGAACTTCACAATATTTATGTATAATTTGTAGATTTTCATCTGTATCTACAATGTTCATAATAACAAAATTAAGCGAAAGTGGTTTGTTTACTTCTTGTGTGTTTCATCTCTTCTTCTTCTTGGCGCGTCATCGTTTGTATTTGAACACAAATCGCTCTAGGCTTTTATCATATTTTACTACTTCTCATAAATAAATGCTAGTAAATAAATATAACGTAATATTAATTGAATGTATGTATAATAAAAATTTTAAACTGAAAGAAAACATTTTTTAAAATTGTATTTTTTTTCATTATATTTTGTCTCAATGTTTTTTTTACACATCATCTTATGCACTTGTGTGTGATAACAACCAGTTTATGTTGTAAGTAATATCAGGTTTCAAAAGAAAGGGAAACAACAAGTGATAGTAGTAAATGAAGAAAAAAAAACGATAATAAAGTAAATGACCGAGTAAGATTATGTATTTCCTTATAGCTGTTTTAAAAAATTCATCTTTTTTACATTAAGTGGTCTCTTTTTTGTAAACAAAAATTTAGTGTAACTAATTCTTAATTTGTTTAATATTTCATTTCAAGAGATATTTGATTGGAATTCAATAGAAATTTTATTGTGTAATAGTTAAATTTTTTCCTTGTGAATTTAATTTATTCATGTTTTCGGTGTATGTGTTTATAATACATTTCAATAAATTTTAAATTTTAATTAATTATTTTAATTTGATTAACTTAATTAAATTAAAATTTTTAATTTTACAGTTAAAATGAAAGTAAAAGTTTCTGATAAAAATAAATATTTATTTCATTTAATTTTTTTTTGATTACTTACCTTCACTGTTCTTGTGATTTATTTATTTACTTGCAGATATTGATCCCTGAAACCATGATAAAAATTTACAATGTTAATATAAAATGTAATAAAATCCCAATGTTCTTGTAATTCTCAATGTAATCATTGCTTGCTTGTTTTGAATTTGTAAAATCTTGAATCAAATACACGCCTTTGACATGAAATTCATATCATTCAATGAAATGTAATAATAAATTTATGTCGTCACTTGATTGGAATGATAGGATTGACATGTAAATTCAGGTTTTCGTCAATCCTGTCATCATATATTTACAATGTTATGCAATTACTTTTACAATTTTATGATCGAGAATGTTATGTAAAAATTAACGAATATTAGAACGTGTTTGTTTTAGTGGTGATAAGTGTCAAAGTCAATAGTGAGTGCGCATTTAAAATACTTTGAGTAAACAAAAATTTGTTTAAAAATCAAGTGTTTAATAAAGATGTTGATTGTTTATCATCAAAATAATGAAGCAAATTTATGAAACGTGTTGCTATTAACATTCTAAAATTTATCATTTAAATGAGAAACTAGATTCGATCGTATTGATGTATCTCATTGTTGATCAAGAACAAATGTTGTATGATCTACTGTAATTATAATAAAAATTCTTATGAGACACAAGGTCTTCAACATTAAATATTTACACTGACATGTACATAAGAATTAAAAAAAATTATAATATTTTTGCATTTAACATGAATATGAGACTAGGGACAATTGTAAGGCGCTCTATTGAGCCTTGATACGAAAAAAACTATATCAATGAGTTCGAAAATTCCGTTCAGAATTCAATTCCTAGCTCGATTTACGTCAAGAATTGATAAGATTCAGTTTGAATTGGTTGTAATTGTTGGATTGAAAGACCTTTAGTACCTTTTTAGGGCAAAAACGGCCTGCAAAGTACACAATTCTCAATGCCCAATCACACATTTTCTAATTGAAATTCCAATCAAATAATTTCTCTTATTAAATGAAACGATTTTTCTAATTTTTTTTTGCAATTAAAATCATTAAGTAGAACACCATGACAGCAAAAAATCATTTGTAAGTTATAAAAAAAAAACTATTCTCTTAATTTTATTTTAAATAACGCTCTCAGTGATATCAAAATCACATCACATCACATCACATCATTTAAATAAGAAAATCAGGTTCTCCATTCACTGTATGAAACAAAACAAAAAAAAATATAAAATACCTAAGTATTTTTTTTTTAAATTTTTACTTGAATTATCAAAATATACATATTTTAATCATTGTAAAAAATAAAGATATAACTCAAGATTTTTTTACTACAAGTAAGCGACACAATAAAAAAAATTATAGTAGTAAATAATAATGCAATATGGAATTTACTTACGATACAGAGAGTATATGAGTTAGTATGCATGTGTATTGTTAAGTTGTCTTGTCTTGGCAAACAAGTGAGTAACGTAAGCGTAAGCAATGTTAATTTAATTGGAGGGGTTTTAAGTCACGCTGCTTCATAGTAAAAGTTTTTCATTCAAAAACATATTCGTTTAGTTGATTTTGAATTGTGAATGTATACGGTAACTTATTTTTAATATAATTTTATTTATTACTATTATTGCTTGAATAAGAGAATCAAGTTACAAGCGGTGTGCAGTTTAAAAGTGAATTTTCTTATCAAAAATCTTATGAAACAAAAAAAATAGATTGGAAATATTTAACATTAAAATAAATAAATAAACGAAATAAAAGTGAAATAAAAATGTTTTGAAAATTAAATTAAATTGAATTAAAATTAAAAAAAAATTTCATGTTTATTGAAACAAAAATTATAAATTGATTTGATTTTGATTGAATTTTTTTCGTCATTTTTTTAACACAACATAAAATTAAAATTAAGTGAACTAAATCATAAAAGTTTCAATTTTTAAACAGCTGATGCGAGTCAATATCAATTTAATATAACATCTTATGAAAAAAAAACTAATTTAAACTTGAAATTGAAATTGATTTTCAAATCCAAATAAAATTTCTTCCTCCATAAATTTTTTAAAGAGGTAATTTTATTTTATTTTTTTTATATTTTTTTCTTTGATGATACTTATTGATTTCGTCATATTTGAGTGTATTTTTATGATGAAGACGGCACGAAATTCGGTATTTGGCTGTTGTTGATGTGAAAAAAATTTAAAGTGTTAATTGAATTTCATTTATCATTTATAATGAAAGATTGATGGTTTATAAATAAAAATAAATTCAAAAAAAAAAATTAGAATCGACATAAAATTAAGGTTATTTTATTTTAAATTAAATAAAAAATTTTACAATCAATACGTCATTTTCTAAATGGATTGTTGAATAGACATTTTATATGTTAGATTTTCAATTTCATGATGATTATTATTTTTGTAACAATGTTACAAAGATATTACTTTCTTTTTTTTTTTGTATTATTAAAGTAAAAATAATGTCTTTTAAATCCACGAGTTAAATATCACATATATTTATATTAAATGGTGTATTATCATTGAATTTATTGTGGTTTATGGAGACAAAAATGCATTTGTTTGTTTATTTTACCGAATAATAATATGTTGGGTCCATTAAATGATATAAATAATGTGCCACCAACGATTTCTCATTGCTGTGAGTTTGTAGAAGGTTTTTAATTAAAAATGCGCATTTGAACTGGATTTGAATGAAGGTGGTTACTGTTTCATAGATGAGTACATCATTTGAAAAAGTTGTCAGATCAGATATGACTCATGAAAATATGATTTTTTAGATGTCTCTGAATAATTTTGTAAAAGAAAATTTTATGATCTATGCACTCTAAGTTGAAAACACCCTACATTTTATGCATAGACTAAAAGAGTACTCATAATTTTAGAAATTTTCATCCAAATTAATAGGAACTGCGTTAAAAATGACATTCATCAAATACCCTGTAAGCATTAATCAAAGATCTCCGTCTCCGAACCAAGTCAATTTGCGGGGCGTTTTCCACTTACAGTGTGAGCATTTTGACCGCTTCTTGATGTTGATTTCATCGAAATGCACTTTTCTGACTATTTCACGGTTATAATTTCCAATTTTCTTTTTACAATGTTATCAAACATTTAACATAATCTTTTTATTTGAATTGTCATAAAGATCAGATCAGTGTAACAAAATTACACACACAATTTTAATGCTTTCAATATTACCAAAAAAAACATAAGTGATAGTGATTTATTGTAACGATAAAAATAATAATGAAATAATAAAAACAAGTCATATTATGAACAATTTGGCATTGGTTTTTTACATGTTTTTATTATATTTACTTCAATTTCTTTACAAATCATTATTAAATTTATTTACAATGTGATGTTAATATGAGCAGATTTTTTTTATATTATTATTTTTATTTATTTTTTATATTTAAAAGAAATATAATAAAAAAAAATTATCGAATGTATGTAAAATAAAATGAGAGAGATAAGTGTATAATACAAATGAGTGAAAGTTTTAAATAAAAACCGCATACCAATTTTCTGTTGATATACAAATAAAAATAATAATAATAATAAAAAATATCAAAACACAAGTCGAATTGAATGTATTTTGTATAGAAAAACGATATTGAAAAGTACATAAAAGTAAGTGAGAAAATAATAATAAAAAATTGCAATCAAATGTTATGAAAAGTTAAAAAAGTTGTAAAAAAAAACAAGTAAAATACTGTAATAAAATACAAATTGGTAATGAAATTGTAATCAAAATAAAATGAAATGAAATCAATTGTTTTTTTGTAAATGCTTATTTGTTTTTAAATATTTACCGTTAGAACAATCAGACAGAAAACATCGGAATTTTTTTATTGAAAGGAAATTGATTGATTGTCTCGCAATGTAAATTTTATTGAATATGAAATTTTATATTGATGTAGGTCTTCTTATGTAAATGTAATATGAATATTGAATAGTAAATACTTGTTAACTGGAATTACATTTAAAATGAGTTAAATGTGTGTATAGAGAATTTTTTAAGCATTGTTGACAACATTATTAGCATCAAGGAAGTAATTATACGAAATTCTTAGGCATTTGTATGAAGTTAAAAAAATAATTAAAGAATAATTGAAGAATGGGAAGGTGTGTCACATGTAACACATACAGCGAAACTGTTCTCATTGAATGTTACATGAAAGTGCATTTTGATAATTATTTTTAGGAAATTGAAAAAAAATTGGATAAATTTCGTCTCAAAGATATTTTAGCGATATTTTTCATTTTATCGTGCCTTGTAGCTTTAAAAGAGCTAAATTTTACGTCATTGCCATTAGATTTACATAAAGACGACCCTGAAAGCGTTTTTTAAGTAAAACTCATTTAAGAATCTATACTCAGTCCATAAACTTGAGTTAAAGAGTTTTTCAATTTACAAAAGTTCAACTTACAATTAAAATAATAATTATTATTATAAAACAATTAACCGATTTTTTTTCTTAACTCCATTTTTTCCACTTATCTTAAATAAAAACAGATATCTGATATTACACTCTCTCACACAAGATAAATTATGTTGCTTATATTTGACACACAATTCTCGTGTACACATTTTTCATGTTTAATTTCCTTGACCTTTGTTTGAACAGTTTTTAATTTCAATCTTCAACAGATAAATTACAGCAAAAAAAAGAGAATAAAAAATTATAATTGTTACGATAAATGTTTTAAGGTTACCCGTATCACGTTAACAATTCCTTCTCACTTGTGTTGTAATTTATAGGCCATATTTACTAAACATGAAGAAAAAAAATCATTAATAAAATAAAAAATAGTACAAATGAACAATAATTTCCTATTATAATTATTATTTTTTTAATTTCAATTTTAATTTAATGTATGCATTAAAATTGTGAGTCAATTATCAGTATTGTCTCAATTATGTATCTTAAACATGTTATTTAACATTAACATTATCTTGAGAAGATTGATTTCAAGTAATACTTGTTATATTGAAGTGCTATTATTCTATTGTTATTATTATTATTTTGATACAACATATCGACGTTTATTGTGATCTTTACATATTTAATGAGGTCTTTAGGTTATTGTTATTTTAAATCAGGTGAATCAAACTTGCCCATTTTTTTCTTGTTGTTGTTGTAATTAACATATTTTATTAACATACATCTTAAATCCCACTTTATTAATAGTATTATTATATAATCTTTACATTGAAATTACAAAACAATTACACAAAAACGCATTAACAATCACAGATTTTAATCACCTCACCTCTTCTTTTCTTTAAAGGTGACATGCGATATGTGTAAATACACAAACATTATTCAAATGTTACTTTAATATAATGTTTACATTTCATGTTAACATTAATAAATTTCATGATCTTTAATTGAATTGTAATATTTGTGAGAAAATTATCAATATTCTGTTTAAATTGCAAATAATTTACAACTTTAATAATGTAAATTAAAGCAAAAATTGGATTATAATAAGATTTTACATGTATGTAAGTTATTGTATATAAATTTTTAATGAAAATCTTGATTTTATTATTATTGTTATGAATATAATACACAAATTTATTATTAAAATCATTACTTTAAGCACGATATGCTGGAAAAACATTAATCTGCATTAAAATCTAAACACACACACTTAGTTAAGCTGAAGATTGACACACACACAAAACGATAAAGAGCTCTTTAGTATAAAAGTAAATTGTTGATTAATTCAAGGATAAAATAAACATATAATACCCTTATTATTCATGCATTGATTGACATCACACTGATTTATTTATATTTATATTAGAATTAATGTTGTCATAACATAAATATTTTCTTTCCAAAAATGATAAAAGATTAATATTATTATTAAATAGTTGGAAGGTATACCGATGATCTTTAATAATGTTTCTGACAAATAAATAACTAGTGACCTTCTTTTACAGTAAAGAGAACTTGTATAAAAAGTTAAATTCCTTTCACAGAACCTTAAAGTATGATCTGTAAATCTCTTAATCACGTATAATTTCATCTGATTTATTTTATTTATATTCAAGTAGTTTTTTTTGGTTTGGGTCAAGATGAAGTGTAATATAATAGAAATAGATTTCCTTATTTATTTTTATTAATAACCCATTTAAAACTCATATGAAAGACTCAGGAAAATTACAGGTCAGGTCAATTGAATTTATCGAAAAAAAAACAAAATTTACTTACAAAAAATTACAAAGTTACAACAATAAACTAGTCCTTAAAGTCTATGAATGTGCCAGCCCTCCTGAGTGCCTTAACTGTCCTGTCAACAACAACCGTCACAGACCAAATCCCCTTTCCTGTAAGGCGTTCAAAAAAAAGAAGTTGAAGTGATCAAGATCAAGACAGATTTGCACCTCACTTTCCTGGAAGCGAAGAGAAGAATTGACGTTATGAGGTCAAACAATAACCCGCATTCCCCAATCTCAAGCGCAGATAATAAACTCCAAGAAGCCACAGCAACATTGAACGCACAAAAAGCCCGAACAGAAGTCCTTTGTAAAGTCCTGGAAGCCACACAACAATAAATCATGGCACAACAAGAACTATCTCGTCAAATCCTGTCAAAAGGCTGCCTCTATTTCGAACTCGAGGAAGCAGAACTCAAAAAGGTCATGTCCAAGCTCCAAACCCCGAACAACTACGTAAAACATAAGGAAGCAGCAAAAAAAAATAACACGAAAAGTGTCCCACGACCCTACTTGGTTAGTAAATGGAACTATATTCAAATAGGAGTTAAACATATTCCTTAGAAATTGAATAATTTTTGAACCACATTTCCCATGTGCCTCTGCTTTATGGAGATACATATTTGTATATATATATAATATTTGTAAAAGGAAATGAAAACAGGTAGTTTCAACTGAATTGAGAAAATCTCGATTAATTGTATAACTAATATGATATAATCCTTTTCCTTATACCTTACATTTTATTAAGATTTCCTGTTTATTGAAATCAAACTCAACATTACAATAACTAAAATAATTATAATGTAAAACATAATTTTGTATCGAATTCACAAAAAATAGCCTCATTTTAATAATAAACATCATACTCTTTCATAATTTTACTTTGAAATTTTTGCAGAAAAATTGTGTCAAAATCAATAATTATCATAATAATAAAAATAATGGTGAAATATCTGACAAGTAAGTCAAAAAAATATAAAAAGAACAAAGAAAATCTTTTGTTTTACAGTTAAAATGCGTGATAATCTCCAAAATAAAAGTACATGTTTGCTTCTGTCTTATCATAAAAATCATATAAAACAAAGTGTTATTATCTTTTAACAAAAAATGAAGACAAAAAAAATGTTCATCATGAAATTCATAAACGAAGTACTTTTTTTTAAAAAAAAATTATAAAATGTATAAATGAAACACATAATTTTTGTGTTTTTTCTTTTTGTTTCGTTTATTATTATTATTATTAAAATGCTTTGAAAAAAATGTTTCATTACATATTTTGTTATAATTTTTTAGAAGGTTTAAGCTTAGCTTGTAAAAAAATGATGTAAAGGCAAACAATTTGTTAAAAGAAATTTTTTGTTCTTTCTTATTATTATGATAAAATTAATCCCAAAGAAAATATGCAACCTTAAATATTTTCTTGTATTTTTCCTTGTCATGTTGTCACCTCTATTGAATTGGAATAAAGCTTAAATGAAAATGATTTCTTTTTATCTCAATAAATAAAAATAACAAGGTTTACAAAATTAAACACAATCATTACAACATTATAAAAATAATAATAATAATAATGAAAATAATCATAATAATAATATTTTAATAACATTTTTGCTTTTAAGTAAAAATAATTGGATTTATTTGAATTTCTTTAGATTGAATCCATACAAAAAATGAGATTTATATTAAGAAATTGTTCACATTTATTTAATACCAAATATAATAAGAAACAAAACCGAAAAATTCAAATAATAAATTATTTTGAAACGCCTTTATACCTTTTTATTATTAAATGAAAACCACATAAAATGCTTTTTTTTGCACATACAAAATGTAGAAATAACATAAATTTATAAGTATGTGTGACATGAAGCAAGTGAACTAGTTTTCTAAATATTTTTTTAAAAGTAATGTTTAAAGTGCTCATTAGCATACACATTACACATAAAGATACGTGCTTTAAACACGGTACTTAATAAATTATTGCACATAAAATTTATGTTTTGTTGTTGTTGTAATTTGAATTTAAATTTAAATATTCTCGAATAAAATTCCATCTATGAAGTGTTTTAAGAAAACATGTAAGATAACTTGCTTTTTATCGTAATTCTGTGATGTGCTATGAAAGAAAGGTGCTGAAATCATTATACATTTTATATTAAATAATTAACATCATCATTCTAACACTTTTTAAAGAAATTTTTAACACCAAAACTGAAGAGTGAACAGATAAAATGTGTGTGCTTTAATAAAGAAATTTATATGAAAGATGATTTATTTTGTGATCGTGACAATCAAAAAACGAGAAGTTTACTGTTTTGTATCAAATATTTTATGTCATCTGAAAATATTAAAAAAAAATTGTGGTATATAAATCAAAATGTAAAAAAAGTAATATCTAGTCTAAGTCAAATATGAAACTATGTATGTTCTTCCTTTTGAAATTGTAATGCTGCGATTTTTTGAGAGATTTTTCAAATATTTATTTTGGATTTGGTCCTTTCTTTATATTTGAGGTACTAGGTCACTTTTTACTATTTGACTCTCTCTTTTAATGATCACGGTCTGACCACTTCATTAACACATTTTTTGAATTCAAAGTTTAGTAAGCAATCTGCAAACTACATCTGTTCGTTTTCCTTAATGTCACTTAGAAATATTTTGAAAATCGTTTTTCAAAAGAGCGTTCTTTAAAAATCATCATGTTCCATTGTAAATTGCATCAAAAACTTTCGTAACATTACATTCACACAATACACTGACAACAATACAATTTTAGATGAAAAATAGCAACATAACGACAAATCATAGTTTAACAATACACATATATGAGATAGGAAACAAAAAGTCATAAGAAGAAATTTTACATGCTCTTTTTTTATTATTTTATTTTTATGTTTGTTCTTATCCAATATAATAATAGTTGTTACATTTCCTAAAGTTATGTTTAAATAGCAATGTGAAAACATGTGTGTAAGCATGATTATAGGTTAAAAAGTCAAGGTAAATTTTAAAATTAAATCTGCTTATCGTTCAACAATGTTATTAGTAGTTATGTAAGTCATGTTGGATTATTTTGCTTTGAATGATGAAAATATCTGACATTTTTTGTAGAATATAATACCATCATTTTTTTGTATGAGTTTGAATGGATTATCAAAAATTCATCAAAATCATTAATTAAACGCATGTCAACGCATCAAAAAAATTTTTTTATCAACATTCCTCTTTGACATGTTTACTAGGTGACTGTCATTTCAATATATCAAATTTTAATACACAAATGACCTTCATTATATTTAAAATTATGATGATGAACAAAATGTGGTAAAATGCCAATATAAGAAAAAAAATTGAATAATTACATTGATTAAAGTCTCACTGAATGATGCGTCAATCTAAATGCCTCTTCATATAACAACATTAATTAATACACTTTAGTGGGATAATTTTTCAAGGTTACATCTCATAATAAAAATAATCATAATAAATTTAAAAAAAAAATGAAGAGTAAGCATTATGTGCAAATAATAAGACAACACAAAAAAATGTTATTATTTAATTTGAATTTGAAATTCAAAATTAGAATTGAATTTTCACACGAACAAGTGGGTTTACTTGAGTAATTTTTTTGAAACATGTGTGGAATTGAAGGTGAGCCGTTAGCAATTGTTTAAATTGACGATTAATTGAATTATGATGAAGTCAATAAACAATTTAAATGAAAATTATTGACAAAATTTAAAGTTTTCCAGAAACATTAAAAATATGTTGCGTTAATGCGTTACAAAAAAAATGCCATTGATTGACAAACCTCAATTAGATCATTTACATGCAACATTTAAACATTATTTTTTGTGTGTAACGACAAAAATGTACTTGTTTCACACTCACATACATGGGCGTTAAGGAGTGGTTTTTGTTAGGAAAAACATCAACTTACAAGTTACATACATTTTTGTATCGCGACAGTCATTTAAATTTAAAGTACGGTAATTATCATAAATAATTGCCATGTGTATAAAAAAACGGAAGAAATTTTGTTAAGTGTGTGTTTGAATGCGTGGTAATTAAACGTGTATTTTTTTTCTTCTCTTCACTTTAAATACTCATAATAAAAAATAATTATTCAGTATTAATTTGTGTCAATGGAATGCAGTTTATAATTTTCAATGACGTTGTGATTACGTTACTAACTTTCCTATTGTTTTTTTTTTTTATTTACAGAGAGCAATGCTGCTTGTGTAGTTGTTGTAACTTCAAAACTCTCACTCTTTTCAAGTAATTTTTATTCAAATAAATTGCAAAAGATAAATAAATAATAGAAACAACGAATACAAACAATGGAGAAGGACGTTGAAACTCACATTGTTCCAATTTTTAATATGACTGGTAGTCAGCACAATAGTTCCAATGATATTTGCGGAAATGGTGAAAACATGATGGATGTTAGCAAATCATCACTTCTTGCTAGTATCAATAATGAATTGAATATCGATATGAATAATAGTCAAAATACAGAACAACAAACAATCAATTTGATGAATAGAACAATAAATAATAATAACAATAGTCATAAAGACAGTTTAACTCATTCCCAAATATCGATGATATCAAAAGAGGATCATGGAAGTCACTTGTACAGTACACCTGAGTCAATTATGGCAAGTGATGAGAAACCGATTGTATCTGGAATGTCCAGTCATAATGACGATGATGATAACGATAATGACGATCGAAAATCGACACATACAACAAAAATGGAACTCACAAAACAACCAATTACACCAACAAACACAACTAGTCCAGGCATGATGATGATGAACACAATTAATAGAGCTGATCAAAAACCTAAAAGTACATTTCCCACACACATTTTATTGGGTGCTCTACAACTAGTTTTAAGTGTATGTTTAGCGGCGTTAGGTGGATTAGTTATTGCCCGCAATGCTGCACTCTGTATGGCTTTTTCGGGTATTTGGGCTGGTGCAATTGCAGGCATTACTGGCTCACTGGCGATTTTAAATGTACGTGGTGCTAAAACTGGATTTTTAGCTGCAAGTTTAATATCAGTCGCCTCTGGCACACTTGCAGCTAGTTTAACTGGTATCGGATTGTTACGTGATTGGAATATTGTTCATCAAGATGAGGTAAATTATTATTAGTAGTTATTATTATTATGATTATTATAAGATATTATCTATTTTATTATTTGCTTTATATCAAATCAAGATCTATTATATGTATTATGGCATTATGTTATAATAGTAAAAATATTATTTCAGACTTTCATACAAAACTTATCATGTTTAAACAAATAATGGAGAGATTTAGTATATCCGTATTTCAAAATAAATCATTTCTTTGAATTACATTTTCATCAAATAAAATATAAAATAATTTAAGATTTCAGGTTATTATCTGATTTCCGGATATTTTTTTTATGAAACACAAATTAATTTTGAAATTTATATCAATTTGACATTAATTTGAGTTGATCAAAATGAGATTTTATTATTACATAATACGATCATCCAGATATTTTCTATGCTTGTCAGTAATATCAGACGATTTTAAATCTCATATTGAAACTGTTCTAACATTCGCCATTGAAACTCATCCGTCCAAATGCCACATTCAGAGGATTTTGCTCAATGACCCCGAATCTCTTTACAAAACAATTAACTCAAAAATTTCCATTTCATATCTCAGCTTACATGCAACATTTAATACCCTTAATTTATACAGATGATGTCCCAATTATAAAAAAGGGACACGTTTGTATATTTTTTTTTTAATTTTATTAGCTTCACAATAATTGTCAAATTAAAATATAACCAAAACCCCTTATAAATGTTTGTACTTGCTCCTCTTTTATATGAGTATAAATCTCTTTTATTATATTTTCATTTCGTTATAAAGCTTTATAATAATATCATCATAAAATAAGTTGTATACAGAAAGTTTAAATAAACGACTATCCCAAACTTTTTTTGCACATAAAAAATACAGCATTAAAAACCCATAATAAAATTTTAACATAAAACCACAACAGTCAAAGTTAAAAGACGTCATTATTAATTAAATTTGTGAAATGATTAAAGGGTTGGTCATCTCAAATAATACGAATTTATTTTTAAATTATCCTTTTTTTGTGCCTTGTATATACACGTTTTATAAATGAAAATAATAATCATACGATAAATTCATTAAATTTAAAGATATTAATTAACTTATTCTTGAAACACAAAAGAGAATTAACCAGCAGATTAATTTATTGCGTATATCCTTACACAAGATTAAATTAAATTATTTTTTTTTTTTGAAATTCATACTTTATTTAATTATAATTTCAGAATTTATATGGTGCAATTCATGCAAGTGCCGGTCTTTTACTCGTACTCACAATACATCTTGTCATCAGTATAATTTCCGTCTATCATTCAGCTCTAACAGTTTGCAGTTCAAGGTAAGTGAATTCGTGTTAAATTTTTTGAGAAAAAAAAAAACATAAAATTACATATTTTTACACGACAATTGAAGAATATGATGAATGAATTTACACATTTCAAATGCATTTTTTTGTTTTGATTGTTGAAATTAGCGGCAATTATAAAATATTTATGAAAATAATCAAACTGTAAGCATAAAATTTAACACAAAAGTGCATTTTGGTTACAAGAATGTAATCGCAGTAAAATTTTAGTCTCATTGATCCATTTAGTGATTTGAAAATCCCCGTTTATGTATAAACAAAGTGTTTGAAGTTTGCGTTTGTGTATCAATACAAAATTAACAGTCAAATTTAACCTGTCGTCTCCATTACACGGACGGTCAAATCACTTCCAAAAGCGCATTTTCCTTGAATTTACACTCATAATGATAATAAAAAAAGCGAAGTTGCATGATTACAAAATTCATACAATTTTTTTTTGCTCTAAAATTTCATAATAATAAAAACTAATATTTCAACAAGTAAATAATTATAGCATTTTTTTTCCTTCTAATATTAAAACAAACCAGTAGTAAATAGCATTAAACACTTTATAAAAGAAATAAATTATAATGTAATGCTATTTAAAATAATATTAATATAATAAAAAATAATAACAACCCATATCATTAACGCCATAAGCTAATCTCTGAATATGTATGATTTTTTAAATAACGGAACTTGCGTGTAACATTGTAGCATTGCATGCTTTTCACTGATTATTAAAACACATTTGACAAAATTAAGTTTAGCTTGCATGCTTATTATTTTTCTTCATATTTTTTTTTAAATGGTTGAATGTAATTATTATAATTTTATGAATCGAAATGCATTTTCCTTGTTTAGTTTCGATCATTAAAATTTAAAGACGAATTTTAGCTTACCTGGAAAATTTTGGTGATCAAAATTAATGAGTTGGAATTAAAATTTTGTGTGTTCATTCAAAATAGTTTTTTATTTTTATTATAAATATTTATTCATTTTTATTTATTTGATAGAACAATTTTACTAAATAAATAGTCATGCAAATAGAACTTATCAGTATAAATTTTAAAAACTGGAATTTGAGAATAAAAAAAACTTTTTAGATGAGATTTTTTATTGTTTTTTTTTTGTTAATATTATGTGTCAGAATGTTTTGATTTGAATACTAGAAGTTAATTCGATTGAGAACAAAGCTAATTCGAAATTTATTTATTATTTGTTTGTTTTATTGAGCAAAGATAATTTTTTTTCATATTATTGTAATAAATATTGTTCTGCTCCTAATTTAACAAAGAAATTTTAGTACTAAATTATATTCTGGATCGATTTTTTTTAATAGTACAATTTTAGTTATCAAAAGAACTTTTTGAATAATAAAAAAAAAGTTTCAAGTTCTTTTGAAGGTTAAATCATTTTATTATGATTAGTTTAGTCTCTATATTTAATCATTATTATCTTTCAATCAATCACTTTTTAACTAACTTGTCCTATTAACATTTCACATATCCTCATTTTCTCTTGTATCAAAATCTAAATTATCATCATTTATCTTTTCAATAGTACTGCCATTTGTTTTATCGACCGATGTATCAACATCTGCTTTTGAAATAATATTTTCCTCTTTAGCTTCAGTCACATCACTTACAGTGTCATCATTCAATACAAGTTTATTTATTTCAATGTCTGGCTCATCAGATGAGATATTCATTCGATTACTTGATCCACCCTCACTAGATTCGTCTTTATTATTTGACGTGTCATTACACAATTTTTCCCATTCTACAAATTCCTTATAATACTGATACACAGGTATCACAAATACAGAAATATCATCTACAGTTGCAGCTGCTCTTGAGTCATTCAGTCTCCAATGTCCCGATTCATTGATTCGGCCTCGTGCTCTTGCTACAAGTTCTTGTGCTGCCATTGTGTATCTATGTCTTTCAGTTGGATATTTTTTCAATGTTTTAAATACCGTATGTGCCACATCATTTATCTCTGTGACATCCCATAGACCGTCTGTTGCCATTACAAGTATTCCATATTCACCATCTTCATTGTTATCACCCGGAATTGAAATAACTTTAGTTAAATCACGAAAATTAACATCTGGTTGAGCACTTAGGAATGGTTTTATCAATGCACCACTACCGAGTGCTCGTAAATCATGATCACCGAATCCCCGTGTAACACCAATTGTGCCCATGAGTCGAGATCGTTTACCTTCTCCAGTTACAAGAGTTGGACATCTCAGATCTTCTCGTGTTAAGGTTTTAAAGGCCCATCCACGCATTGTACCTTGTCGATACATGACACGAGCACCCAAATCTCTTGAAAGTGGCTTTTTTGCAAATTCAATTGCACTATAACTATCACACATGAGCGAAGGATTAATTTTACCAGTGCTAAGCAGTCTTGGTCTTTCTGTGTCAGGTGTATGATCCCATGATAGAGCTGTCGAAAACACATGATATTCTGTATCACCATTTTGTAGGTGTTTTGGATCAATTTCCGCTCTAAAAATGTCTTGCGGTAATTTTTGACATAAGATCGCACGTGAATCACCAGCATTTGCAATATACATTTTACCTAATATAAAAAGCGCTACACATGCAGTACAACCACCCGCATTACGATATTTATCTCTATCCGAATCAATAACAGAATCCATTTCATGAAAAGCACTTTCAAGGGCACCCACAATTAGCTCATCCTTCGATATGTTTTTAACGAAAAAGAGTGGTAATGGAATTGTACTTTCGGGAACTGGGTCCTTTTTAGGCAGTAGTAATTCAATTATATCAACTAGTTTTTCATGTAAAATATGATGAAATTGCAGTGAGGCAGCGAGACTACAACCATGAGATGCATGACCATCAAAAATACCAAAATACATGTATGGTAAATCGGGATATTGCTTTGATGGATGGGACAATATTTGTTTTGAGAACGCTGGAAATTGAAATTAAAAATTAATTTAAGTACATTGAATTGTGAATAGAACCGAAAAAAAAAACATTTCAGTATGACAAATAAAAAAACCCAGATTTACGAAATATTTGATAACAAAAAATGGTCTTATCTCGTACAAATGTACATAACATGCCTTAATTTCGCCCTACCCTGAATAACGTTGATAATGCGTGGGAACAAGAAAAAAAGTAATTACCAGCTTGATCTTCATTGTATTGACTTTTGCCTGAATTTATACATTCAGCATATCCAGAATACCAAGGCATTGCATTCAAATCTCTCGGAACAATGATTGGCCTCAAATTGTGATCAGCTGATGCTTTCAATTCATCTTGTGTCGAAAGATTAAGGAAACCTGATAACGCAAGTAAACAAATGTATTGATTTAATTTTGTAATTTACATTTAAATATTACCTGGCCTAGCATAAATGAATTTATCTGGTAAATGTTTATTATTTACAAAATTCTGTGAAGATGAATGACTTGGGCCACCACTGCTAGTCGGTAGTGCTGGCAAATCTGGGGCGACTATCAAGTCTAGCACGCGATTTTTCATTCGATTCAACATTTTTTCAAATTAATTTTGCTTGCACCACTTTCTTCTTCAAGCTTAAATTGTATAAAACTGATATTGATTTTAGAAAATTGCATCAACACATCATGATACACTGATAATATTGATTTTAGATTTTCATTTCATTTCATTTCCGAGTTATGAAAATAAATTTTTCACAAGAAATCATTGTTATAATTAAAAATTCACTTATTTATTATTGTTTATTCAATTTATAACTTAGACCTGCTAGTTATTATTTGTTTTTATGGTTCATCGAATATACAAAATTTCAAAATTTCCCTTTGTAACACTTTTTCAATTTAATTTTTGACTTTTTTTATGTAACTTATGCAAATAAATTTATAAAATTTATTGAATTTCAAAGTATTACATTAATGGACAACGCTTGACACTGAACAGAACACACATAAGTTCGTAAATTTTAGTTTATAAAAGTGAATTTATTTATTTTTCAATCGGTAGAAAGAGTTTCGTGTCTAAAGAATATTTTTTTTGTATTTTATTATTTTATAGACGTCATCTGTCAAATAAGGTGAAATGGCATCACTTTAGAAGTGGTTTCATCCAGCCGTTTTAATTTTAAAGTTTACCGTTACGAGTTGGAGCACGTGTGTCTTCGGTTTTGTTTTAATTTAAAGTTTTTTTTTTAATATTTTATTCGATTAATTCATGATCTTGAATGAAAAATGATGAAATTTAAATGAAAAATATTGTATATTTTAGATGTATTGCATCATATTTTGCGTTTTTCTTTATATCAGGTCTTGTACGCATGCGAACAAGAGTAAGAATTCTTATAAATATTATTTTAAATGTTCTTCTGTACAAACGTCTGTTAAAAATAATGTTATTTTATTATGATTTACTTGAACTTAGATTGTTATTTCAAGGTTTTTTTTCTCGTATTCTGATGTTTACTTTATTTATAAAGTTTATTTGTTTAACACAAAGAAGTTTTTTAAAACAAACATTATGATGATTTCTAATGCATTGCAGAAAGTATACGTAGAATGTACACCTGGAATGCAAAAGAAAAAAGTTTATTTCAGTATTTTCAGTTTTGAAAAGTTTTCGTTTAGTTATATTTGGAATGAAAAATTCAAGTAAAGTCATGAGAAATGCCTTGAAGCGTTACTAAAGCGAGAAGACCGAGCGCGCATCTCTTACTAGGCTTATCAAAGTCAATCATTTGTTAGCTTCATAATCAGAAAATATTTGTTTTAATCGTTTTTTGATCTTTTTGCACTCCAAAATATTAAACCAACTTGCCCTCAAGTTTCTTTGAACATTTTAAACTCCATCACACCACATTGACCTTGAAAAACTGGATAATCACTTCATTTATAATTATATTAAATTGTGATATCAAAACAAACATTAAAAAAATACTCATGCATATTAATATCCAATAATTACTACACGCAACTGATATGTGTTTTCCTTTCCGAAAAACACCCACATATTTTCAATGTTAATTTATTTTTGCCCTAATTTGTTTACTTTTTTCCGCACACGTTTTTTCATATTTTTCATTGATGCGTTTATTATTATAAAGTTTTTTCTTCTCTCTCACTTATGATGATCGGAAATTCTGATTATTTTTTTATTATTAATGGCCTAACATTAATTTACAAAAAAAAAATCCACGAAAAATTTTTAACATATGGATGTCATTCATTGATTATAATCATTATTATTTTACATATAAAAGTAAATGTATAATAAAAAATAACACGCATGATATTTTTTTATTATAATTTGGTGATGATGATATGTTTTCCATTCATTTGAACTGAAAAGTCAAACTATTTTCTGTGATTTATTTGTGTTATTAATGATTTATTACAATTTTTTTCATTTCATTTTCATTTCACTACAGAAACGACAGTGGATATGGCACGGAAAATATGATTTACAATGATCTATCATTTGCGCTGAGTCATCAACGAGTTGAAGAGTATATTAATTCATTGCCAATTGAAACGGATATGAAAGAGAAAATGTATCAAAATATAATGAAAGGAAGTTTACGCAGCGATAAGGTAATTGAAGATTAACAAGTGTTAATTTTTTGGTATTTAGATTAAAAAAAAGTGTAAAAAATTTAAAATTAAAGAGAAATTTTACTTTTCAGGACAAATTGATGCCATTCTATCACCCTCAATATCAAACACCAATTTTTGTTGCGCCTCCCATGAGAGTAAGTTTTTATTTATTTTACATTTAAGTTAATATAAAATTCAGCATCGGAAATGAAAATTTAAAATTGTTTGTTAAAGTTTTGGCAAAAAGAGCAATTAATATGAATTTCACTTTAAAATAAAGGAAAATAAACATCGAAACTTACCATGATGGTAATGAACAGACACATAAAAATTGTCGAATTTCCTTTTCATTCAAAGTTTAAAAGAAGTTTAATTTAGTGTTGTGGGCATTTAAATTAATTTCATTCAAGCCGTAACACAGAGAAAAACTATTATTCTTACACAATTTTCATACAGTTTTTTTCAATGTTTGTGTATTTTAAAGCTCTTAAGCCCGTATAATAATTAACAGAACGCAGTGTACGTTTACCATTGAATATACAAAAACCATGAAAACATGAAATTAATTAAATTTTCTAGGTGACAGAAAAGAGTTGCAAAGTAAAATTTATTTCAATTTAAACTCCTTAACTCATGCTGGCTTTGAATTCGAACATTTTTATTTTTTATTTAGAGGTAAATTGAATTTAATAAGAAAAAAAGAGCATTTTCGTGTTTTGATAGTTGTTTGTTGTGAAAACGCTTTGTTCAAATGTTTGATTGACAATCAGATATGAGGTTTTTCGATTCACAGGAAAAATTGATCATTTTTCAACTTTTTCAAAAAACTTATTCAGTGAATTGCAATTCAATTCAACACAAATATCATATTCCATTTGCAGTGATTTTGCGTTTTGTATTCAAACACCGATGAATTGAACACTTTTTTTCAGTTAGACGTGACAAAATTTTGAAACAAAAGCAACGTGAACATAAATTTTTGTGACACATAAAGCCTGTTGTGCAGAATTGTGGTCATTATTAGGGTGAAGCAATCAATTTGTTGAAATTTGAATTATTTGTTTTAATTTAATTTTTATTCAACGAATTTTTCCAATATTTCCAATAAATGAAGTGAATAAAATTTTAATAAATATCAGAGAAATAATTACACGGTGATAATGTCAACCAAACTCCTTGATATTCATACGGCATCATAATTGTTTTCTAAATCGAAACGTGTAGTGTGACACAAATAACTGATTAGCAAGAAAAAAATGAAATGTTTTGACTCCATAATTTCATTTCATTTCATTTCATTCTGTTTATATTGATATTTAATATTATTATGTATTATTGTTTAATCATAAACTATAATCGTAAACGTTTTTTCACATTTCATTTACTTTTGTACACAAACACGCATAAAAAATATTATAAATCATTCATCTGTATTTTTCTTTCCAAGAATTTCAAATAAAAGGAATGAGATGAAACAATTTTTTGGTAATAAACGGAAAAAACGGTTTAAATAGCATTTTTGTTTATTTAAATGACAGAAAAAAACGATTGAAATTTTTTTTTTTATTATATAGATAATTAAAAATTTAATATCTTTTATATTAATTTAATTTTATTTATAATTAAACCTGTTTAAATAATTTTAATTTATTGCTTTTCAATATACGCGTATGATCTTTTGCTTTATTATTGATAATTAATAAATTATGAGGTGGTGAGATTAATTTCAAGTAACTGTAATTAAAATGGCTTCATAAAACAATTTTATGATTAATGGATGACATGTCAAAAGAGTGGAAAATGGTCTTTAATCACAATACGGCGATCGTCAGGAAACTGTCGCTGCGTTCATTTGTTCCAAGTGCTTTGATGGTAATCGGCCACATCAATTTTTTATCTAGTCATTTATTTGAATGGTACCTTTTCCTATTTCCCACCATCTTCACACATGTGACACAATCCAAAAGATTTCCTTCCCCTGATAATACGAAGATTTATTAGCGTATCATATCATCGGCATACAAAAATAAAAAGACACACTTTTAAATGTTAAACCTTATTTTTCAAGTCATTTAATAAGTTAAAAATACGTAAAGAGAATGAAAATTATCGTTTATTGTTGTTTATGAAGTGTAATTAAAATTAATGTATTTTTATGTTAGGTCGCGATTCACTTACACTTGTTGAGGGATAATTACACGATAATAACTGTTGTAATTGAAATTTATCAAGTTGCTGTTTAAAAATGAAATGAAATGAAATTAATAATTCAAGTCAATTACACGTTTTTTTTTGATAATGATAAATTTTCTCTATAATTTGATAAAAGCGTGAATTTGAGTTCAAAAAATTTTACATTTTAGATTATGTTGAGACATGACCGTATATTTAAGTTGTAATTTCAAAAGAAATCAATTGTTGAAACAATAATTTATTATATTTTTATCTTAATACAACATAATTTTTATATACACACACACACATAAGATAGATATTCAAATAATGAAGGATGAAAAACGTGATTTGCATATAACTTATAAATATAATTTTTTTTTCTTTAACATAAAATTTCGTCTGAGATAATTTTCTATTTTCATCAGCAAACGTTCTTTGAATGAAATTCATCTAAATCACGGATTTTCAGCGTGTGTCTGAGATTAAATTACTGTATTATTTTCTCTACAAATGTTTGCTTTAAAATTTGCATTGTACAAATCTTTACATGAAAAGTTTGGTAACAAATTCAAAAAGTAAATGTAAATTAGTAAAACTTACATTGAAAGTTACATGGCGTTACCTGTAGCAAATTGCAGATAAAATTTGAAAAGATGTTTCTTCCTTTAAATGAATTCCTTTTTGTATATCAATCATTATGAGATTAAAATTACACATAAAAAGCATGAAATTCATCACATCAAGTGGAGACGCCTGGTTTTTTTTTCAATTGTATTGTAACATTATTGTATCATCAATGAATCAGAATTAAATCCCCTGGATGTAATAATATTTTACGATTATTTTTCCGACGCATGCATATTATCTATGTAACTAAATTGAATTCACTTTAGTATTCAATACGAATTTGAACATATTCATATTCATAATTGACATTATTTTTAATTAATAATTACCATTAAAAACAATAACAGCACATTGTGATTGTTCAATTAATTTCATTTAATTGTAGCTTTTGTTTTGAGTGTTGATTGAAATGAAAATTACCCTTTTATGAGTGAGTTTTTTGTCAGTTTCATCATTTCAAAGCTGTAACATTCCCTTGAATGTCATATTTGATTGAAGTTCGTTTCAATTCAATTCAAAATAAAGCATAAAATTAAATTATGGAATATTGTTTCCCACACTCTACATTCGATGATTCCAGTTTCCTGGAATCCATTAAATGTTTACACGTTAATTCAATTTTAAAGCCATATGAAATCAATAATGATAATACTAAAAAATGTAAATTTAAGTGGAAAATTTTATAAATTGTTTAATTAATTATTGGAAAACAGTATAATTAATGATTTAAATGTAATAAATGTGATTCAATTTATCATAAATGAACATAAATTTGATTTATTGAATAGATTTTATTGACAAGAATTGGATTTTTTATCAACTACATCAACGAATTTTTGATTTAAAATTATTTTTCATGCATATTTATTTCAGAATAATAAGCTTGGATACACAAAATTATCATAATAAAACTGTTTTGCCTTCAAATAATTATGTTGTTTGTTTTACAACCCAAAAAGGAACAATCATTGATAGAATTATGTAACAAAATTAATCAAAATAACGGTAATTTTACATACAAAGTCATTACGAGTGCTTATTTGCGGTTATTATTTAGATAAAATTATATTAACTTGAAACCTATGAAATTGATTTATTATTAAAAGAATCTCATGCTCAGTTTGAGTTTCAAACAATATTAAATTTAACAGTTAATCAAATTCAATGTAACACAAAAAAAAACATGATGTTTAGATTATTATTATCTGATGTTTATTTTGATTAAAAATTTCGCATGAAAAATAATAATGAGCTCACTTCATTATAATTTTGCTATTACGAGTATAAAAAAATGAAATTTGGTCCAAATTTTCGTTAAAATCTTTCATTGCTTTGCAATTAATTTATAAAAATATGCCAATTCCTCTGTTAATTTACCCAGAAAATAAAATACCATGCTCACCTCAAACATAAATTAAAAAAATATTTCATTTTAATGGAATGGTTCACAAATGTTAATTCTACACGTAAAGTAAATTGAAATGTATAATTAAATATTTTTTGGAATAAAGGTGAAACCGGATTTCCCTCATTTTAATTTTTGTGAAATTTTATAATTATTTGACACAACTTACACAGACATGGAGATGATGAAATGTGTATGATTTAAATTTAATGTGAAATTTGAAATTTCCATTGATGAGCTGACTTGGTTGAGTGAATGCCTCTTGAATCTTATAGATGGATTTTCACATCAAAACACATATTGCTGGACATTAAACATTAAAACTGCAAGTAAAAAAGACAGTTATCCAGTCCATGTCTCGATATTTATTGCTCTGGTTTTTATTTTTACGATCTTGTTATGTCTACTTGAAAACACAACCAATAATTATAACAGACTCATTTTTTTTATACATTTTATTGTTTCTTTTATTACAGCATCCAATGATGTATCCACACCCGCCACCAATTTATACTTCAAATATGCTGTATCCACCCAATTTGTTACCGCCGGGTGCTCCCATCTACGGACCACCAACATTACCAAGAGATGCGGTAAGTTATACTCGTACATATTTCATTCTGCCTTCTGTTTTATTTTTTGTTAAACATACTCAACATATTCAAATCCGAAATTTATGTGTAAGGGATGTGTGTGGTTTGTCATAGCACTTTATTTGCTTGATTACATCCCCAACAATATTTGATCATGTCTGTGCAATGTGAACATGTAACTCATATGGGATAAGAATAATTGTTGAAGATAAAAAATGTATGTGTATTTTTTGCATAAAACTGATTTTGCTTTTAACGTAAAACACTTAATTGATTGACAAACTACTCGTATCATTATTTTTTTTGCTTGCGTGTAAACAGTAAATCGGATATTCTCTCAAATTTTCCTCTTTTTTTTGTCATTACCTTCCATTTAAAACATTTTATCTGGCAATGACAACAAAAGATCCGAACTTTATGACAGCGTGTCATTGCCAAAGTCGAGTAAATTTATTATTATAAATTATTTTCATTGCAAATTTCATTTTTTTTTTCAACGTAAAAGGAAGAAGCGAGATGAATAATTTACAGAGTTAATTAAAGTGTGCATTTAGCAGCTTTATGCTAAAAGGAAAAGAAACATAAAAAAAACATCTTTTACAACACAGAAAATATGATACGAATTCACGGAATAATATACAAATGAATAATAATTTCATAAAAGTTTGTCTTTGGCATTTTCATTTATTTCCTGTTATTATGTTAAATTTGATAATTTCATAACCATATAAAAGGTGTTGCAATGCGACAATGTGTATCAGTGATATGAAGACTGATAAAATAAATTGAGTTCTTGCATTAAGATTTAACATAATATGCATGAGTTTAATCAAACAAATTTAAAGTCAAATTAATTTTATATCAAATTTTATCTCCACACACACAGCCAAAATTACATCGCAAACGATCCGTACATTCGATGCAAGAAAGATCTGGACGTCGCAGTAGGCAAAGTAAATCAGATGCTCCATTAACTCAACCACCTGAGGAGGAAGATAGACGTAGTTTCACATATACAGGTTTAGATCGTGCCATTGCAGACAATTATTTGACGCATCAGGAAAAGTCACAATCAGCAAATAGCATTAGTGGTAGCATAAGTCCAAAATGTAACGATGTTCAAATGTAATTTTGTATATCAAGCTATAATTTAATAATACACACCAACAGAATAAAGAACTAAACGTAAATGTAGAGAGAAAATTAAATAAAAGTGTTAATGAAATTAGTAAATTACATTCGCAAGACGATAATAACTGAAATGATGTAACCAAGGGACACAAAACCCTTCGTTAGCGAAATGTGTAGGATGTTTCTCTTATTTTTATTTTTCCTTGTAATGTAACAGCAATGAATTAATTACATTAACGCATTCATTTTACCAAAATTACTTACAAAGAAAATTTAGTTACCCACAGAGATTTCGGTTTCATGTTTTTAACAGTTATTTGCAATGGCGTGGCCAAAAATAGACAGGAAACAAAATAAACATGAAAAAATAGTTTTTATCACAGTTGTAACATAATTTTAACGCTCTTTATTTTTACAATGTTAAAAAAAACACAAATTATATTACACAAACCAAGAACTCACACACATTTAATGTAATAATAAAACATTGTACATTTTGTTATTATCAGACTTTATAATATTAATATTTTAATTAATTTAACAATTATGTAGAATAAAGAATGAAATATTCATTACAAAAAAAATTAATTCATGTTTTTCTTTTCTATTTTAACTTTATATTATAATTTTACCAGAATATTTTTTTATACTCCTGCAGATAATGACCAACTTTTTTTATGTAATTCATAAATTATGCAAATCTTTTGTTCTTACATTATTGTCACCAGCTAGCTTTAGAACTCAACTAATAAAGTAAATCTGGGAAAGTATGATTATTATTTTCATTACATTAAATGTTATGTGTAATTTATGTATTTTTTTCTTTTATTTTTTTGTAACAAAAGAAAAATAATGTATAAAATGTTTTTTTTTCACTATTGGAAATGAAATTTAAAAACTTTTGGTATCAGCATCATCCTGACTAAAAGTCTTCCAGACTTTCCAATCACTTGAGTCCCAGCTACTTTGATGAATCAACAAACATTAGATATGACATTCAAATAATCCGTTAATGCGAGAGAGTGCTGAAGCTTTTTTCATGTAAACTTGAAATGTGATCTCACTTAATTCCATTCATTTTTGGAGTGACATTGTTTTAATTAAATCCATTCCATCTTAAGAACGATTTCCTGATCACTTTACCCAACAATGTCACTATAAGATGAAAAAACTTAATGAAAAAAATTTCCCTAGCAACATAACATATGAAAGAAAAAAAAATCATAAATGCCACCTATTGTGCCAACTTTACCAAAAATAATAACAACAGAAAAAAATGAACACGAAAAAGGGATCTCTTATAATTTAACCACCACAACATCAAAAATATTTAACCACATCCTTTTTCTAGAAACCATCATCATCATCATTTTACTACAGTTCAACATTTAAAACATTGAAAGCAAAAGGGAAATGTGTACATTTGGATACGTTACACATTAATAAATATAAAGTCAAGTCACCGGAAGATGTTATCCGTATCCGAAATTCGTAGCAAAATATAAAAAATAATAGAATTTACACATGCGAATGACATAAATTAGATCGTTTCGCATAATATAGTCATTTTTCTTTCAGCTCTTTAACAGCTTTTCAAAGATATTGTTCTCATTCCCCCCTTTTATTATATTATTATTATTATTATTATTATTTTGAATTTTTCCTTCTTATGCATACTAAATTCAAACTAATATTAAAGACATTTTGTTCTTTGATTTTCTAGATATAGCTATAAAAGACAAAAAAAAGACGAAAGACATCCATATAATAGGTAATTGAATCAGTAAAATAAATATATCTCATGAATATCATGATCCGTTTTGATATTATTATCATTTTTTTTCTTTCTTCTTTCCCATCCACACATTAATATTGAGCATTGTTATCATATATAATGTAATAATATTGTATTTCATGACATATTATTGATATGTTTGTCTTGAACAATAGATCGGAGTAGTGAAAGTGACACAACAACCTAATTGGTTTTATTACATTATACCTATCAAATACTTAATTCATCATTATAATGAAACATGATTTTTTCTAATATATGAAAAAAAAACAAATTAATTTAAATATTTTTTGCAAATAAATCTAATCGATCTAATTTTTGTCTAGCACGTAACTCATTTATTTACCGCATCACGTATTTAATCCCAAATATTTCAATGCATTTAGTTAGGACAGGACAGGAAAGGATTTTCGTTTACGAATTTAATAATAAAAAATAAAATCTTGTTATACATTTAGAAGTCAAGACAAAAACGTTTGACCAATTTATTTTGGTCTTGCATTTATACTTTTTATGTTGAATTCACATGTAATGCCATTTAACTAATGCTTATAGTAAAACACTCAGTGGGCACATATCTCAGAGGCAATCAAATGTGATTAACTCGCTTCTTTTATTTATATTCATTCATAGCACATAGAACAGATAAGAGACATGCTTTGTTACGTCTTTGACTTATTTTGTACAATGATACAAAAAAATGAAAATAAAATAAATTGTTAAAGAAAAAAAAACCTAAATATCATGGGATTTGTATTATGAAAGACAGTTCATTACATTCAATAATTTTTTCTTTTGAAATCTTGAACTGAAAGAGAATAATTGTGTAATAGCTTAAACAGCGAATTTTGAGAATCATAAAAATATACATTCAATACGAGTTTTGTCATACATGGAAAATCTTTGAAAAGGCAAAAGATAAACAAAAGTGTTTGGGAAACGCAACAGATAGACGATAAAAATAACATTACAAACAGCCTCTGTGCTATTTTAGAACATTAACATAAACATGATATTTTATTCTTCATTTCAACGTCTTTTCTAAAAAATAGACAAACATATAGTTTCGTTTCTTTATTAGAGAGCGTAGGTCCTGAACCATGTGATCTAAGATTTAATCACCAATTTAAGGGAAATTGATTTCAAGGGACGCAAATCGCTTCATTGATTGTGGTCTCCTTTGTAATTAAAGAAGTTCAATCTAAAAATTCATGTAAATTAAATCAATATTTTTTTTCCTTAACATTTTTCATGTATTCAAATAACATGACAGCTGAAATTCACCCTTAAATCATTACATTTTGACATCAACATGAATTGTATGATTTTTGCCTTTAGGTCACTGCAACAAATAAAACATCATGTCATATCCGATTTAAAATGATTTTTCTGTGTTTTTTTTTTTTTTGTAATCTTCCCCTAATTTTTTCACAATTTATGTGTTGATGATTTTTTTTAAATGAATTTAATTGAATCATCATTAAAAGTTTATCATTTTAATATGAAAAATCGCACAATTCACTGTACTTGATTAAAGTAGAGCTTAATGTCTTCGGTTTATGCGATGACACGACACTTTTAAATTTAATATCTTTCATTTTATTCATTTTCATAAATAGATATTTACATTTTCTAGTTAAATCACTTCAAAATGATGAAAAAAACACCTAGTTCAATATAAAACATCGGCGTTATTATACGAAATCAGTTACATTCATTTTTTATGATACGTGAGTCCACATTTTTCATTTCATTTATTTTTTTTCATTGAAATACAATCAAGAAACACCTAGTTGCGATTGAAGTGCAGTGAAACTCAATAAAGGTAGCACGTGCATTTAATTTAATTTAATTTTAAAAAAATTGGTAAAATTCTGGTTCATTGTTTTATTTTTTAAAGAGGTGCACAAAAGTATTGAAACGTGATCAACAATATTTTTGTTTGAAAAAGGAAGAAAATTGAAAAGTCCGAATAATTGAAATGTAATTTTATTATCATTAAATAATTTTATCATTTAAATTTATTCCTGTTATTAAAACAATTATTTAGTTATATTTTCTTGGTTATTTTATTTTAAACAAAAAAGTTGAAATTAATTAAAGAAAAATTATTGCAGAATTTTTTGTATTTCCCTTTTTATTTAATTTTTTTAGTTATTTACTAACTGAAGCATCTCAACAACTTTTGCAATGTTTATTATTATCATTATGAAATATTTTTTTCATCTTTTTTTGAACAAAAAATTATTTAACCAACTATTTTCATTTCATTATTTTGTGCTGCAATGAAAATAAGATAACTTTTTCAACAAAAAAAAATTAAAAATAATGTTTTCAAAGTATTTCATTCCATTACATCTCAAAAAAACGGGAATTATTTTTCATTTATTCGTTTAAACAGTTCTTTAAACATGAAACAAAAATTGCAATTGAAAAACTTCTTGTCTTTTTAATAAAATGTTCAAAACAAGCAAAGGCATACTTTGTCAAAATAGTTTCGAAATTCAATGTTTTTCTTTTTCGTAAATTTGGTTTTGAAACTAAATCGAAACAGTTTTAATAGAAATTTTTGTTTGAATTCGAAATCAAAATAGGCATACCAGGTACTTTTGATGAAAAATCGGGATTTGAAAGAAAAAAGCGGGACAGTTAAAAACTATTCATTTTTTACTAGACTGAAGTTATCGACGACCTCATCAACCACCTTGTCAGGCTTGAGGAGTTTTTTGGACCATCAAAGCCTTCCTGGTCAACCTCACAGTGTTATCAATTATTTTTACCCTGAATTTCTATTTTTTTTGTTGTTTTTTAGCTTTTTTCTTCGTTTAAATCACAAAATAAGCGTTCAGCGCCCTCTGTATAATTGGAATTGTCCCGCCCAAAAGTGCGCAAATGGTGTGCCTAGATCAAAATATTGAATGTGTTAAAATTTAGTGGTGATTCAATTTATACAGGTAAATATTTCATTTATTGCTATCCAATGACCAATAAGCTAAAAATGAAACATTAATTTAGTATTCGGAAATTATTTTAATTTCCTGTTAAATTTATAGTTGAAGTCCAAATATCAAAATAATATTCAATTGAAAATTGTGTTTTTGAAATGTCGACACCTGTGAAATGATACACTTCTTGTTTTATATCCCACTTGCTTAAACACTAAATTACTCAAGTAAATTTATTCCCTTTATTATGTTAATGGATTCAGTACCTTAAGAAAAAAAAGAACATACCAATAACAAACCACTGAAATAATCTAATTTTCATCTAGTAAACTTCTAATTTTAATACAGTGATTGATTTATCTACAATCTAAACAATATTTAAGACCTTTTTTTCTTCTCTCAATCGATACAATATTTTATTGCTTTTGAAAAGTAACAAAAGATTCGTAACAATACACGTTTGTACTTAGAAAAGAAGAAAAAAAATCAAAGTGATTATTAAAATAAACAGGAAAATAGCACTTTTCAGTAGATCAAAGATAATAATGGTTGGCAGTTATACTCGTTTTTTTTTTGCTGGAAATGTGTTTGGTTTATCAGGGAAATATTTCTACTTTTATATAAATAAATATAAATCTATATCAGAATTGAAAATCTATATTATGTTGTCAAAATATTTTTTTTTTATAGATTAGGTAAATAAATTTATGGCATTGCCAGAAATAACAAAAAAATGTGATGTATTATTGTTATAAAGTTAGTTTAATGGTAAGATTCCGCAATGCGTATGAAAAAAAAAATAAATAGCAGAAAAAAAAAGATAAATAATTTTGAAAAAGATTTTTCTCTGCTGATATGTCTGTAAGAATGTCGTCATTATGTTTTAGAGAGAGATAATTTTCCGGTATGTCATTAATTTTATTAAATGTCATACAAAAAAATAAACCTGAAAATGTTAAAAATTGATGTCACAGAAAATTTTAAACATTTTTCTCAAATTAATCAGCTCAAGTACAATTAAATTCCTTATTACTTTTAATTTAACTCTTTATAAGCACGCATCTCAATGATTTTTCTTATACATTTACCAATAAAATACACCTACACCTAAAATGATAAAATTTCAAATCAAGTCAAGAAAATTGTTTTTCATGCTACAATAAATATCAACAAGGAAATTAATTTGTCGTTCGTTAGTAAAATCATGAATTATATTTATTATATCACTATGGTTTCAATGTTCTTTTTTTATTTTAATTTATTTATATGATAAAACTTTTCCTTAAATAAGTAGTTAAATAAATTGTTTTAAACTGAGTCATGATTAATTTATCGTTTAATTGAGCGTTTGATTGATTTTAACTTGGCATAAAATATCATGATGAAAAATCGTTATTTTGATCACCATGCAAAAAGTTTCACTTTGAAAATGTCTGTGGCGTGAGAATTGAAATTCAATCACATTTTATGTTACTTAAAAATATGAATAAATAAAAGTTTTTGCGTTTCCGATGAAATTAGGAATTTATTCAAAATATTTTATGAGTTTTCTTTAAAATTGTTGATCTTAATGTAAGACACATGGTACATCGGAAATTGAAAAGAAACTTGCTACTGACATATAAAAATGAAAGACATTACATTTCAGACGCAATCACATTTCAATAGGGAATATGAAAACTCACACACACACACAGCAAACAGGAAATCCTGTATTAGTGATATCAAAAAAAAAATGTACTTCAAACTCACCAAGAAAAAAAAGTCAATCAAGAAATTCATGAATAAAACAGTAATTTTTTTTCTTTTCATTTTCTTCCAAATCCATTAAAGTCTTGCACAAAAGTACAAAATCATCAACGCACGAAAGTTCAAGTGAGACACGCATATATTTCATTTGGATTTGAAAGAAAGATGAAGTTGAAACGAATTTTTATGATATTTCTTGTCAGTTTTTGGCAATCATCTACCTGTTTTATGTATTTTCTTTTTCTTTCTTTATTAGTTTTCAAAATAAATATAAATTTAAAGCAATTTTGATGTCTATACTTTTTTTTTCGTTATGTTTGTCTAATCATATATCACACACTTAAAACTTCCAAAAAGCTGTCAGTTGATACACCAATTCAAGTCTAAGCGATACCAATCTAGGAACAGACAAAAAATTATACAATGGTTCGTTTTTATCTTGATCTTCCTTCTTTTTTTATTATTATTCATTTTTATTAGTATACATTTTTCCATTTTTTCAGATCCTTGTGTGCTTGTTATGTGGAAATTTTGTACGTTTTTGGCACTAGACAACATTATATTAGAGGTTTATTTTTATAAATCATTTGTTTTGTTAAATAAAAACACAAATATTTGGGATGGTTTTGCTTTGAATAATGCCAAGACTATTTTCAGTCAGTTACGTGTGAAAAAATGCACAATTACAGACGGTTTGGCCGTGGTCACTATGAGACTACGAGTCATAACATTAGAATGGACCATAACGAAATTGAAGAAGGTGCTGGAAATCACTTGTGGAACGGAAATGGAACTCTTGAGGACCTACAAATGATCAAAAAACTTAGTCCCATGAAAATGCACTTAAAACTGCGTTCTAGTGAGAAATTCCCTTTTTTATATGATTTTAAGTTGATTTGATTTCTAAATTCCATATTTAATACGTAATTTATTGCCATAAATAGAAGTCTGTCTATTCTCAATTTTCCGAAGGTCCTTAGATGTATCAACTTGAATTTCATCACTAAACTGCAAACTCATTTTATTTATAAACAAGCACCATAATGATGATAAGCTGCCAAATATTAATTCTCAATATGAGCATACGAGCGTACACATTTAATGGTGTGATGATGCAATGATGTCAAATACAAGTGTTGGTACATTTGAAGATAATTTAATTTGTCTCATATTCTTTTTCATCTAAATATCTCAATTCGATTAAGATGATTGCATTTTAAAGTTCTTTTTTTTATTTTCATTTCATTTCATTTTAATAATTATCTGTCAAGTACAAATAAAATTCTTTGAAAAAAAAATTAAATAACGAAATGATTTCAATGAAGATTAAATTTATATTTTTTTCAATTTTATTTTTTATTTCTTAATAATACAAAGTTAAATCAATCCATATCCCTTGAATTCACTTATATTTACATTTAACATTATATTTAATCTTTTGATTTTCTTCCCTTTTTTTACTAAAATTTAATTTAATAAATGTAAATTGGTTTCCTCTTTGTTTTGACTTATTCTCTCAAAGAAAGAGTCATGAAGTGGATGTTTATTTTTTGTTTTAACGTCTCGTTGCTCCTTTGCTCAAATGTTTAACTTTAATGTTGGTACAATGAAATATCCAATATTTCGTCGTCATCTTGTTCAACACTGAATTCACTTTTAACCATATCAAAACATGCGAATTTCTTATTTTTCTTATAGATTTTAATTTTATAATCCGATTTACAGTCTGTTGCTCTCAATATTGGTACAAATATTTTCTCATCGGTTATTTCAAGAAATTGTTTTTCCATCGAATTTGACATCGTTGTTCTGGCTGACGTGTGTTGTTTCAAGAAAACGAAAATAACAACAATAAAAAATGTAATAAACCGAAAAATTTTATGCATGATATTTTTTCGTTCCTCTTTGTTTGAATATTACTTTGAAATACAATCTATTGGGATGTTTTTAATGGTCGAAAGATATTTGAAGACTACTTTTGTATAAATAATTCACAAAATATTAATATTTTTTTTTTTAATGTTAAATTGCTTTTAAGCGGTCGTGTATTGATAAGTTTAGTAATAAAATTCAAAACAAAAATATGTTTAATGTTTGAAAGTAAACGAGCGGAACTTTATCAATAATTTTTAATTACAAATATAAAAAAAAATCAGAACAAATGTTTTTTGACCTTAGATTCTTTCTTATTTGACTATAATCTCTAATAGTAACATAATTTTTAATGGTATTTCAATTCACATTTAACACGATTTTAATACAATTTAAAAAATAAATAATGGAGACGCCTGGCTATTCACGAAAAACATAAGGATTTGATTCAAAATACTTCACATTCGAAATATTTTCAAATTTGTTTGCTTTTAATTTTTTATTTCATCACTTAAAATTGGGGTAAAGTTCATATGACAATGTATTTTCTGTACCAACCGCCTTCGTCACCGTGATTTTTCAGTCCTTTCATTTTGGATTGAAATTCAATCGAACGAACATCCTTCAATTTCACCTCTCTAATGCACCCAATTTTCATATTAATGCATGAACATGTTGAATTGGATTATAATATTGAATATATTCTTTTATTTATCATCTGATGTCATCAAATATGATTTATTTTCTTATCATAATGTGACACATTCAATAATAAAAAATGAGGAATGTGACTCCTTTCTCATTCATAGTGTGTACCATATTATGTTAATAAAATATTATTTTATTTACAACACATTATCTCACAACACATTAAATAAATAAAAATAATCATAAAGACAATCATTATAAACAGAAGTCATCGTGAAGAAATAGGCGTAAAATAACACGCAAACATTTCTTTTTACATAACTACTGTCATAAATTTTATCTTGAAGGCATCGTATTTTTCAAGATTATTTTCTCTTTTTTCTTCATTTTTAAATTCAGGATTTGAGTCAAAATAACATTTTGATGGAACAGAATCCCATATATTACTTTCAAGTGTAATATTCATGATAATTTTTCAGACCGTTTACTTTTAGCAAACGTATGATTTTTGCAAACATTTTCATTTTTGATGTAAAATTACACAAGAGCTGAAAAAAACCAGATGCATACTTTGGGAGTAATTTGTATGCATACTTGGGGATTACTAGAAAATGGAAAACTTTTTTCCGTTGGTTTTTTTTTTTAATTTATGAGGAAAAGTCATGAAGATTGTGCTGGGTATATGCATCAGTTTTTTTTTATTATTATTATGTTATTTTCCACAAAAGCATGGTTTTTAAATTCAGTATAAACAATGTTAAAAATACTTTTGAAATTGTGTGTATGTACAAAAAAAAATCACCAGAGGCTGAATATAAATAATAATAACAATATAATAATAAAACGTTTTATTATTCTCAAGTAAAGGGAAAAAAATTATCCTTTAGATAAATGAACTGAGTGCTCGTTATAACTAAAAGGCTTAAACGCACAAAAAAAAACACATTTCAATGCAATATTAAGAATTTATAAGTTTATTTTGCTTAATCAAACAACTGATTCAACTGAAATTCAATCTCCTTTAAATTAAAAAGTTAAAGAACAATTTTAAACAAATCCCATTTAAAAATTTGACCAAACTGTTTGTTAACTTTACTAATTAATTATAATTTTAAGATAATCTCATTTTAAAATAAAACGTGCAGCATTTTAATTTTATGATAAGAGTTTGTGTAAATGTTTATTTTTGTTTTTAAAACAAAAAAAGTAAATCAAAGTGTAAGAAAATCCTCTTCAATTTAAAAACTTACTTTGTTTTAAAAACTTTATTCAAGTGTTGGTTAACATTCACTTGCAACCTTTACTTTGGAAAACCACAGACTTTAATTAGTACTTTAAATTTAGATTAAGAGAAAATTATTGATCCTGTTTTGAATTTTGTTTAACTTTGTGAATTAAATGTTATGGTTTTGAGTTGAGCTTTGATTTGAAATTCAGAAACTTTTTGAAAATGGAAAATGTTTGTGTGAATTTTAAATTTACTGCAGAACATCAAAAGGTGGTAAAATTCATTTCATATGAAACCAAAATCTGAGATGCAAGAGTTGAAATTTTTGATTATCATATTTCAACTTTCTTATGTGCAAGTTCCTAAAATGAATCAGTTTTTCAAAGCGAAGATTGCTAGGTGAATGAATAAAAAAATTTCAAACGATCTCGGGCATTTTCCCCACGTTTAATGAAACTAAGCTCTATAGAAAGAAAAACAAAACAATTTAACAATAAATCGTTCAATGGTGTTATAGTTTTAGTAGCATAAACATTTAAAGGATAAAATTCAAATTCATCCTTAAGCATTTTAACATTTCATTTCATTTTGGATTAGAGAAACATGAAAGATATAAAAGTTTTAACCGTATAAATATTGTAAAAATTACTCCCAATAGAATATCTTTTCATTCATTCACATAATAATCGTTTAATTTACTACACACCATAGCAAAACAGATTCTAAGACAAGCTTATTTTAAAATAAAGATTTTTTTGTATGAAAAGAAGAAGAAAACATTTTCTTACACATTTTTTTTCATAAAAATTAAGCATTTTACAAAAGTTCTTTTCATCCTCTTGGTTTTTTTTTGTTGGTGTTTTCATGAAAACTTAAAAACGTAACATAACCATTTAAAACATTATTTTTAACATATAACATACCACTATAAGCCATATTTTCATTTTAAAACCATGAAAATGAAAGAAAATTTAGATTTCTTACAAAATTTAGTTCAGTTCAGTATTTTTAGACCATTATCATCATACTATGCACTAACGAGCCTTATAATACTTTGAATGGCTCTCCATACACTCAAAATAACATCATAAGAAAGTTGGTCACAAAAAATATTCACAAGACAACCGAAAAATTTTGTATATGTGTGATAATATGATTTTTATATTCATTTTCATTATTCTTATAAAATTTTATATGAATTTTCATGATCTTTTTTTTCTGTTATTTCTGTTTGAAGAGTAAAACAAGAGATAAAACATTTTGCCTGGACAGAAATTATCCTTTTATGAACCTCTTTAAAACGTTACTTGTATGAACTTGTGCTTGAAAAATAAAAAAAATAATCAAAAATTTTGTTAACCTGGGTCAAAAACTTTATGTTGTAAAATGTAAGTAATGGATTGACATGACATTTTTATGCTGTTAATAAATTTCTTGGGAAATATTTTGAACAAGGGTAAAGTTTTTTTTTTTGATTTTTTCTATCTCATTAATTAGGATGACAACACGAAAAAGTAAAACATTTAAGTTCATTATTTTATGGTTCATCTTTCCATTTAAAAAAAAAAATTCTTTAAAAACAACTTGAAATGAAAATTCAAAAATTCCAGAAAACGCTATACATGTCACTGAATTAAGCCTTAAAAAATATTTTTGGCACGAATTCAAATTTCATTCTCGTTTTTATTTCACATTAATAGTAATTGTGGTGTAAAAAGAGACAATATTGCAGCATTAAATATCTAATTAAGCCCATAAAATATCATTTAAATTTTCTTTCTTGACTTTTATCATACTGATTGCTTTGAGAAAATTTAGATCCTTTTGAATTTACATTTAACAAAAGGTTTCATCATCCACGTAATTTATCTTTAAACTGTCAAAAGTCGTGTTTTTGATCCATAATTGAAAATTAAATGTACTTTATAATAAAATATAAGCAAAGTCAGTTACATAATCTTTGAAACATTTCATGCGAAGATATCAACTTTTTTTTGTTGATAAATTTTCCTTAAAAAATTCCAATTTAACATACAAATACTGATAAATTGATATAAGCTTCTGCTAATACCTTTAAGCTCAAAACAAATGCCATAAATTTCATGACATGTGCGATTTTTTTTTGAGATGTTTACTCTTTGCAATTGTGTTTTTTAAGTATTTATTTATAAAAAGATTTAGGTAGGAAAATATTTCATTTGAAACAAGAAAAAACATCAAAATACATACAATTTTTTGTTGATTTTATAAGATATCAAAAATAAAATAAAATGACTAACAAAAGATAATTTTGATTTTGCCATGAAGCAAATTGTCCATGTCATCATAACAAGAACTTTAACCTTTTTTTATTTCTTATTATTTTACATGACTATACAAGATTTTTTCTCAAACCATTCAAATAAGTTATCAAAAAAAAAAAATCATATATGAATATTATTCAAGTATTGACAGTAAAAGTGCCACTTGTTATTTTTCACTTTTACTCTTTCTCACTTTGTATATTCACAAAAAAAAATCACTCAAGAGTGTTGTCACTAACAATAGATAGAAGAAAAAACACAAGCACAGGTCAATAAAGTAATTTTCTTGTAATGGTTCACTAAATCTTTGATATGGTCATATTTTGAGTTCAATTTTCGTTTTATTTTTATTTTATTGCTTATATTCTTGTCTGAATTGAAAAAAGTTAAGTAAAAAAAGGTTTGCTGATCTACTGAAAAAGTAAAATTAAATGAAAACAGCTCAATTTGTAATTAAAATTCATTTTACCACAAGTATTATGCTGTTACAATGAAAATGAATTTTAGAATTAAATTTAACATCATCGATCAAGTTCCTGTGGTTTATGTTAGAATAAATTTTTTGTTCAAATTTCATGCTTTCTTTAAAATACATTGAAAGGAAAAAAGGACCCTTGAGCATAATTATCATAATACATTGATGTGCTTCTTAATTAACTTCGCTACAAATCTCTTTTATTTCACGTAACATAAAATGTTTAAAATTTTAATACAAGAATTTTGGGGTAAATTTCAATGCGATTAAAATATGCGAGGTTTTCAATGAACAAAATTTGTATGCTCAGTTCATATTGTGACTCATTAATACTCAAATTAATTTGATCTTACTTATAAGTGGCAACACGGCCTGAAAATTAATCGAACCTAGTAAGAATATCTCAAAACTAAATAAATTGAGATTTAAATCAAACAAATTCTTAAGACTCAAATTTCAAATTTCTCAAATTTTCATCATTTAACTGTTTTAAGTGGATTTTCCTTATATTATCTTAAAAAATTTCAATGTATACATGAAAATTCGTCGTAAATATCAAATTATATGTAAATCCATATAATAAAGTTCAATTAAAATACAAAAAAAAAATATAATAAAATTCATAATTACATACTTTTGTCAATGTATGAAAAAATATATCGATGAAATATTAATGAACTTATTGGAAATTTTCAAATACCTCTATAATATCATAAAATTTTATGTGCACACGCGACATCATACAAAAAAATGAAATAAAATAAAATACGAACACTTAAAAAATATAATAATGATAATATTAATACTGTATTGTCCTGTATCACATGTCGAAAAAAATGGAAAAATTTTAGTCGTTAAATTATCTTTTGTTCTGTTTCAGTATTATAATTCGTAATACTTTTGGTAAATATATATATTTTATTTAAGAGAAAAGCAAGCAATGACAGGTAATTTTATTGAGAAATAAAATAAATAGATTTAAAACTATTTAAACTTACTTGATATTTAATAGTCGAACTTTTCTTCCACTTGTTTTATTTTATTTTAAATATTTATTTGAAATGTTTTTTTATTTAATATTTTTAATTTATTTCAAGGAAATTTATATTGAAGAGATGAACACTTTTTAAAAGCACAGCAAGAATTAATCTTTGGCACGATTCAATAAAAGAGTTTTTTGATTTATTTTATGACACAAGTTTTAATGATCTTTTTATAATTTATGAATTTTATTTTTAACTTTATAAATATTCTTTTAGAAGGAAATTAACCCTTGATTTTACTTAAAACTGCTTTTTAAGAATTTTTCACGTCTAGACAGGACCGAAATCAAGCTCTATCTGAACAAATTTTTCAATCAACTGAACTTGAGGAAAATGTTTTGTATTATTAAATGCAAACTGAGAGAAAATGTTGTGGAAAATTTCCCCCACCACTTTTCCAGATGTGTAAAAAGCTTTTCATTTCAATGTCGGGAGAGAAAGAGAGAATTACAAACAACTCTCTTATTTGCTTACATGTTGAATGATGAATAATTCAATGTTTTTTTTTTTTGTAAACAACCAGGCGTTCGCATTAAAAGAAATTACACCACAATAAAAAAAGGAAGTTTTTGAAAGCAATGTAAAATTAAAACCAAAATATTCATTATTTTAAATTTAATTTAATTTTATTTAAACATTTTTTTTTTAATTTAAAAATTAAGATTTAAAATTTAATTAATTTCTACAGAGTTTTTTTTAATGTTTAATTTAAAATTTAATTAGCGCTCATCTTTATTTACAAAATTCCGAAGCACAAATCAAGGGAAAAAGGCCAATTGTTTTCTGTAAATTTATTTTCTTATCAATGTAATGGTCTAAAATTTAATTTAATTTAATAATAATCAATTTATTTTTAAAAGTAATGCTAAACGTTAGAATTCTTTCACCTTGTAAAATGGTTCAATTTTTGTGTAAAAAACTTTTACTGGATAATTGTTTATTTTTTTTCCTTAATTTAATTTGATTTTAAAAGTTTATAAATTGTTTTATTGTAATTTTAGAGTATTATACTTAAATTGAATTCAATAGTTTGGATCTTATTTTAGATATTTTTTTTTATTTTTTGTGTCTATTGTATAGTTTGTGGTTGTTTTTTGATTTGTAAGAAATTTTTTATTTCTTGTTCCTTAAATCTAAATTACTACAAATATTATTATTTCAATGGTTTCTTTTGGTAATTTTTCCTATCAATGATTTACATTTTATTTTTTTTTCTTGATAAAATTTTCTTAAAAATTATACTTATAAATTAATGTAGTCGAAGCGTCATCATATTTAAGAATTTAATTTTAATCAGCGTGCATTTCAGGATCTACTAACAATATTTTTATGCTCATTTAAATTTCTGTGAATGGCCTTTCCGATGCTTCACTTACATTTTTTCGTCGACTTTCCAAGATTTTGGTCGATTGTTCGAGAGTTTCAATGTAGAAGAATGGTGCATCACCTGGTTCCGAATATTTGGTTTCATCTAATTTAGCTGTCAAACCAAGAACAATACTGAAGGCAGATTCATCATATCCATGACACCCACTATATCTGTATTGAGGTTTTTTGTTATATTTGCATCCACCGGATTGGGCTCCAATCGGACAAACACACTCTTGTGTTAGTACACACTTAATCCATGGCAACATTATTTTTTCGATGACAAGGGGAGTTCGAGAGAAAAACACAGCATTCATTGAAATCATTGGGATAAAGTAAAAACTATCAGGATTTGTATCAAAGTATTCAAACATTTTTGGATGTGTACGACTAGATACAGCTTGTTTATTTGTGGTCCAGCCAAGTACACCCAGTGTACTATTTTCAGTCTTTTCTTTAAACAGGTAAAGATCTTTGGCCGTAACATTGCTCCTTACACGAATTTCATTTTCAGTGAAAAGTATCAGTTTGGAGTGTGATAACGCATTTTTAATTATAAGTGGACGATACGCATGCATTCGTTCATCTGTCGTCACAAAATCAGGGAATGCAGTCAGATCAAAGGGTATCACAGAACATTTTGAATTATTACAAAATGGGGTGCTTGTCAAGGTACGTTGGTCTTCCTCATTTAGACCCAAATCATAAATTAACAGGGTTACATTTGGTAAACGGGTTTGAATATTTTGTGCAAACAAAATTGCAGTATCCAATTGGCCAGAACGCACATATGTCACAATTGAAAACTCCAATTTTCCATTTGAACTATTGGGTGTTACTGGAACAGTGGGCTTGAAACCCAACAACTCCAAATACTTATCATCTATCTCGAGTGATTTTTCATTTGATGTCCTCAGATTTTCTTGCAAAACCTTTATCTGTTGATGTGTTTGTGTAACAATATTTTTAAGTGAATCATTTTGTTCTGTAGCCGGTCCCAGAATGAAAAATAGAAAACTTGTTATAACAATAAGCACCAAAACAATAAGAAAATTTTTTGTCCGCATTTTTTTACGTCTTATCATGAGTCCCTTTCACCTTATTTGAATGCTGAATTTCTCTTATACCTTTTTTAACGCATCTGTAAACAAATAAAAGTAAATAAAAATCATGTGATAAAAAAAATGTCATACCTAATGAAAAGTAATATGGAGGCATTTTATCCCTGTTATTCAAGTTAATCGTATCAATATTTTTTATCAAATGTATTAATTCCAATGAAAGAAAAGTCCTTGTATCGACAATTCCTGTATTTTCCATTTAATCTTAAAACTGGTAACCAATGCAACAATTATATTTCACATTAGCTGATGTTTTTTTCATGAACAAATGGGTGTGTGTACTTTCCACTAATATTTGTTTAACAATTAAAACTTCATTCGATTGTAAAACGTACAAAGTAATCTAAAAATAACAAAAATAATTGATTTTAATCCATTTCATGCAATTTTTGACCATACAAACCTTTGAAAGGATCGTTTTCTTATTTCAGAATCACATAAACCCAAATTTTCCTTGAAATAATTTAATTCAACAGTATTATTTTATCTTATGCCACATTTAAAACTTATTTTGTGTTAATATAGACAGAAATTGAAAGATTATTTTAAACTAAGTATTGTCCTTTAAACATAAATTGAAACCTGAAATATTTTTAAATTAATTTTTTTGTTGTTTGCTTGGTGTATTTTCTCTATTTTTTTATTTTATGTCAATGTTGAATGTCAAGCTTGCAAGCGTCATTTATCCGATATCGAAGAATTTTTTATACGAAATTCGAATAATGCATCGGTTATGTCGAGTGCTTTACTTAGAATGGAGGAAAGAATTTCTTCAAATAAGAGTCATAAAATCTTATTGGAATTTTTCAAGGTGATCACCCATAAAATGATACTCATAAAAACAGAGTAATGTAAATTTTTTCAATGAAAAGTAATATTTAAGGTCACCCTAATAACAACAATAACATTGATCAGCTGATTTTACAATCAAAATTCAATAGGACTTGAATTCAGTGAATTTTTAAGATTAAAAAATAAATTTAAGTACAAAAAATTATTATTAAACGAAATTCAATCAATAAAAAGGACACAAACTTATTCCTAGGATTAGAAAAAACTACTAAACTATAATGCAGCCTCGGTAGATTGAAGTGATTCATTCATAATCGCAATTCCCATTGATAAAAAAAAACATGACAGTACTTCTGCTTGTTGCCGTAGCAATTTTGTGGGGCGCCACCAATCCTTTCATTCGAAAAGGTTCCGTTGGAATAGAAAACATAAAATGTGATTCAAAAATTCATCAGACAATTCAAGAATTTATTTTCTTGTTAACACGATGGCAGGTAATCATTTTAATTGAGGCCAATGAGCTGTCTAATTTCGTTATCAGTCACTAACCTTTTTTTATCAATGAAATTTTTCAGTATCTTCTTCCATTTATTTTAAACCAGTCAGGGAGTGTTTTATTTGTTTATGCGTTAACAGTGACTGAATTATCTTTGGCTGTACCTGTCACAAATAGTCTCACCTTTATAATTACCGCATTCGTATCACAAGTGCTAGGTGAAGAGCCATTTACGAAAAATGGAGTCATAGGAATGTTATTTGTTGTGGCTGGGACAATTCTGTGTTCTATTTCAACGTACAATAGTAAATGAAAGACAAATAAAGTATTATTATCGCATTATTGTTTATTTTGTAATAAAATTTTAAATTGCTTTTTTTTATCACTTTTTCATGAAATCTTAAAAACTAATGCATTTTTATTATCATTATTATTTATTAATATTTTGTTATTAGTATGGCCGATTACAGACTTTTATCTCTAATGTAGTAACGATTATATTTCAATGTTTTAAAGGCATTTCTATGTTTTTTTTTTTAATTTAACACAATTTTTAGTTGATATTTATTTATGACTCAAAATATTGAAAATTAATTTTATTTTCTTTTAAGTTAGCACCAAATCTATTTCATGTTAATAAAATCATAATAACTAATGTTAGCTGTGTGTTAATTTTTGTTTTTATATAATTTTATTTTATATTCCTAGTTTCAATATTAAATCATAACTTTTGAATGGTTATATCCTCCGACTGGAGAGCTTCGATAACGGTCAAGGTCGTAACCACTCCTATAAGTGGGTTCAAACTCATCCTGAGCCCTGTATTTTCGATCTACAGTTGAATATTTCTTGGGTGAACTACTCATGGTGCGTCCACTCGATTTGTCTTTAGACGAAAATAAACCATTGCTCTTCTGTGGTTTTGGCAAAGTTGATGTTGAATTCTGTGATGGAACAACATATTTTCTTGTTTGCTAAATAATTTGAAAATTGAAAGTCAAGAGTCATTTTAACAGAATTAAAATCAAGTAAATTTACCCGTTTCGAATAATCAATTTCATATCCCTCACTCATGTGTTTTGGTCTCCATGGTGCTAACATTGAGATTGAGCGTGACACTGTTTTAGTCATGGGTTCAATTCTGCCATCTGTCCGATCAGTTCCATTTGAGAGATCATCTCTTGAACGTGATGCAGATTTTGATGTTGATCTTGATGGAGGAATGTATGTTTGAGGTGGTATATCACCCACTTAAATCAAAAGAAAAAAAATAAATTAAAATTACATTTACAAAATTTAATGTTTATTATTATTTTCACACCTGTTGTTGCATGCAAATACACCACACTATGTTGACTCAATTCACCTTCAGTTCCAGAACTATCTTGAATTCTCTCAATTTCTTTCTGTCTCATAAAATTCCTTGCTGGTTTTGGTGGTCCTAATGGTGGTTTACGGTAATCACCCGAACCTTTAGGTGCTAATTCATGCTCATAACTGTATCGCAAAGGTGACATTGATTGCCTTTCACGACTCACATCACGTGAACTAGTTCTACGATCAGAACTCATATGACGACCATTATCTTCATCATAACTATCTACAGAATGATGTTGCCGAGTACGATTATAGTCGCTTTTCAATGGAACTGCACGTTCAGATGAGGATGAATGACCACGTCTTTGTTTCAATTTAAAATCAGAACCATATTTAGTACCTTTAAATGTTGAATGTTCATTTTCCGAAGTACTTATATCTTCAGATATGTTATGAAGTTCACGACTTCGAGACACTCGTTCACGTTGACGCATTTTACGATCAACAGTTTTATCAAGATCATACAATGAAGCACTTCGACTACTATGTTCATCTGATCTTCTTTCTTTTGAATCATTTGATCCAGTTGAATTGAGGTTGAATGCACTTTTAGAATAAACTTTATTTGACTTGGTTAATGTGAAGGGAGTGGCTTTGCGAACTCTGAAAATTCATGATCATTACATTGTAAAAATATATTTTCATATAATATTTGCGAAAATTTTAATCACCTTTCAGTTGTTTTACCCTTAGATATACTGGACTCAACATCGGAATCACCAAAAAATCGTAGTTTCGGTTTTCCTGGTGACTTTGATCTTTTAAATGGACTAGCTGATCTGTCTCTTTGAACAGTATCAAGATTTTCCTGGAAAAACGGAAATAAATTCATGTTAAGGCCACACCAAGTCAAATCTGTCTTTGAAGCTGAAACCCCATGAAAAATTTAATAAATTAAATAGAATACCTTTGAAGCATTTTTCTTCCTCGAAAGCCTATCAAGGGACTTGAACCAACTCGTTTTGATCTGTTGTTTTGGTTCATCAGATTCTTTACGTATAAGTTCTCGATGGACTACAGGACTAGATCGTGGTGTAGATAAGCGTCTTCTGTTTGCAATTTCTTGTACCTTGAAAATAACAAAATAAATATTTCAACAAATTAAGAATTCAAGGTAAATCTGAAAAAAAATACATCTAAATATTTGGCATCGTGATATGTTTGAGTGTCAAGAAGTGGCAATGCAACTCCAAATAAGTAGTCAGTGCCTATTGTACTTTAACGTCTAATCTTGGTCTAGAAACACATAACTTACAGATGTTCACTTTTTTTGGTAAAACATATAAAAAAAAATCATATAAAAATGTCAAAACATATGGACGTTGCATGGTTAAATTTTAGATAAGCAAGTTTCCTTATTTGTAATTTGATTTTTTTTTATCTGTTGGATAAGTATCGCTTTTGTACATTTTGCTTTTTCATTAATGAAACTGAAAGTCGAAGTATTTAAATTAAAAAACATGCAAATATGTGATTATTGGAAAAAGTTTAAATTATATAACTCTCGATTTTTTTCATAGTCACCTCGATAGACATCATGATAACTTTGATATATAACTCTGTTAAATTCAACTAAACAAAATGATATGCAGAAAAAAACGTCTTCGATCCTTTAATTCAAGTAAAAAACTAACAAAATGACTTTTTTTGTGTCATATTCAAGTATTAACTTCCATAATTCTCACACCAAATAAAAATTCTCTATAAATTAACAAATTGGCAAAAACCACTTTTGACAGCCACCCACACCGTACTTGAATAAGGTCTGGATAACTTAGTTTTGTATGACACAGAATTTAAATGAATGACTGTGTTAATTTGGAAATTCAAATTTTAAATATTTGTTTTTTTTTTCATTTAATTTCATTTGTATCAGAAATTTAGTTATGATGTCACAATTTATAGGAAAACGAACAAAAAAATTACATCAAATTAGATTTTGAAACAATAGAACTTTAATTTATAAGACAAGAAATAACAAAAAAAAAGATTAAGAACCATTAAACGTTTAAAAGAAGCTTTAATCATTGTGTTCAGTTATATAAGGTTGTCATTTCACATGAACGTGGTGGTGGTGTTTGTTTAATGAATGGCCTCACAATGAAATTGTGGGTTGCGATTAAACGCATGAATGGGCTAAGGTCAAATTCTACAAGAAAAAAATAATAATAATGATGACGTTATTTTAATTCACAAAGAAAAAAAAAGAAATTAGTTGTGGTAAATGGTAGAGAAAAAAATATAAATAAATGGTGAAATTTTAATGTGTAGGCAATTCAAACACAGTAAGAAGTTTGAATAAAAGGACAATCGTTTTGCAAAATGTGAACATAAATTAAATTTGTTTCAATTTGATCTTTGAATGACAAACATTTCAATTGAACACCTCTAGAGCGTTCAATGAACTTAATTATTTTTAATATTTTTTTTTTTGTAAAGGAAAAGAAACGAAGAATACTTTCGGGAGTGGCTTTTGTAATAAAAAAAATTTAACTTGATACTCTTTTCCTACTTATTTTAATTCACCTTTAAAAATCATTAAAATGTTAACTCATTACAAAAATCATCTCTTATTACAATAAGTTTCATAACTGTTACACACCTTTATAGGTTCATGTTCAGTTCAAAGACCTTGAACTTGAAAATTTTTAGTGTAAATTTTTAATTACGACGAGACAAATTGGCCTGAAAAATGATCATACAGGAATAAAATTAAGAGCTCATCTTGAGACTGAGATTTTTTTCGATGTTGGAAGCCTATGAATTCGAAAACAGGGAACACAAGTACGAAAAAGAACGCTACTAACACCAGAAATCATAAAATGACAAGTCACGTGGAGGTCAAAACTTAAATTAACCAGACATTGTGACGATAATTTTTTAACAATGTTTTTTTTCTCAAAAATCGGATGAATTCTTATGATGTTTTTTTACATAAACATGTGATTTTGTCAAAGGAATTTGAAAATGAATCTTTTAATGAGTATTTTTAACGATTCAAATTTTTTTGTCATTTAAATTTACATATTAAACCTGCTTGACTTGAATCGACACCCATTAAAAAAAAAAACACAAATGTTTATAATTCTGAAAAAAGTATAAATAATTAATTATGATAATAAAGTTCTCTCACCTCAACAACATTTTCTCTTTCGTAGCCACCACTTTGGCCACGATACTCTCGGTAACGAGAACGCATTTCATCATCGGAAACGAAAATTTCTTGAGAATTGGGGACAATATTTTCATTATTTTTCTTTGACTTTTTATTATTATTATTGCCATTCCCCATTAAAATTTGTTTCATCTAAATATTAAGAGGAAAATATTTATAAAGATTTTGCTTCATTATGAAATTATGAGAGTTCGTCACTTACTCTACCCAAGCTACCAAATCTCTTGTCAACTTTATGATCTTCAACAGTTTGTGCCCGATTCTTTCTTTCAGTTGTATTGTATTTATCAATTCTTGGGTCAAATCTTGATCCATCGTCAATACTTCGTTCACGATGAAGATATTGAGAGCGTGTCGACTCATCAGTGTGACGACGTTCTTTTTTCAGGAATTTTTCAGTGACATGAATAAGTTTTTCCGGACTCAATGGTAAACTTTTAAATAAAAATTTCATTAAATATTAATTGAAATTAGATTATGTAAAATGTAACTCACCTTTTTCCGTTTAAAATCGTATTTTGCTTTTTCTTGCGTCCCAAAGAATTGGTAAAATTAGTTTTTTGTTCCTTTTCCTGAGATTTATATCTCGTTTTTGTAGATGCATCACTTGCATTAACAGATATATTTGTTGTTTGATTTCGAGTGTGTCGAGAGTCGAAAATTTCCCGCTTTGGTGATGGTTCCCTGAGAGGTGATTTTGTTACAATGTATTTATTTATTTGAGACGAATCATCATTACTATCATCAAAGGCATATTTATTTGATTTGATTTCTGATTGATGGGTTTCGACATGACTTTTAAATGCATTTCCATTAAGTGAATTTTTATTGGTCTCTGTCAAGGAATATTTTCCTCTGATATTTTTATTGTAATCAACATCATCAGTATCGGCATTTAAAAATTCCTTTGATAAATTTCGACGGACTTGAATTTGATTTGCATTGTGTGACGATGTGAACCCATTTGTAGTTGTTGTTACTTGTTGTGAGCTTGTGACTGTTTCTCTCACGTTATTTGAATTGATTCTTGATTTAATTCGGGAATAGAGCTCTTCACGACGATTACTCAACTCGTTAAATTCCGGATAATATTCCTTTCCGTCTGCTTGACCACGACGTCCAAGTTCCCATGAATTGATTAGAGGCTTTTCTGGTGGTAAATCACGTATACTTGGTTTAATTACCTCAAAATCTTCTTCGTCCATTTGAGATTTAAGTAAATTTTCCGTACTATATGAAATTGCCGTTTTATATTTTGCAGCAAATCTCTCAGCGGGTGTTAATTTATTGGGTGTCAAATCAAAATCATCATCATCGTAATGTTTTGCAAATCCATTTGTGTATGGCTTATTATCATATCGTGTGTTGGCGTTACGATAATAGTCTGGTTCATCAATTTCATCATTCTTAAATTCTTCTACAGGTTTTTTCTCAAATTGATTTGATCTGAATTGATCTCGTTTATCCTTCTCATCTTTAGTACAAATAACTTCAGCATAAACGATTTTCCGATCCTCATCTTCGGCATTTGGTGATGTACGTGGGGACAAATATGAAAATGCTTTTACTCCAGGTGGTGGTGGTGATAATTTTTCCATTGATAATCGTTTAACCATGCGTGGTACTTTCATGCCTTTTGTCAAGGGAGGTTTTTCAGGAGGTAACTGTGAACTATGCATATTTTCAAGGGTCTCTGTAAATGAAGGGCCTAAATTTTCAGATGAATTCAATGGACGATTACTGTCTTTATTTTCTTGGTCTGACTGTTGTTTAGATTCTTCGACTTTTTTGGGATGACTAGAAGTGAATGAATTTGTTTCCTGACCAAAAAATGTCTTTGATTCCGGGGTCCGAGAGTTTGATTGTCTCTGTTTATCTGAATCAGTTTGATCTTTTTTTTCTTCAAAGTAATCGTCACGATTTGTATCTTCAATAATGGGACTTAGTTGTGGATTTTTCTTAAGCATACTTAATTCTTCAGTGTCGTCGTGTTTTCTTCGAGGACTACGTCGAAAATCGTGTCTTGTAATGCCACCACTTCCAACATCACTTTTACTCCTTGTTACTTTCTTATTATTATTGACTACAGAATTATTGTTATTTGTTTCGGTTTTCTTTTCTTCCTCGTCAATATTATATTCGTTTTTCTTTAAGGCAAAAAAGTTAAAAATTGACGGTCTTTTAGATTTTTTACTAGATGCATCACTAGCACTTCGACCTAATGGCTTGCCACGCGTCGGAAGGGAACCAAAACGATTTGACTTATCTAGATATGATTATTAAAAATTTGAAATAACACAAATAATCTAATTTTAAATAATATTAACCTTCTTTTCTTCGTTTTGGATCAAATGAAGTTCGTGCCAATGTGATATGTTGTCCTTTTTTAACAGCATCTGCTTGTGAAAGCACTAAAGCAGCTTCCCTTCGGAGAGCTTTATCAGATAAATCACTTGGCAATTCTCGACGAATATTTGGATGGAAGGACACTTCTAATGGGTCACTCAATCGTCGTCCTATAATAAGACATTTCAATGAATTTAAAGTTCTAACATTACTTTTCAAGGTCACTGCAAAAAAAATCCATCCCAATGATAAAAAATACCAATAAAATGCAAAAAAATACCTTAAACTTAATGTTAATAGTATGATAATCTATAAATTAAAAGTAGTAAACTAACCAATTTTTTTGACATGAACATCTTTATTGAATGACACACGAGGTCCATTTGATTGAGACCGTTGTGAATCCGTTCGTTGGACACTAGCGTCTGTATTACTTGGTTTCATACTTGCTACTACTGGCATTTCTGACTAACTTCGAAAAAATTTCTCTTTAAATTTTCATTCAATACTATTCATACAGGGATAATAATACTGTTTTTTGGTATATTTTTTATTTTTTTTTCAAATTACACTTTTTAAATTCTCATTATTTTTCCTTTTACTTTAATTTTTCATTTTTTGTGTGTTTTTTTTAAATTTTAAAAAAAGATTTATGATCTGTAAAAGTATTTAAAATGTTATTCATTATTATTATTTTTTTTTGCATATTTACATTGAGTGCAAAATGACACAGTAAAGTTAATTAAAATGTTTGTTCATAAGGAAGTGTATCATTTGCATTGTTTTTTAGTATGGAACTACATAAACATTATTTAAATGTTTTTAAATTAAATTTTTTATTATTTTTTTTTTAGTACAAGGAAACAAAATTCATTTTAGGTGTCAGTAGCAGCAAGAAGGTTAAAAAACATGGTGGATTTTAAAGGATTTTGTTAATTTAAAACAGAATATCAGTAGGTCATTTCGTTAAATTTTGTTAAAATATTATTAGGGTCAACAGTTTTCATGGATTTATCATGATTTAAGTGCATTTTGTTAGATCTGTCACTTTAAGGTCGACATTTACAGGAAAGGGTTCAATCAATTTGATTTTAAGGTCTAAAAATGCTTTTAACGGTTTCGTTAAATTTCAGAGATTTTTACTCTAAGAAGGCAATTTCAAAAAGGTCATGAATTATTATTCTAACCAAATAAAGTTCGAACTTTAATGTAAAACAAAATAATTTTTTTTATTTCAAATACGACACCAAACTTTATTATTTATGCTTTATCACGTCCAAAGGTAAAGAAACAAAAAACATTACAAATTTTATAAAATAAATAATAACAATATTTGCAAATTTGAATTCTTGTTTTTAATTTTTTTTTTAATACATTGAACATTTTAATCATGTTAAATTTGTTTGAAAAAACGTGACATGATCATGATTTTTATTATTAGGATTTTTATATGCGCAAATTAAATTTAAAAAAAAGACAAGAAATATTTATACCGTCTGTTAAAAAAATAAAGAGACATGCTCTGTTTATGTAAGTGATCTAAGAATTTCATTAGAAAAATATTTTGTTTAAATGTTGTTTGATTATTAATTCGTCATTTTTCGTGGTATGTGGGAATTCGTTCATGAGTTTCAATAAAGACTATGATAAACAGGCCTGTGTGAGCGCCAGGTGAACTGTTTAAAAATTACTCCACGTTTTAGGGGTGGTCATTAGTTCAAATGCTCTTACGACCATGACTCAATATTTCAATGAAGCATTCACAGCTGTTTTATTCAATTGATAACAACAATACAACGTCATTGTTTATTCGTAATAACAATAAACTAGAGCAAAATAAGTTCTAAATGACTCAACGTAGGTTTTGTATTAACTTACATAGCAAAAATATTACAAAACACAGGTAAATCTCATACATATTCATTTTAAAATTATAAAACTAATAAAAACTCAGACATTTAACTACAAATAAGTATATTCATCTATATTATGATGATATGATGTCATCTGCATACAATTACATCTATTTTTTGAGCAGTGGGCATGTAAAATATTTATATGTAAATTTTTGTTTAGACACTTTTGTGAATGAAAAACTAATATTTGCTATTATTTTATTGCAAATGGTGTATTTAACATTTTTGTTAACCCTTAAATTTAATCTGTATCAAGTCAAACTCATCATGAAAATGAAATGAAGATAAAAAAATTCAAAAAAATAATTTTAATAAGACCCTTCCCTAGTTTAAGGGTTAAAATAACTAATTAAAGTAATTTACATGCTCTAAACGGGTTAAAGCATCATATGAAAAGAACATGATGAGAGGTACTTCTAACATGTTATTCTAAAATAACTACAATTTCAATTCACTCTTAAGACCACTAAACAAAAGGAAGTACATTTGAATGTAGGATTAACAAGTGGGAATGAGATTTAATATAATTTGTGTTAAATCTCAATAACATAATCGATTTTTTGTAACATTAAAAATCAAAGAACAGCAAATCTTATTCTAGAATTCTTGAAATTGATTAAAATTAAACAAAATCTCCCATTCTTATGCGTGTGTGTGTGTTTTTTTTTTAATCCACGTGCTACATAATTACATTCATACTAGAGATGAAATGTTGCTGACATGAAATGTAAAATAATAATAATAATAACACGGCATCTCACACACAAAAATATAAAAAAAAAACCTGACACACAACTTTTTTGAAACAGAATCTGCTACTTGCAAATTAATATAAATCTGAATACCTTGTTAATTTTAAACATTTAAACCGATATAAATACAAATTCAAGATTTTTTTTTATTAAAATAAGTTTAACAAAAATCATTGCCCTTGATCAACCTTGACAATGAACTGTAAAAATAAAAAAAATCTGTGTATTGGAAGAAGACCTTTTAAAATAAATATTAAAAGACATATTATACGGTTACCTTTTGATGGCAATAAATAATCGACTAACACACACACACACACAAAAAACATATGGCTTTGGAGAACAAAAAGGCTAATTTACAAATTTTTTACATAACTTTATTCAGCTTCTTCTTTCTTCTCCTATTCTAATATCTGGCTTAGCGCACTGATCTTTTAACAATAAATTTTTTACGCCTAAGTACTTTAATGATTAAGTGAAACAATGTTCATTTTTTTGTGTGTTTGTGTGTATTACAATGAAAGAAGTCAAGAATCATACAAATAAATTATTGTTATGAAATGTTCATTGAAAGCACATTTTGGTGTTTGATTTAAAATCACGATGAAATTTAAACCTCCTTAGAACTGAGAGACGGACTGAGGGCCTTTAATTGAACATTTTCCATGACAAAATTAGTTTGAAAAAAGCATTTTCATGATTTTTAATGTTAATTAACAGATCTTGAACATGAAATTTGTTAAATTAAAAAAATATAACAAAAAATCGAAACAAAATCATCAGAATATCATAAAATTGGTTCCATATCACGCAAATCAACAACTGCGCAAAAATAATTCTTTAAAATTTTTTTTTCATAAGAAATTTTGTTTACAACCAAATGAATGATAAACAGGAGCGCCATACATTTACACTCGGGACTTTATTATTAATTTTATTATTATTTTTGTTATATTTTTTTCATATGCATTGCAAATTTATATTCAGATCAGGTTACAAAAAAAAATAATAACTTGGATAAACTTGATTCTTGTCACTAATAATAATATAATATAAAACAAAATTTATTATAAAAAAAAAATTAAATTTAAAAAAATTCTGATCTACAGAAAATGAATTGAAACTGGTTTTTAGCCTCATCACGCAAAAATTGAATTCCTCACGAAAGTAGGAAAAAAATATCAAAGGAATGATTCGCCTCATTACTTTAACATGTGGATAGAACATATTTCCATAAATGAGTGATAAATATTCGATATAATTAATTAAATCAAGATTAAAAACAAGAAATGTTTTGTTTTGTTTCATTTGATTAAATTTCAGCATTAACCCTTCTGATAGCGTAAGGGTTTTGAAGAGCATTATTTTTACAAATTAAATTAAATTATAAAATAAAAAAAGAGATAATAATTTCAAAAAAGTATTTTCTTCATTAATGACGTCCAATGGTAGCCAATCTCAAAGTGTTCTGAACACTTTTAAATCATAAGACAAAAAAAATTTGTTGAGTCATAAAAAGAATTAAATTTTATTTTCATTTTTTTTCAATTTAATATGAGAGCGTGTTAAAATCAAACGCGGCAGCAGCAACAAATTGACCCTAAAAGGTCAACTGTAGTAAGCATATTATTTAAAATCATTCTATAAACTTGATTCATTGAGAAACATTTTAACTTTAAAGCACCACTCATTCATCCATACATTTAAACACACATAAAATAAAAAAAATACAAACTAAATTAAAATTGACTCATGATATCCAGTTATAAATTCACAAAAGTATCTGAAATGTATCTGATACAAATGGATTAAGACATATTTTTTTGGAATTATGAGGAATTTAAATTAAATCCCTTTCAAGTATGTTAAAAAAATTACCAAAAAAGATTTTCCAATTGATTAAATTAATGAAAATTGATACATGTGTTTGATTTTGTGTCTGTATTTCATTTTATTTTAAATCAATGTACATGTAATACAACAAGAGAACATACAATAAACGTAATAATAATAAAAATTCCGAGACATACATGTTTACTTTTTTTTCACTGTATAATTGCAATATTTCAATGGCAAAGCAACAAGTAGACATAAAGTGTTTAATAATAATTGAGGTATCAGGTACTTTTTTTTATTGTCAATTAAATTTGAAGTTTAATCAAATTTTACATTAAATTTATATGAAATATGAGCTGTTTTGAGAGTTTTGGCAAATAATTCAAAATTGACGACGGAAATAATGGCCACTAGAGACAACTTTATGACAAGAAAATGCGCTGAATTGAAAGTAAATCCATGTAAATATAAATTTTCCATTCATCATCATGTTACTGATAGTAAAAGTTGATAAAATTAAAATGAAATGTTCTGATTTATCGGAAACTTTACATTTTATAATGGACTTGTAAAGGTTACACTCGTGCAGAAAATGGTCTAAAAAATGCATGATAATATAAAAGCAAAAACAAAAACAATGGAATACACACAGACCATGTTTAAATGTGTAATGTTAAGTAAAGTTATCATGTTTATTGTTTTTTTTATTTCTTATTTTTTTTTATATTTAATTCAAAAAAAACTTGTCTTTGTCTCATAAATGACTTACTTTGCATTGCTTTTGATCAAGGTCAAGTTAAAAAGATGGCCCACGCGCACCATTTTTGTATCACATTTTTTTAACATATTTTTTTATTATATTATTATTTTTTTTTTTTTGAAGTTAATAAATATTAAAGTAATAATGTGAAATAACATGCGGAAGCAATGATCATGTATGAAGGAGCTCATAAGCAAAAATAAAATTGTCAATAGGAGTAATAAATTTAAGTGATTAGTTAAATTAAATAAAATAAATGATCGATATTACCCTGGATTGAACTTGAAAATTAAATTTAATGTGGTTTTAATAAGTAACATGCATTTGAATCTCCTACCACCAAATTAAAATGAAATAATTTGAATATTTACAGAATAAAATAAAAGTTTGAAAGTTCTGGTAAAACAGTTTTCCCGGTCAAAGGATGTGGGACTCGAAATTCGGCCATTTTCAATCTCTGAACATTTAAATTAAGTACAATTTAAATTGAAAACGCTCTGCATCACCCCGCATTAAATGAATTGACTAAAAGAGTGCCCATAATATTCGAAATGTTATTCAAATTAACAGGAAATGCGTTAAAAATGGCATTCATCGAAATCCCTGTAATTGTTAATCAAAAATCTCCGTCTCCGAGTCAATCGATTTGAACTGCGGGGCGTTTTCAACTTACAGTGTTCGAGTTGCTAGAAGAAAGTCGGTACTGTGAACGAGTGATCTCTCGCTTTTAAAATAATTTCCTGTCGATTTCATACGATATTGAAATTTTTTTAGCGACATTTTAGTCGACTTAGAAGAATTCACGTCCGTTCAATGACGGATTGGCCATATGGGCAATCTAGCAAATGCCAGAAAGGCCGCAGTCGATCGTTAGGTTTAGCTTAAATTTTAAAGAAAATCATATCGTTTTACTTGAGTTCCAAATTAAACACGTGTTCGACCGTTGGAAACAGTGAGGGCACCTTTCAAAATACAGGATCCTTCTTCTTTTTAACCTTCGATCCCGAAGCTTCCCAGAAACGATTTTAATGTTTGACAATGTTTAAAGAACTTTCAAACTTTAATTTTTTATTTGCATTAAATTGTAAGTGCTTTTAATTGTGTTTACCTGTTTAACTTACATTAACTTAATATACAAGTGATAGAAGAATGAATCAATATTTTTTTATTATCACACACATTTATATAATTTTTTCTTAAATCATTATTATTATTTTTTTTTAAATATTATTATTTAATATTAGCACAAACAAACAGAAACAACACAAAAAATTTGAAGCGTATTATTTTGGTTTTAACAGTGGTTTGTCTTGTGGGCGAGTGAATCGAGCAATTAGCAAAAAAAATCACTCTTAATGATGTAAAAGCATATCTTCTTTAATTTTTTTTTTTTATTTACAGACAAAGATATACCATACAATGCCAAAATTTTTAAATATATTTGTAAGAGCAATTAAAATTCAATACTTTTTTACAAATTGACAAAAAAATATGAATAATAACAACTTTTATGGCAATTCCATTTCAAGAGAAACAATAATTTCATTGAATAATAAGTTTTCTTTGTTATTCACAACAATTGCAGATGAACAATGTGTTTTATTTAAATACAATTAAAATGTTATCACAAATTTAATTAATCTTTTTATTTGTCGTTTTATTTTTAAACATTAAAATTCGTTAGTAATTTTTTTTTACTTTTATTTTGAGTATAAATTTTGGTTTTTTTTAGCACAATATGAAAACCCGTTAATTTTTATATGACATGTTTTATCATCATGATATTTTCTTTCAATTAATTATAATTTATTATGTTTAATTTTTTTTTGAAAATATTTTCACACACTTTTATTTTATTTTCATTCGTTCTAAAGGATTTAATTCTTTTTTTTTAATTTGTTAATTTTGTCAATAAATTAAATAATTTTATTTTATTTATTTTTTTAAATTTAATAATAAAAAGTGGTATGTTATTAAATTCCAATCATTCACGACGGCGGTTCACTTACGACTGCGTAATATTGAGAGATTTTAACTCAATAAACCTTGAATGAGCTATATCTGGTGCTAAAATTATATATTTATTTATTTATATTTAGGTATAAACTTCAGCACAACGTTTGTATTCAAGTATTTGTGTTAAATGTATTTCATTTCACGTTACACTATTCACAAATGGACACAAAACAGATGCTGAAATGTAACTCGTAATATTTTAGTGTCTGATATTGAGATGAAATGAATTGAAATTAAAGGACTTTCTTGGATTTTAATTAAAAATTAAAATAATATCATTTAAAGAAGCCTGGATTTGAAGAATTAAATTAACGAATACTAAAATAGTAAAATTATTTTAATCATAATAATCGAATAATATTGGTTCTAACGTAACAACAGGTAGATATACCCATAAGTATAATATTTGCAAAAATATTGGTAAAGTATCGAGCGTGAGAGTCAAATAGAGGTAGGTTGAGTTGTATGTGATAGATATTATTTTATTTATTGTACTTTTATTTCATTTTAGAGCTTGAATAGAGTCACAATTTCATATAATATAAATATATGCTTAAAAGAGATCTTTTTATTTGTGTGTTTTATTAATGAATAGACAACGATGTACCTGTTAGTGCTCAATGTTTTAACTCTACTTTATTTTACTAATTTTCTGCCAAAGTTATACACGTTAAATTTGTTTATAAAACTTATCTTGTTTAACTTGTTTATTGTCAATAATATAGAAATTTAGAGGATTGAACATTTTTTTTTATTATGTTATGAAATTATCATCAAAATGTTTAAGCTGTTAAAATTGATTTTTTAAATAAGGTTTTAAGCCCCATTTTTCAATAAAATTTTCGTCTGAGTTGCATTAACGGTTGATGTTCAATTAACATTTACTATGAATTCTGTTTAATTGTGTTGCTTTAAAGCCACATCTCTAATTAGACTTGTTATATCTAAGAAAAACCATATCTTCAGATCAGATGTGTAGGATGGCTATTGAGCCGATACTCAGGCCATCAGTCGGACCCATTGTGCATACCCGTTATCATCATCCGAGGGACTTAGCTTTTACCTTGTCATCCCAAGCAATCGCCACCTTTATCTAGCCTTTAAATCAAATTGAGTAGCCGGAAAAAGGGACATTTGAGATTGAAAATTTTTAATGGCCGGAGCAAGAATTCTTATTGTCTTACCAATCAGAATAATGAACATTTATCAGCCCTGGTTGATCTCAAGAAAGCGTTCTAAGGAATCTGATTACAGCTCAAACTGTCAAAGTTTTGAAGGGCAAGTGGCTCAAAGTAACGGTTCTGATGAGTTTGAAACAAGCATAGACAAGGCTAGATTATTAAAACAAGCTCGCTTGACTGTTTCACCAGTCCTCAAACTGGTTCATATTTTTCTTGACTTCAAACTCAATTCGGACTCTTCTCAGCCTTACAAAAGAAAACTTCTTATTATTTATAGTTCAATATTGATTCAGACTTCAATATATTTCACACATATCTTAATGTGAATCTATGATATAGTTAATGTTGTCTCTCTCTCTTCTTGTATAATACATTTTATTATTTTTTATTATTATAATATTGAGTAAATTTAAAAACCTCTTTAGAAAAGAGGCGCTTAATACATTTAAAATAAACCTGTTGAAGTATAAAATAGACCTATAATCATTATTCAATATCAAGTAATGATCTTTTGTTTTTATGCATTAGTAGTTCCGCACATTTAATATTTACTTATTTGAAATATGAAAAAAGGGATGATATTTAATATCTTATTATGTTCTTATTTTTTTTTTTACTTTTTGAACCACATCACTCTTCTTGTTATTCTGACACAGATTCAATATTATTATAATGCATATTGCGTGCATAATAAAGAAAATGTGTCTCGATATAATCTTGCAACTTGTTTAATATGTATAATGAAATTTTAATAATAATAATAATAATCATTATGGACAAACAGAAATAATTTAAAATACATTTCGTTATTATTACTTTTTTTTTTATCATATATTGTTAATAAATAAAAAGTAAATAAATATTTAATGACGTTACCATTTTAAAAAGAAAAAAGTTATATCTAAAATACATGAAAAAAAAAATAAATTAAATAAAAATTAATAAAAGCACAAAAAAATTGTCATGTCAAGGAACTTAATATGACTCGAACATTAAAAGAAATGGACATTATTGGACATTTTGATTGAATATAACACACACTTAATAATTGTATTGCGAATCCAAAAAGAAATTCAGTGAACGTGTTTGTGTGGGCGATTTACATTGATTGTGTGTTTTTTTTTTGATGACAAAGAATCTTTTGGTCACTTAAATTCAAAATCGAGCCACCTACTATTCAATTTGCCTCTCTAACTGGAATTAATATGAATGGTGAAAAAAAAACTAATATTTGTAATGAACAATTGTAACTATAAAATTTCCATGAAATTCTAAAAAGTATCAAAAAAAGCACACGATATAAAATGTTAAGAAAGGTAACGAAGAGAAAGACTTAAGGTGACGTAAGTGTTACATATCAACATTTAAAAATATGTTTATTTTTTTGTATTTTCTTTTCATTTAAAGAGGTGGTTATGCAGAATTTATTTATAAATTTGTGAATCAATAGAGCACCGTTACGTTTCGCACATTGTTGACATTGTATTGTTAACGTATGAATGAATGAATGTGAGATGTAGGAATTATTATTTCATTAACGATGCTTAAATGAAATTTAAGATGAATTATAGCAAACTATGTGAACAAGAATTTGAAATGTAGGACTGCTTTCGAGTTGAATTCAATTTAATTTTAAATTAAAGAACTTTTTAAAGTAGGTTGAAGCTATAAAGAGCAATTCATGAGATGGGTCGACCAAAATGATATGAATCGATGGCCAGCCAGCAGATCTGAGGAAACTACTTCGAAAAAACTAGCCCTCAAAAATCCATCCATTTAAACCAACTAATCTCTTAATACAAACATCACTCCTTTAACCAAAATTCATCTGTTGATGCAAATCAAAGCGTAATCTCGCCAAAACATGATTCACACATGTTAAAATGAAACAAACTTCTCCACGTTACTTTCATGTTGCACATTCATTGAAAAAACCACCTTCACTTTCCCACCCTTTCTTGACTCATTTTCACAACAACAACAAAATTCATCGCATGCGTATTTCAAGTCATTTCATTTTCATTTAATTTCATTGAAAATAATTTTTTTTCGTAAAATTCATACAAACGGGTCAGTATTGATATTTAGCTTAAATTGTAATGACACATTTTTTTGTTTTTCTAACCACACAATAACATAGACATCATTTTTTTTATTACCAGTAATATTTGTGTAAATTTATCATTTTTTTTTATTGTAATAAAAATCTTGTCACATCAGTGATTTTATTATTACAATTATTATTAAGTGTATTTTATTGATTAATAATAAAAAAAAAAATTAAACAGATAATCCAGTTAATTTTAAAAAAAAGTTATATCATTTCAATTACTATCAATCATTTGATTCATGTGTCAGTATAAATTCAATAAGAAAGACATTGAGACTTTAGAATTAGTGAAATTAAATCCACCTTAATAGAAAAATATACCAAAATTGTGCTCCTTTATACATGAAAAGTAAAATAACATAAAAACTAGTTCACTTCCAATCATTTATTGTGCATGTCTCATTAACAACAAAAAGGCCACGACACGACGTTTAACATACACACATAAAAAAAAGGAAGATTAAATATATATTGAAATTTTATGTATGTTATTGTTATACAATAAAACTTGTTAAAGAAAATTTTATTTGGGTGTCACTAATGTTATTATTATATGTGAAAATATTATTTGAATTAAAAAAAAATCCATGAACACAATATTTATGATTGCTTTATTATTATAATAATAATTATAATTTATAAATATAAAAAAAAACTGTATGATTGCCAGAAATTTTATGGTGATGTCTGAAAAACCATTATATGCTATTAGACAAATGAAAATTTCCTAGAAATAAAATTACGTCTCCAAAAATATTCTAATAAATGAAATTGTTTCAAAAAAAGCACAAATCAAAAAATTATACATACGACAACTAGTTAAATTTTAAAAGAAAATTATACAAATATAATGGAAATTGTTAAATGCTGTTTTGAACCAGTCGAATTACCAGAATTCATTGAAACGGCTTACAGTAAATGTACTGATCCAAAGTGTGAGTATATTTTTTTGTCTTTTATGACCATTGTAACTCTGTTCATAGAACTTTCATGATTTGTCGAAATCGATTCAAGTTAAAGCCCATCAGTTTCGATCAGTTTAAGTTCAGTTTTTGGCCCCAGATTGCACGATCAAATTTAGGGGTATTTTAGACCCATATACATAATCAGTGTATAAGTGAAAGTCTTCATTATTATTTTAATTAGAACGAAAATTACACCCTTGCTACTGAATATGTAACTCCGAAACCCAATTAAATTATAATTATTTGTGTGTTGTTAGCAGATAAAATGAAAATAATTTTCCTCCAACAATTACAACCGAGCGGATGTAATTATATATTAGATATTTTGGTTAAATATCAACATAAAACAATAATTTTAACCTTGAAAGTTTCGTTATAAATACAAAGTAAATATTTATTCATTTTTTTTCTGTAGTTCTTCATTTTCAAAAATTTACAATGGGAGTCTTCTTTTATTGAAATTTAAACTCACTTTATGTGAATTCCACTTTCAAATCATGACTGAAACTTATTATTTTAAAAAACAAAAAATCAAACTTCAAAGTTTCATATGGAGGCCAAACCGAACCCCATCCAAATGTTTTTAAAATCTTCGTGTGATTTTAAAGAATGAAATTCAAGTTTTCCATTTATTTTCATTTAAAATTTAATACGTGAAAAGAAAAGGAAGAGAAAAACACTAGTCGACTATGATGTTATCTCAGTGGATAAGTATTCATAATGATCATTTTACAGTCATTTTGGCGACATTATGAATAACTTAGTGACTATGCTACATTACACCCTTTTATTATGCAATTTTATTCAATTTCATTTATAAAGTGCTCTTTATCATATAAATAGGTCTGTAACTCTTGTAATAATTATTCTTATTGGATTTGACAATTTTTTTTTTATTTATTGTATATATTTAAAAGATTAAAACAATTTAATGCCTCAAAAAAATTATCACTTTGACGAATGATGAATGTGCGAGAAATGTGAGGTCCAACAGTCCAAAAAGCCCTCCAAGTGTTAAATAATTCACATTAGACGGAAAAATCAAATTTAGAATAAGCAATTTCATGTTAATTTTTTCTATATTAGTTTAACGGAAAAATGTGTTGTACAAAATTTGAAAAAATATCCATTCAAAACGATATCATTTTATGTGCATTTATCATGAGGCCTTTTTCATTACTTTATTTTGTAAAATTATTAAAAGGCACTAATTACAGACTTTTTATACACCGAATTTTTACATTTATTATTGTTGACTTTTCTTAATCATTTAATTCAAATAACCTTGAGAATCTTGAAAATTTACCGTACATTATCCATTTAAAAGGCCTTCAATGCATCCATCGAAGGTCATTACAATTTATTTTAATCTTTACTCCTTTTAAAGTTAAATCAGAGAAGAATTAAAAACCTTTTTTATATCAATCTAATTCAACAATTTCATCGAAAATAAAAATATTTGAAATGAAATTGATTTTCTTATTCACAGTCATTCAAAACACATCAAAGGAAACATTCATTCAAATTGCAACACCCTAAAAATTAAATAGACATTTTAACTTTTACAACTTTTTTTATATTTGTGCACTAAAGATTTTATCAAATTTTCATTTATTGTCTTTGATAATCTGATATAAAAATACAAGAAATGGGTAGTATTTGTGGTATGTTATCATTATAATTATAAATTTTAGTTCAAATACAGTACATTCAAGTTGAAATGTGTAAAAATGGAGCTCATAATTATTTACAAATTACATTTGATTTTCTCTTCCTAGGTTGTTGTGGATGTTGTTCGGCTTTGAGACCGAGATACAAAAGACTAGTTGATAACATTTTTCCTGTTAATCCAGATGATGGTCTTGTGAAATCAAACATGGAAAAATTAACATTCTATTCACTTGTAAGTATGAAATTTTAATTTCGAGTATCGATTTTACCTTGATTTTATGTATTGATACCAATTATTTAGAGCTCCCCCGAGAAATTGGATCGGATTGGAGAATATTTATACCAAAAAGCAACAAAAGATATTAATCGTCGTCGATACAAGTGAGTTTAAATATTTGACAATGAATGTGTATAACATTGAAAGTATGTTAATTTTCCTTATCAGGCTGGTTGAAATTGCAATGGAGGCCATGGATTCACTTTTGATTGCGTGTCATGCTCAAACGTTGAATCTTTTCGTTGAATCCTTTCTTAGGATGGTACAAAAATTGATGGAGGACTCGAATCCTCATTTGCAGATCATGGCAACCAATTCAGTGAGTTTAATGAATTGATATAATGATGCACCTTTTTAACTTTATAACATTTCCAGTTTGTTCGGTTCGCCAACATCGAAGAGGACACTCCATCATATCATAGACGATACGATTTCTTCATATCAAAATTTTCATCAATGTGTCATGGAATACATGATAATCTAGAGATGCAAGAAAATATGCGATTTGCCGGTATTAAAGGTCTTCAAGGTGTTATTCGTAAAACTGTATCAGATGATTTGGTTGAAAATATCTGGGAAAAACAACATATGGAAAAAATCGTTCCATCACTACTTTTCAATATGCAATCTGAGCCCTTATTGACAACTGAAGAAGATACAAATCCAGCGTCTACTGCTTCAACCTTAGCCGAATCTGTGTTACGTGAATTGGTTAGTCGAGCGTCGTTTAGTCACATAAGAGCTGTGCTTAAACCACTACTTACACATTTGGATCGTCACGATTTATGGGTGCCAAATAAATTTGCAATTCATACATTCCGAATTGTAATGATATCGATTCAGCCACAATATTCGTACACAGTTGTCGAAACACTTATGGGTCATTTGGAACAAAATTCAAGTTCATCCCCAAAAATTAAAACTTCAATTGCTGTTGTATTGTCAAAAATCATTGCAATAGCTGCTGGCGAAAGTGTTGGTCCATCAGCACTTGATATCATCAATAATTTACTGAATCACTTGAGAACAAGTGTTAAATTGCAAAAGGAGTCATCACCTGAAGCGACATTATATCAAGAAGCCCTGATCAATGCATTGGGTGAATTTGCGAATCATCATCCAGACTATCAGAAAATCGAGATAATGTTATTCATCATTAACACTGTCCCAGATATGTCAAAAACGACAAACGATGATTTGTTACTTCAAAGTATTTTATTGAAAAGTTTACTTAAAGTCGGTGTTCAATATCGTACAACTTCCTATGAAAAAGCATTCCCTGCATCATTCCTACAACCACTCATGAAAATGGCACGAGCTCCACATCCCCAAACTCGAATTATTGTAATGCAGATTTTCCAAGCATTGCTTGATAGACATTCAAATAATAGTGTATTTGATGTAGTTAGTTTGGGAAATTACCCTCAACTATCGACAGAGCCTCCATCGCGTTCTGATAATATGTTTATGCATAAATATGGTGCGAGGATTATGCAAGCATTAATTGATGGTATTGCCAAAGATGATGATGTTGATTCAACAATCTCAGTATTCAAAACAGCCGCATTATTAATTGTTGAAATGGCATGTGCAGACACTATTCAAGAATTTCTCTTATTCATTTTGGGGTGAGAGAATAAAAAAGGAAAATGAGATATTGTGCTAAATTTAAATTTTATTTCAGATTCCAATCAGTTGCACTCACATGTGAAACCTCTTCCAACCCACATAAATGCAATTTGCATATAATTACCGTTGTTTTGGCCAAAATATTAGCAAAATGCACCGGAGTATCAAAATTAATGGAATATATTGAGAAAGTGATAGCTGCAAGACAAGAAGAGGTCACATACTTACTGCCACCTTTGATTGAAAGTCATAAAACAATGCAAAATGCTAATTTGAGTCTCCCTCATTTGATGCTTGATAAGGTATGTTGTGAATTGAAAATGAAATTTAAAATTTAATTAAATTTAACATTTCAGTTAGCACTTGTTGAAGCTTTACAAGCATCTGGCATGGAATTCAATCGAATTCAGGCTGGCACACCGTATTGTTTCAGTCAATCAGACTCATCTCATCGTCCTTCATGGATAGATCCTGCATCGAGAAACAGTATTGCTGAAACTAGCACCTACAACAATGACAATGATAGTGTTGGAAGTTCACCTGGCGTGATCAAGGTAAGACCAAAATTTACATTCAATGCATTGCAATTTTTTTAAATTAATTTTATTACAGAAATCTCTTCCATCTGATTATAATTTCGAATCAATGAAACGAATGCTTGCCGAACCAACAGAAAGATCAAAACGTGAGGCACGTGATAAGGAAATACAAATTATAAGAGCATTCCGTGAAAATGATTTTGATGATTTGATAAGACGAACAGAACCCAAACATGATGTAATACAAAATCGATTAAATGAACTATTTAACTCACTTGGCAATGAAAGGACTTCTCAAACTGGTGATGTCAAATCACCAAAAACAATATATGAAAATAATTTTCCCGAATTGTTCTTCTATTAAATTAATGTTATGGAACGGGTATGGAAGTTCTGGTTATTTGTTTAAAATTGTTATATTATATGTTTAATGTGTGAAAAGAAATTACAAATTATGTGCTTAAAAATTGTTATCAACTGAAAAATATATAAAATTATATTATATTATGCAGAAAAGATTAATAAAATTTAAAATTCTCCTTAAATGTTGAATCCATGAATCTTGAATGAATGAAGGCAATCAATAAAAAAACTCAATGAATTTGATTGTTTATGTAATATTTATTTAATTATCCATTGATGAACACCAGAAAGTTAATTAAATTTTACACATCATCAGAGAATTGTAATACAATTGATTCTATCCATTATTCATTTATAATAAAAGGTAATTGCTGACATAGGAATTAAAGTTTTTTAAGTTTATTCTACTTATATGATTGAGAATTAGAATTTAACGACTTTTTTTTATTAAATGATTGCTATTTAAATTTGGTCAAATATATTTGTTTTTTTTGATTAAATTATTTATTTTATTATTTATAATAAAAAAAAAACACTTATTTATTTAGAAAATTTAAAAAAAAAACAGTATAAAATTTTATTTCATTTAAAAAAAATAAGAAAAAAAATATTTTGAGAATGCAAGTCTATTCTTGTTGATTAGTAGTTGTTAGTATCCCTTTATTTAAGTTTTTGTAGCAAAGTTTAATATATTTATATTTTTTTTTGGATTCTTGAGCTATGAAAGTCTTATAATTTAAATTTTGTTAGTAAAAATATTTTTTAAATCGAAATGCTTTACTTGAACTGGGTAAATGTTTATTTTTTTTTTTTTTGATAATGATTTACTCGATTCCGAGCAATTCAACATCGAAGGTCAATGTTGCATTTGGAGGAATAATTCCTGGATGTCCACGACTACCATATGCGTAATCTGGGGAACAGATCAATTTTGCACGTTGGCCAACGGACAATTGAGCAACACCCTCATCCCATCCACGGATAACTTCGCCTTTTCCAACGGTAAACTTGAATGGCTTTCCACGTTTGCGTGACGAGTCAAATTCTTTTCCATTATCCAAAGTACCTACATAGTGGACAACAGCTGTTTGACCATTTTTTGGAAATCTTTGACCTGGAGACAAAAATATACAAAAAAATGAAATATTAGATAAGCTATTTATATCACACAAAATGTGGACAAATCAAATGCTTCTTCGATATTTGAATAAAAGATACACTGAACATTTATATCCAGAAAACATATCGGATCTATGCATATAATGTAGACATACAGTCTGTACGAGCATAGCTACACATCTATGTACAGAACACATACAGCGAAACGTGGAAAATTTTCAAATGAAAATTTAATGAAATCTCATAATCAAACATTTTCCGTATTCAATATAATTAGTTAAAGTGGAAAATTTTTATCTAATTAAAAGAGATACTTAAATTAAATAATTGAAATCACAAATATAATTTTTTATGTACATAAGGAAAAAACAACGCTTTGCTCTATCGATTTGCCGATTTGTCACATTCTAAACAAATTAATATTAATTAAGTATTTTCCTTACCATCTCCAGGTGAAATTGGTTGAATCTCAACACCCATGATGATAAAATTAGAGTTTTACTCAAGTTTAATTGGAAAAACACACAAATTTACTTTTCTGCGACTGCGAAACGCCTTTTTTGCCTTTAGAATAAATTTTATTTGAGATGAACCCTATCGCCTGTTTGAAACATGGCACGATCATGTAAATTCAAATCATTTTGTGCAAGAACTTTTGTTAATCCGTAAATTTTTAAGAGTTTTGTCATTATGAAATTTACTTTTTTATTTTATATGAAAACTATTTAAAAATTGAATCACTGATTCATATTTTTCAAAAAAAAAGTCAAAATGAAAACTTGCTGAGTTATTTTCAGCAAATGCAACATGAACGCTGATTTTCACTTTTCAGTGCTCTTTCATGTTATCATATTTTTTCGAAGTTTTTGGATGAAAAAAGTTTACTTAAATTTCATTTTAACTTAAAATAAAAGAAAACTTTCGTTTTGAGTCTAAATTCAAAAATTTACTTAAGTGAAACCATTCAACTTATTTGAAAATGTTTAAAAATTTCATTCAAACCCAATGATTTATGGAAATAACATCAAATTTAATGATACATCTTCGTTTATGTACTTTATTAAGTTTAATTTTTAACTTTTAAGTGAAATTTCATTAAATTTCCCATCAAAACAATCAGCTGAACCATGATTTGATTAAACATCAAGCAACCCTATACATGAAAAATGTGCAACATCGTTGCGTTAATTCTTCTAGTTCTCGATGAGTAAAGTTGTGAAACAGTTGCGTCGTGTTTATTTTCAAGTAAAAAGTGTTTAAAATCGCATAATTAATTCAATTAAAAACTAAAAATAATTAAAATAAAATACAAAGAAGCGTTTTAAACAAAAATTATCAAGTTTCTCAAGTGTTTTTAAGGAGAAAAGGTGTGTGCTTTATTTTCATTAAATTTTTCCTACAACATCCATACTACATTTTATATATACAACACATATATTATGTATTGGGCTGGGTCTTTTTTTATATAGAAATGTTTTTATTTCTTTTCCTTTTTATTTTTATTTTTAAACCGATACATAAAGTGATACAAAATTAAAAAGTAAAAAAAATAAAATTTAATTGATGAATTATCGTTTGTGACACATGAAAAAAATATGAAAGATCATTAGTTGAATAAAAAAAATATATAATATTGAAATGTGGCATTCATTGGATAAATAATCTGTTTGAGTAACATATTCTTAGAAAAAAAAAAAATAATAATAATAATATTAAATCAGCAACAACAACAACACCCATACAATATATTTTTTTTGTTTGTAATTTTTTTGTTAATATAACAACATATTTTGGATTACCTTTTAATAAATTTTCGTAAGGTAAGGTGATTTATTCAATTTATTTTGATGGAAATTTCGGATTTGAATAGAAAAAGAAAATGATAAAGATCTAAAATTGTCTACACAGAAAGAATCAACATTAGCTAGATAATTGTCATACATTGTACAAGGTGTGTCCAGTTCATTAAAAAAAATTAAAACAAATTTCAATTATTTTTATTATCTTTTCTTCACTTTGCATCGCGACCTTATACGAAAATGCTTATATTTGTGTATGAAACCAAAACAACAGTACAAACACAAACACAGACAGTTCTGTGTATATTGACTTTTAAAAAAATGTTTAGTAAAATGTAGAATTAGTACTACAAAAGTAATATTTTAATGTGTGGTGAGCTCACGTCTTTTAAATTGTTTGGTCATATGTGTATATTAAAAAAAAAACATATATCGTATATGTTATAATAAGAAACAAAAATACGTTAATAATATCTGTACACAATTTTAAAAACTTATATATAAAATTATATGTGTGTATTTCAATATTTTAGTATCGGACAATCATGATCAAAGCAGAAAACGAACATATGAAATAAAATATTTTAAAATTTAAAAGAAAATTTTATGACTGTATGATATTTTATTCAAAAAAAAATATATTAGTAAGTTATACAGAGCAACACGTCATCACTATAAATAAAGTATAACATAAACTTTATAATAATAATAATAATAATGTGAAAGACATTTGATTATTTTTTAATATAACGTTCTTTTTGCCTTACATTTCATATAAAATTGAAAGAGAAGAGTTCAAAAAGTATAATAAGAAGAATGTATTTGAATAATAAGAAGCAACAGAATATGAAACGGTAAATAAATAAAAGAGCAAAGATGCATATAAGAGGCAATTATAGATTGTAATAAAATATAATGTTTAAGTATAATCATTTGTATACTGTTTTTATTATTATGCATGATGATACTACAGAAAAATTTGAATGGACTTAAATCTGATCAAAAATCATGAAATCAAAATTTAGCCTTTCAAGGCCCTAATGTCAGAATTTCATGTTCGAGACGTATCACGTGTGGACTAGACATGATGTAACCTTAAAAAAAAATTGCAATTTTAAAATTTCAACATAATTTTACTTTCAACGAAATCATGCTAAAAACAAAATAGATAATTATAATAGTTTAAAACAAAAAAACGTTTATTTATCTAACAGAAGAATGATAACTGAATGAGGAATAACTGATAGCAGTTAAAAGCGGTTTAAGTAGTAGATTGAATGTAATGATACGCTGATAAGAAAATGATTTGGTGATAAACGGTCAATTACAAGTGATGATTCAAGAATGACATTTCGGTGAAAAATGTTCATTTTAAAGAAATTTTATCCAAACATAATCCAGGGAACGCAATTTTCATTGAAATTTTTGAAAAAATGTCTCGACTTTGTTTAAACTGATAGCTATACATACTGTGAAAATCCATTAAAATTCTCTAACGTAAAATTATACTAAATGGCTTTTATGAAATTATAAAATATTAACGTTGTTAATGGGCCACAAGATCTAATTTTCATAAAATGCGACAAATTATTATTCATAATACAACATGTAAAGGTCATTCAACCAATAAAATAAGTAAACAAAAAATAAAGAGCTTTACAGTACAACGATTTTATCCTAATTAACTTTCTACGCGCGGTTAGATATGATAAACTTTTTGTAATTCCCAATTTCATTTTTACATGTAATGCGTTTAAAGTTCCATGAAATTATTTCTCTTAAGGTCAGGAATTTAAATGAATTTGACTTGAAAGTGTTAAATTTCATTTGGTTCTTAATTTTAACGGTTTTTGACCTTTTTTTGAATCTCAGGGGCCCCAATTTCCTTATTTTATGGTTAAATATGATATTTCCTAGCAAAATATTTAACTACTTTCATTCTTTTGGATTGTCCCATGATGATATTTGGAATTGAAATGAATGTGTGTGAAAATTACAAAATTTTATGTTACAGCAAAGACATGAAAAGGCAATTTTAATAAATGAAATTTAAATTCATTTAACTTGAAAGAAAATATAATTTATTACCACAATAGACATACACAAAAAAACAATTTTACTTTTTTTCATTACAATTACAAATTTACGCTCATTTGACATAAAAATAAAATGACTATCGTGATAAATCTATTCACACACTTTCCTTAGCTACTTTTTTCCCATTCTTTACTAAAATTTTGTTTGTTACTCGTTAATGTAAGTTACAAAAAGTTAACTTTTCTTCTTTAATTTCAATAAAAACCATGTTAAAATCATGAAGAATGTGTGTGCAAGTCAGAGAAAATAATGTTTACAGTAAGTTTAAGTCATTCTTTATTGTTACATTGAATATTGCCACTAACTACAATATTAACAACAATGGTACAGGAAAATAAAAAAATAAAATAACGTAAATTTCATGTCTTACAGTAATTTTAATTTAGGTCATTTAAATAAGTTGTATGTTGCGTTTTAACCATTTTGCAAAGAAAATGACAAGAATATTCTTTAATTTTACTTTAATCCATTTAAATACTTTTCCTGTCTTCACATTCAAATTTAATATTATTGTTATGCAAATACTTGAATCCGTTATGATTTTATTATTAAAGTAATAAATTTTAATTGTGAATTTCAATGAGTGTGTGTCATTGTGTGTGTATGTATGCACATATGAAAATCAATTGAGTGTGTGATGTGTGTGCAAAAAATTGTAGAAAATTCTTAAAGAAATCATAAATTAATGTTCTTTTTTCAATAAACTCAATAAAGAGGCTAAAAACTATTATTAAATATATTAAATATTCACAAAGGAATTTATTATTATTAATATTATGACTGTTATTCGTTTCAATTGAATCATCATTCTTATGTCATTTTATTGTTATTTATAAGAATTATGCGATTTGATGCAAAATTTTTCAGACAAAAATAACTTTGAAAAGCAACAGATCCATAATAATAAATAAATTTAATTTCTTGAATCATAAAACCAATTGAAATTGAAAAATGTTTTTTAAAATTCAATTTATGGACAACTGGCAGATAAAAATACAAAAAAACCACAACAGAATTCAACAAAAAAAAATAAATTCAAAGGGATTGAAAACATTGAGTGAAACAAATTAAAATATTTCTTTAAGGACTTGAGCCTGGCCTGTTGATGAAATTGGAAATTCATAGGAACAAGGCTCATTGTTAATATTCGTTTCCCTCCTTTATTTTTCTTTTAAGCGAAATTCAATAGCTGAAAAAGGCCGAAGACGACTAAATTTAAAGAACTTTCATGTACGAGAAAAGATTCTTTAACCACTGCACCCCTTAGCCCATGTTCAGTCATTTACAAGGCAGCTCATTTTGTTGAATTCTGATTCAAGCTCATAAAATGAGTATCGTGGTGACATCAACTCAACCGCTTTATGCTATAAACAAATTTTTGTTTTTTCTTTTCATTTTTATTATTTCTTTTTGAGGCGATGTTATGTTTACCATCATGACATGTTGAAAGAAAACTGATGTTAAAATTGGGGCTATCAATTACATCAATTAAGGGGTTTGGTGTACGTTTATTTATGTTTTATGTTTTTCTTTGTATATGAATAATAAAAAGGTTTTTTTTCTTGTTTAATAGAAAGTGAAATTTTGCTTACAGGAAATTGTTTTAGTGGGTGTCTAAATGTTTGAATTAGCAAGATGGAGTCACTTCTTTGAAATGAATGAAAGGCAACGAATGAAAATGAACATTTGGCGACTAATTTCTTTGTATTTAATAGTTGGCAGATGTTTTGTCTCGTCGTCACAACAAATATCACAAAAAATGTGTCAGTTTTACATGAAAAAAGTGTCTGATAACTTTTTTGGTGGCATTTCTAATTTGTATGAAAAGCTATCAAACTGTTTCATTTTTTTTTGAGTATTTTTAAAGTGATATTAGAATGACAATGTCATTATGATATAAAAAGCTTTGAATGGCATTTAAGTTTTTTTTTTTTGAAAAACTGGTCTTCAAACGAAAATAAATTCACTTAATTTCGCGATACCATAAATTTTGGCCTTAAAAGCTTTTCATTGAGAGTGTGAGACATGTCATTTATCAAAATTCATACAATCTACTGATTAAAGATGACAAATGAATTCTGTTTTTGTTAGAAGAAGAAATTTCAAGGCCATTTTTTTCATCAAATCATCGAATATACATAAAAATTTCATCTTCATCTTCATATAGCTTAGTCACCAAAATTAAGGACGCATCCCAAAATAAAAAAAACAACCACCACCACCACCATCATTGTTATTGTTATAAAATTGCGATCTGATGAATAATAATAAGATTGACAAAATAAATGACGCGACGATAAAATAAAAGCAACAAACATTTTATTACAGTACGAATAATGAAATGTCTTATATGCTATTTTTAGGTCTCGTTACTCGTCACTCGTACATTCAAATACGTTTATTGATCTAATATTGTACTAACTATTAATATGTATGTTTCCCAAAAGTAAAGCAAAAAAAAACATAAACAATGAAAATTTAGTTTGCCCTACAATTCGTTTATCATGTAAATATTTTAGATTTTAGAGATAGAAATGCAAAGTTATGTCGATTCACAGAGAAAATGTATCGTCTGTGAATATGTAACAGGGAAAAGGAAAACTTGTTGTTGTTTTGAGTTGTTCTTGGATTATTTATGTACGATGAATGGTGTAAATAAAATAGTTTTGTTTTTTTATATTTAATTTTTTTGTTTGTGATGGCATGTGTGGCACTTTTTTTCACAGTAAATGGGTAAATTATTAGATTTTTTGGATTTCTTTTATGTTTTTACGATATAAGCACACTCTGATTTATTTGTGATGGTATGTGTTCCTTTTTTTATCATAGCATATGAGTGTGAAACATAAATTTTATGGCTTAGGATAAGACACACAAGTGTTTCTTATTGATAGGATTTATGGAAGGTTTGCAATTGAAATGATGGCTTAACTGGAGGGAATCGTACATTTTTAGATGGATTTAAAAGGATGAAATCAGTTAATTCTTACAAAAAGCCAGTATTGTGGTCTGAGGGTTCCAGTGTAGGCTGTTTTTTAACACGAACAAAATCCTGACCGAAAAACCTTTTTCTCGATCCAAATCCTACAAATGTTACATGGATGGGGAAATCAAAAATGTTATTAATCCAAACATTAAATTCATTTCAAACGTAACAAATCAGATGATTAATCACCAAAAGATCTAATAAATCTATTTCAAAAATAAAATTATTAATTAAACACCAATCAAACGAAACGGTGTTTCATCACTCAAGTATCTCTTTAATGAATTTAAAATCAAAAAAAAATAAATACATTTAATGTATATCAGCAATCAATAAACAAGATCACTTTAAACATTTATCTTAATCTCTTCTTTTCATCTAAGTACAAAAAATGTTTTATAATAAATGAAATATGGAGCTAAGCTAAGCAGCAGTAGCGTAATTTTAACGGTAATACTCTCACTTAGTATGAAGTCATTACGTTTTAATTTATATTTAACACCTGATGTAAAAAAAAAATAAAATTTACATTATTTTCTTTTCTTTTTCGTTGTTAGTGAATTGTTAGTCAGAAATGTTTGTTATAAATAAATTACAACAAAAATAATAACAATAAACAGAATGACTTGATAGAAATAACTTTCACAGTTGGATCGCGTCTTTTTTCTATTGAAAACAAAACAAAGAATTTGAATGAAAGATCATGCGTTAATGAAAAGGTAGTTTTACAGTAAAACATGTCTACTTTTCAAATATAAGGATTTTAGAGCAATAATTAAAAAATAAATTTATGACCGAATAAACTCCTGATGAAATTAAATTTTAATTGACTCTAAATGAACTACAACGCCCGGTTTTTAATAAGATGACGTGAACAATTTACCGCTTAATTAAACAGGTATCTAAAAATTATTTTCCACCATGACAGACATTAAAAGCAACATTTCCATGTCATTTTATAAGAAAACACAAAATAAAGTGTTAAATTACATTGTTCAAATAGAAATTTGAGTGTTAATTTGTGTGATTCCATTTGGTTTTATTAATTAACGCAACACATTTTAATGTTGTGGTTTTTTTCATTTAAATGGATTGAATGAATTGAATCAAATTATTTATTTATGTTTAACAAATTTATTTAGCGATGTTATTGTAAGAGTTTTTTTCTGTTCTATCCCTTTATTGACTGAAAATTGCATTTCGGAATCACAAATCTTAAAAATTTTATCACAAACCTTGAAATTTTATCACAAATCTTGAAATTTATCACAAATTTACAATTTTTATACCAATTTTTATGTAAAAGGATTTTAAAATTTCTACCTCAATAAAAGTATAAAAAAATGGCCGTAAAGGGATAAAAATACAGTATACTCAAGAAAATTAAGATCATTTCGACGATCAGTCAAACAAAAATTGTGAAAAAAAATCGTGTTTTTTATTTGAGAACATTGCATAAAAAGATCAAAATTGAAATTCAAAATCAGTTTAACCTCCCAAGTTGAACTTTAATCAAAGATTATTGCTTAAATCGTAGGTGTTTACAAGTAATAATTAAAAGATTTTGTTAAAATCGTTTCATTCATAATTGTTATAATAATAATAATAATCTTCCGTTTGCTTATACAAACTTCACTATAATAATTACAGTCAACAATTCATACGAAAAACGTTCAAAAACATTTAAATTGTATACAATTTATAGCCCACACAATATTTCATTCATTCATTTCACGTTATTTCTCAAATTTAAACAACATTGAGATAGAATATAAAAGAATATACATAAATTGATGTCATATACGGTTAAAATCAAAGTTAAATCAATTGAAAACCAGTTTTGCATCTCCATCACCGGTAAAACTATGAGTGTATATACAAATAAAATAATAATAATCAGAAAATTAATAGTGAGAAGACGATCTACTTAAAAGCATAAGAGGGAGATGAGGTCATTTTTTTGAATTTTAACTGAAATTTATTCTCTACACATGTATTAAAAGTTTGTGTGTTTTCATGTTTTTTGTTATTTTTTGGTAGTATACCCAATAAATAAATAAAATATTATCAACTTGATATACCTGGGAGAAGTGAAATCTATTAAAAAGCATATTTATGTGTCGTGCAGTGAATAGAATTCATTTGGATGATGCGTGATTAACGAATATGTCTTGGTGAATTTAAAGTTGCTTTGCTGTAGATATGGGAGTTTCATTTCAAAGATTTTAAGTAAGATTTTTTTGACTTTAATATCGTGACTTTACCTTTTTCATTAGATAACTGGGCTTAAAATCATTTCCTTGTAATAAATTAGATCAAAATTGATATCCAAAGTTCTCAATTTAACGTGTTTTGCCTCGACTGTCCCATTTTAAGCAAATGTAGTACCGTTCAGATACCGTCCATTTCACTTAAAATTAGATCAGATGAGATTTTGAGCTTACTCAAATCGAGTAGCCTAAAAAAGTGACAGACACATGATCGGTCATCAAGCTGGCGAATTGTTACCTTTATAGCACGCATCACCAATTTCACATTGAATAGAAGCTGTGAATACAATTGTCCATTATAATTAGTGGATTTTCAGAAAAAATAAATACATGAAGTATGTCTATTAGCTGATAAATTTGTCACGAATTGAATTTTGAATTGCCTTCATTGTTTTATTGTTTGTTTTGTCTCTTATTTGAATGAAAAAAAAAACATTTACTATGTAAGCAAATAATAGAAAACTATGCTTTATTTATTTTTCTAGTGTGATAACCATAAAAAGATAAAAAAAAAGTTGTTTTACTTGCTTATATACAAATAACAAACATAAGTAAAGAAAAAATTGAGGTTTCCTACCTTCTCTAAACAGCATTTGGTTAGAAATCGCATAATTAATCCATTAAACTCGCTTCACCATCCCAGAAAAAAAGTGAAAATTTTAATTTAAATATTAACGAAACAACGGAAATCCAATTTGATTTAATAACTCCTTAAGGCGGTTAATTTCCTATCTATTTCATTATCTACAAAACTTCACAATGCGAATTGTCTACGTTTGTTTGTGTTTTATTAAAATTTAATTTTGAATATAAAAGGTAATCTTTAAAAGTTTTTTTTTCACTGGCATTTGCTAATTTGAATATTATTTAACCGGCTTATTATTTGCCATGTGTATTTTATTTTTGTATATGCCATTCATGGACGAGTATGGCCATATTTTAATAAAAAAAAAGTTCTTCTTATTCCAATGGTTTATGATACAATTTTTTGTTTAATTTGTTTTCACACTCTTCGTATCCAGTCAATTTTCGTACTCTGACTTGAATTGTGACACAATTTCCTATGAAAAAGTGTCACAAAACTAATCAACAAAAATTAAGTTGATAGTATCAAATTTAAATTGTATTTCAATTAAGGTTAGATTTAATTTTTATTTCAAAAAAATATTTACATACAAAGTCAAGATATACTAGAAATTTTATGAAGTGAAATAAATTATATCAATTTAAAGAGACACAAATGACATTGTATTCATTCAATGAAGCAAGGTTGGTTAGAGGTTAAATTCTTATTTTAATTTTGATTTTTATGTGTATCAAATTCGCTACACTTAATTTTTTTTATTTTTTTGACATTCATTTATTCTAATCTTTGCTTGTTATCGTTCAAAATGAAAGTTTAAGGTAATGTGAAACCATTAATTTCTTTTAATTTCAAGGACTTTCATTCTATTTAATCGGGTTTTCAATTCAAGTTTCGCATAAAAGCAACAATGGAGACCTGATTTCATTGTATGTGTAAGATATCGGCTTTAGAAATGTCTTTTATGTGAAATTATGTTTCAGTGAATTATGATTTTGAATTAAATTCATAAGTCTATTGTCAATCTTATTCATTTGGTTTTATCAAAGTTTGTCAGGTACCACATATGATGAAATTTAAATGAAGGGATTTTATGACACAAGAAAAGTTTTGAATAGAATTTTATTGTATTAAGTGGTAATTTATTTCAATAGTTTTTGTTTTTGGATGATGAGCAGATATCAAGGTCTTTAGGAATTTATATGAAAATAATTCATGACCGTATGAAAAATCACACACAAGCCTTCCATGTAATTACCCAGCTGTTACGATCACTGAATCGCCCACCTTCTTTCCACCTCTTCGATCATCAATTCTAATCATTTTTAGGCTACTTAGTGCCATTCATAAAAATATATCACCTGTTGTTATATTTAAATTGTCATTACACATCATTTTTTTATATATATTTCAACAATAATCCAATTTTCTCATATTTTATTCATATTCAACGTGACAGTAGACAAATTTCAAATTTTTTTCTTATTCCCATGTTAATTAATAATTAATTAACTCATGAATCATGATGTCATAGTATTTTGAACTGTAACCAGCACAATCATGTACCTCGATTTTCTTATTAAATTAAAATTTAAAACCGACAATTTCAGTGCTTAATGTGGTGACAACTTTTGTCAATATGATTTCATTTGAATTGTGATGAAAATAACTTGAGATTCCGTCATCACAATAAATATAATATTTTATGATGAGATTTTTGTACTAAAAAGTTGAAGTGCTACAAATTATGTTTTTTTTTAATATTTATTTTATTACATCAAAAAATAACTGGTTCGGCCTTCATTGGAATATTGAAGTAAGAATTGATATCATTGCATGTCTCGTTAATTTACGAGCGCTCAAAATTGAATGGAAATAAAATCTATTGATAAAACTGATAATAATAAAAATAAATTGATATGAAATGGTAACAAAATGAAAAAAAAATAAACATAAATCTTTCACATTACATAAAAATGAAAAGGGTACTAAAATGAAAAGATCAATACGATTTAAAAGGGTTTAAATGGAATAAGAATGCGAGGAATTTGATACTCACTCTCTCTCTCATCATTTTATAACATAATTTGATGTACAAATATGTAAATAACTTAATTTGTTTGATTTTTCGATGATGATGATGATGATGAAGATAGACATAAAATGTAGCAATAAAATATCATATCGTATTATTGATTGACCTTTTTCTGTACCACACACATCACGTCTCTATTAATTTATGTTGCTCTCATGATCTCTCTAAATAAACAAAAAAAAAATAGCTTTTAAATATTTATTTTGAAGACCAATTTTGATTGTGTAACAAAATCATGAATGTCTTATCTAAATAGGGCGGATAAAATGACATAATTTTGAGATTTTGTAAATTTAATTTTATGATAACAAAATGAAAAAATTACATGATAAAAAAAAAGAGAGAATTGATATGAAAAAAATCTTTTCATCATGTTATAATCAAGGGTGTTAATCAACTCACTGTTTATTGCACATAAGAGTTCGTTAATTATAGGTTGTAAGTATGTCATCATTCTTTATTAGACACATAATGAATGAATTACAGTTTATATTTTAATGTATAGTTGGTTTTTTTAACGAGAATGACGAGAATAAGCATGAGAAAATGGAATGATGTCATTATAAAATACTTTTTGTTTGTTATCTTTTATAAGTGATCGTTATTGCTATTTTGTTGCATGTCTTTTCTTAATTGAAGACGCGCGCGTTGTCTATTTACATTAAAAAAAATTGTCATTTTATTTGGACATGTGTGCTGTTTATTTTAAAGGAACATGGCTCAAATTATAGTGAAATGTTAAATTTTGATTTTAATTGAATTTAATTGAAGCAAATGAAATGCTCTGTAGCCATTTACAGGTGACATACAGTGAAAATTACATTTTTTTATGCATTTCGTAAAAGAAAAGATTCTGAGAATCTGTCAAATTTCTTCGATGATGCAATTTTTTTGTACTTTTGATAAGAATCAGGCTAAAAAGTCTTTAAAAGGTTAAAAAACTTCTAGTCAGAAAGCACTGCGGGGTTTTGTAAGGCGTGTTTTCAATTTTCAGTGCAGTAAGAATTTCAAACTGTCACAAAAACAGTGCATTTTGCATGAAATTTAGTATTCAATAACCCAGTTTCATTTTAGACCTTATCCAAAAAAATAAACTCAAAATCCATGTAAGGTAATACCACATTTTGTCAAATATGGATAAAATCAAATCTACAAAGTTAAATGATAATAACACGTCAATAAATAATTTATATATTTTTATTCCACTTAAACATACACGAGCAGTAATGGAAAATAATATAAAAAATAATAATCATTACACAGCTTAACAAAATAAAATCGATGTGCTTGCTTTGAGAAATCCCGAAACACGTCAAAAAGATTTTTGAATCCTGATTATTTTCCACTTTGAAATTTTAAAATTCACTGATTCGTGTTTGTTTTATGAAATAATGAAATTTGTATGGAAAAGAGCCATTTTCCCTTTAAGTTCAAATTATTAAATATCAAAGTTTAAACTTTTCTGAAGTTAATTTTGTTCCAAAGTGTCAAGTAATTTATATCGTTGGAAAGAAGACAAAAAGAGCTAACAGAAAATATAAATTTTATCATAATAAGCCCGCATAATATTCAATTTATATTAAATATGGTTCAAAAAATACAAAAAAATAAAGTATTTTTCCTTTTTTTTTAATTTTTAGCCTGAAAAAGCCCAATATAATTGGACAAACTATATTAAAATTTATATTTTCTGTTAGCCTTTTTTGCCTTCTTTCCAACGATATAAATTACTTGACACTTTGGAACAAAATTAACTTCAGAAAAGTTTAAACTTTGATATTTAATAATTTGAACTTAAAGGGAAAATGGCTCTTTTCCATACAAATTTCATTATTTCATAAAACAAACACGAATCAGTGAATTTTAAAATTTCAAAGTGGAAAATAATCAGGATTCAAAAATCTTTTTGACGTGTTTCGGGATTTCTCAAAGCAAGCACATCGATTTTATTTTGTTAAGCTGTGTTATCATCATCATCATTATATATCATTAATAAACAGAACCACAAACATACAGTAAGTCAGACACTTTGTTACATTCTACTTGTGTGCCGAGAAAACAATGATATTAATAATTTTATGTCTCACTTTTATGGTTTGAGAATTGTCGTTCTGTTTTAACTAGATCATATTGCATTAAAATGGATTTCCTTTGAAATGTATTCTCTTGACACCACATTTAACATGTCCGTATGGTTCGTATTAATGGTCAGTATTGAATTTGAAAATGGAATTATTATGATTAAAAAACTGTTGAATTCTGGTCTCTTGTTAAAATTGTTAGAAAAAAAATAATATGGACTAGCTTTCATTCATAAATCATTCATTAGAACAGGTCTATGTCTGTAGTTGACACTTTGTTGACAGTATAAAGAAAATAACTGACAATGTTCCTTTTCATGTATATCATCTTTTTTTTACTTTCTATTTAATTTTTTTTTGCTTATAAAATAATGATAATTCAATGAAATTCAAGTGTAAATCAAGTATGATTATTACATATATGGTCAATGGACGTCATTATTGTTCTTTTTAAAGTAAGGCATCACTCATAAGCATTCATTCACCTGTTAACCACATTTCTACTCGTAACAATGCAATGGAAATAAAGGCAGCATAAATAAAGAGAACATACAAGTATGTTGATTTTTTGTTTCGATTCTATTGAATAGAGAGATAATGATAAAAAATAATTTTATGTGCATTATGACGATTTTGAGACTCGCACCAGATGGCGTGCTACTGTCCATTTGGGAATTGAAATTGAGAAAGCTGAATCTCTGAAAGTTTTGTTTCGTCAATTTTTTGGGTATCGTCCTTATCAAAAATTTGACATTTTATAGACCAACAAAACCAAAATTTTTAAAGAAAATCGGCATAACGTCTGGCAATGTTAAGCATGCATACTTGAATGCAAACATGCTCCTTCAAAAAAAATCGAATCACTGACTTAAGACATCTTACACGTGTCGACTCAGCCTCTGACTACCAAAAAAAAATGTTGCAGTAAAAGAGCGTGATAGTTCAGATATGGCCTTTAATGGTTCGTGACACTTCAAATAATTTTAAACTTAAATTTCAATAATGACAAATATAAACTTCAAAAATTTGGTATAAATTCATTCACGCATAAGTCAATCAAATCATTTTACACGCTATTTAAACTTAAAATTAAAATTAAATTCTCTACAATCACTATTATTATTAGTAAACTGTTACTATTTATACACATTCACATTAAATCATTAGCTGGTATATGTGTTAAAAATTAAATTCAACATGTGGCTAAATGATCACATATTTTCAAATTATACACAATACGTTACATGTTGATTTTTATTTTTTGTATTTTTACTTAAAAATATTTATTTACCGGCATACCAACGAATATAATACCGGTTAATTCTTTCGATTTGAGTATGTATTATACACAATTAGCAAATACATACAATTTATATTGAATAATCTTTGTTTATGAACGCTTATGTCACTATAATCTACGTACGTTCAATGTACGGTTAAAAATATAAAATTTATTTATTAATGAATTTTTATATGTATAGAAAATATAAAAAAAAATAATACAAGTTCATATCGTGCTCTTTGAATTAGGTTGTTAAATGATTTCAATTCACAAGCTTAAAATTATTTTAATTTTACAGTAAAATTAAATTAGTTAGTGGAAAAAATATGTAAACAGTTTCTTTCTTAAATAAAAATGTACTTGAAAATTCTATGCTACTGAATATTTTTTTTTAATTTTTTTCTTTTCATGTCTGTATTTTACGTGTGTGTATATGAAACAAAATGAGAAGTTAAACAGGGTCACGTTCTGTTTTTATTTTTATTATTGTAATATTATTTTTTTTCTTGTATTTTTGTGCACAGTCAGAAAAGAAAAACATTAATGAATGTCGTAATACAAAAATACATTTGAAATGATGATGTCACACGTTGTTATTAATATTGAGTGGATGATTGAATATGACAACTATTTTTCAATTATTATAAAGAATGTCTGAGCATTGTTGTTTCATTTTAAATGAATGAATGGAAATCAAGAAATATCCAATAAATTATAATTTATTTAATTTCAATTTATTTTTAGCCACATTGTTATACATTTCATGTGACATAATTTGAATGATGATGATGAAAAATACAAGGCGGCTCCATTTGGTCAATTTTTAGTTTCAGTATGCCTCATAACTTCAAGTAAAAATACATTTAATTAAATTTCAATGTTCATATCCAATTCAAACCAGAATATGGTTCAAAATTTCACCATGCTAAAAAATATGCCATACAAGAAGTAATAAAATGGTTACTGTGGCATTGCAGCAGTATGGAATATGAAAGAGTTCCTCATTTTCAATTTTATTGTTTTATCGATTTTGATGTCGCCAGTGATGTTGTTGACTTTATTTTACTTCTACTTTTGAATAAATTGGCATTTTATTTATATTTTAGTAGGTTAGTTCAAAATAATATTCATTCAATATGCATGAAATAAGTTACATCTAATACACTTGGATATTTCCTGTATCAAATTTCTGTAGAATTTCACTGTAAATTGAAGGAAAAGAAATTTAATAGAATTTGTAGCGTGAGGCCCAGAAATTAGGTATTATGGAAAAAAATATTGCCAAGAAAAATTTGAAGAGGATTCCACGGAACATTGAAAGTAACCTTTCAATCACAATTTATGGATTACAGTTTCCTATTTCTTTTTGGGTATAACGTACACGTACACACATACACACACACACACTAAAATACAAAATTTTGAACCACCTGCCTTTTTTGTGTCCAAATTGAGTGATCCCTTATACGATATAATGTAATTTCCTTTTATAGTTTTTCCTGCTTGATGTTTTGTTCAATATTCTGTTACATAAAAAACGAAATTCTATTACATTTCATTCATTGTGACATTCAGAACAGAAAAAAAAGTTAAATGGTGACAAGTTGATTGTTACTAAAATTATTGGATTTTGTTATTTTTTTTTTCAAGAGTCTTCCATCATTTTTCTATTTACTTTTCCTCATGCAATTTCATTCCATTTTACTTTCTTTTGACATTTTATTTGATATTGCTGATGGGTTTGTACGATAAGGAGTGCCTTATTTAATATTTACATTGAGTCAATCACTTGGGGCAAAAAATGTCTACAAACATGTTTCAGAAGAAAATAACGTAAAAGTTAAAAGTATAAATTTTTAGCAATAAAATTAACTTTATTTCCTTGTTAATTGTATGAATTTTGAATATGAATGATAATAAAAATCATAAAAAAGGGATGAAATATCAATTTTGTCATGAAATACCTGTGAAATTCAATTATTTTTACTTTTCCCTTGCCATTATATGTGACATACAACCCAAAATGTTCCCTTCCGTTCATAATTCACTCAAATTTAATTATATCACGGAATTTTTCACTAAAATAATTTTCATTCAACGAATGCTTACAGCATCAAAATAAACAAACAGGGAATTTGTTTTAAAATTGAATGAAAATGAAAATTTTACATGTAATACATCTGTTAGATCATCATAACAAACAGACATGCAAAAAATAAACATACAACTAACAATGTAATGTTAATGCTCAAAGTCATAATGAAACAATGTATATTTAAAAAGATGCAAATTATGCATGATGAGAAGTAATCGACGTTAAATAAAAATAAAACAAATGTTTTAGGTGTATGGACGAGCAACGTTATTGCGTGTATATCAGAATTTAGCGTGTTAATTTTTTTTTTTTTGTATCACAAAACTTGGTGCGACTCATCTTCATGGTATGACTTATTTGAAGTTAAGCTTTATTTTTAATTTGGCTTACTCGAGTAAACATAAACAAACAAAATAAATTGAATAAATCGGCCAGCGACCAAATATTACAAAATAAAATTTGGGTGAAAACAGGTCAATTGAATAAAACATTTCATTAACTCTCGTTATTTTAATACAAAATATGAGGATTTATTTTTAGTCTAATCAATTCAATTTATTTTGATTTTTCAGATAGGAAATGCCTGGTGAGAAAACAGCTGCAAGTGATGCAGCTCCTGTTAAGGAAACAAAATCAAAGTCCTCTGGGAAGGCAGCAGTTGCTCGTGTCACATTATTAGATGGATCACTGCTCGAAGTGACAATTGATCGTAAAGCAAAAGGACGTGAATTGCTTGATTCAATATGTGCTGGTTTGAATATTCTCGAAAAAGACTATTTTGGTCTTTTGTATTCGACACCAACAGATCCACGTGCTTGGTTGGATTTGGAACGACCTGTAGCCAAGTTTTTCAAATCAGATCCATGGAATGTTGATTTTGTGGTGAAATTTTATCCACCAGAACCAGCACAATTACAAGAAGACATCACTCGTTATCATTTATGTCTACAAGTAAGTTTATATTTTGGTTGAAATTTCTTCGTGAAGCCTCATTTTATTTTATTATAGGTTCGAAATGACATCCTTGAAGGACGCCTCCCCTCCTCATTTGTAACACATGCCTTATTAGGTTCATATTTGGTACAATCAGAATTAGGTGATTATGATCCACAAGAGCATAAAGATCGTAGATATTTGAAAGACTTTAAATTTGCTCCAAATCAAACGCCAGAATTGGAGGATAAAGTATTAGATCTTCACAAGACCCACAAAGGCCAAACACCAGCAGAAGCTGAATTGCATTACTTGGAAAATGCAAAAAAATTGGCATTTTATGGTGTTGACTTGCATCCTGCTAAAGATTCCGAGGGTGTTGACATAATGCTTGGCGTATGTGCATCTGGTATTTTTGTTTATCGTGAAAAGTTGCGTCAAAATCGTTTTGCTTGGCCGAAAATCCTAAAAATTTCATATAAACGAAACAACTTCTACATCAAAATAAGACCTGGTGAATTTGAGCAGTATGAATCGACAATTGGCTTCAAATTGGCTAATCATCGTGCAGCAAAGAAACTCTGGAAGTCATGTGTTGAACATCACACATTCTTCAGGTTAATGGCACCTGAGCCTACCAACAAAGCTGGTCTTTTACCAAGATTCGGATCGAAATATCGTTACTCTGGACGTACATTCTATGAAACAAAGAAAACACCTGTTGATCGTCCAGCACCCAAATTTGAACGTAGTTTGACTGGTAAACGACTTTCCAGTCGAAGTATGGATGGTAAGTTACTCAAATTTAAAAGTTAATATAAAAAATCATCAACATAATTCTCATTTAGCTCTCGCATTGAAAAAGAAAGAAGAAGACGAAAATAAACGTCACACAATGTCACATGCACCAGATCATATTCCAGATTTAGATTCACCGAAACACGATTCACGTAGTCCAATTAAAAAGGATAAAAAGGAACGCGTAAGTAATCAAATTTAATTAATTGCTTTTAATGAAATAAAATCCATTAAAGCTCGATAAGAATTTAAATTACCCTCTTCTATTCCTTGACTATTAACAATGAAAATAAAATAACTCAAGTGATGCAATACGTTAAATTGCATCTGAAATGCAATTCCATTCTTAGTGATCACTCACTTGAAAATGATTTCCCCCCTTTTTTAACCTTTTTCTATTAATTAAACATTCCTGTAATTTAAAATTCATACTTTAATAAAAATTATTGATTTTAATTTCATATTTCTTTCTTTATGTATGTTTTAAATTTAATTAATTTTCAATGTAATTCATGCAACTGCCAAACTAACTTCCAACTACTACTTCTACTAACGATAAATTACAAAAAAATAATATCATAAAAAAATGTGCGCAGCTGAAGCGCGAGTCAAGCACTGGAACTGCTTCAGCATCTTCTCAATCTTCAATTGAGGGTGAATACGACGCTGCAGCAGCTGCGTCAGCTAACAATAAAGTATCAGAAAAACAGGTTAATAATCATGAAAATTGTTTTCGAATATTTTTTTTCCTATTTTTTTTATTTTTAAATGGTTTTTGATACTTTTTTCCTTTTGACTTATATTTTTTTGAATGGTTTAATTAAATTGCAATTTTAATTTAGAATTTTATTTTAAGTTTTTTTTTAAATATTGTACACAGTTTGCAAAATTCTGTTTAAAAGCTGTTCCTTTATATTTATCAATGTGCCAAGAATGTTTGTCTCAATGTACAAAAAACTACGTTAAATGTGATAAATTTTAATGAAAATTTTCTTTTTAATTTAATTTCATATATTATTTTGAATTTTTTTATTAAATTTTAATTGTTCGACTTTGATCCCCTAAAATAATTTTAATGAAAAAAAATTGGCAAATTGATTAATTTTTTATGAATATTAATGAACATTGTATAAATTTCACATTGTACTGTCAAAAATTTTTCTCACTTAATTTGAAATTTGACATGAAAAAAAAATTAGAATATTTATTGAGCATTATCACGAGTTTTTGATTGACACAAAACACAGAAATTATTAAGACAACGCTAAAATTGTACCGGGCAGTTCTCTCTCCATTTAAATTCTAGTTACTTTTTAAATGAATTTGCTTATATTTTTCTTTATTTTATTTTTTTTTGAAGATTTCGATGACATCTTATCTTTCTATCGCATAATTGCTTCAATATCACGCATGAGAGTGGTCTATTTATTAAAAAGATGTAAACTTTTGCCCAGCTTTTAATACATTATTATAGTTAAATTTAATTTTTTTATAAATCCTCATTATTTTTTCTAGTAAGATAGAAAAAATGAAAGTTTGTTACCTTTCAATGTACATTTTTTTACTCTTCTTCGCTTTGAATCTTGAAAATATTTACTCAATTTGCTATATCAATATAGAGTGCTTTTTCATATTATTTTCTGTATATTGTTTTGTAGTGTTCCTTAATTGCTTTTTATTAATATTTTTATGTTCAATTTATTTTTTTTTATCATTCATATCAAATAGAAACCAGTTGGAGGAGTTTCCGTATTCCCACTTGGCAAAAAGGAGAAAACTCCGGAAAAATCTAAGGATGATAAGAGTAAAGGAGAACCTGTAGGTGCTGCCACCAATGGAAATGGTAAATATGAATTCTGATAATAAGCGAATTTCACATTGATTTGAAATTTCGTCGTGTATTTAATTTTTCTATGTAATTTTTTTTCAAGGTACCGACACCGATGCAGCAAATGACTCACATGATCAAAATAAAGAAAAAACACCACCAAGACGAGTAAGTTACAATTTTAAATTAATATTATTTTTTTTATTATTATAATTTCGATCAACATAATTTCATTTTAATCGTAATGAATGATTTATTAGTGAAAAGTTTTGCTAAAGCTTATTTGAAGCAAAAACAACGTTATTATTATTATTTGAAGAAGAAAAAGTTTTTATCAACAAAACTTCGGTTTTTCATTATCATAAATATGTTTTTTTTTATTATTCAATTTCCCAATGTAGCGTTAAAATATTCAAAAATCAAAAAAAAAAATTAAAATAAGTTTCTCATAAATTTAAAATTATTTTTGATTTTAAAATAAAATATCTTGCTTGCATTCTGCATTTTGTGAGCGTCCAATTTACTATGTATCTTAAAACTTTTTGTTTTGTTAAAATTAAATTCGATATTTACTTGTTCAAAATTTGTTAAATCGTCTAAATTTCTTTACTACTTTGTGTGTAATATTAAATATTTTATTATTATATTTTTTCTTTCATAAGTAGAAATTAGATTTAAAATTATTTGCCTACTAGTCTAAAATTTGATCACAATTTATTTTGATTTTCTTTTTTCTTATTATTTTTCTTCCCAAATAAAATAAAAAATTACCATACGATGAAAAAAATACATTTACTCATTGCAACAAATCAGGGATTTTTGTTTGCATCTGGTCGAAAATCGTCATCGCCACCAAAAGATAAGGAGAAGGAGAAACAAGAAAAGCTTGAAAAGGAAAAAGCAGAAAAAGCTGCGAAGGCTGCTGAAAAGGCTGCCAAACTTGAAAGAGAACGTGCAGAAAAGGCCGAAAAGGAAAAGGCTAAAAAAGAAAAAGGTGGCAAAGATAAGGGAATTAAAGTTGCCGCACCAGTTGTCCCAGTTGGTAAAGATAATGATAAATCAAAGGCAGATGATGAGAAACAGAGACAAGTACCATCATCTCCAAGTCACACAAAAGAATATGTTTACGAAGAAAAGGATACTAGTCCATCAGCAAAAGATGTTTCGAAAATTGGTTTTCGTTACGATGAAAATCCAACTGATCGCAAGTCTCATAACGATTCTGATCAACTTAGTCCCACATCAGAAGGTCGCAAACAAATTGGTTTGGCCTTTAATTACGTGCCAGGTGAAGAGGACAAACTCAAAGAGAAGGCAGAACAACATCGTGCTTCTCTTTCACCAAAAACACGTGAAAAGCTTGACAAGGGTCAACTCTCACCTAAAACACGTGAAAAATTGCTCAAAGACGGTAATTTATCACCCAAATCACGTGCTAAATTATCAGCGTTCCACACTGAACATCCTGAATTGAAAAAAGATGCAAAATCTTACTCACCTGCCAAACCTGGACAACACGAAACACCCGGAACTGGTACCTATAAGACTATTGATCCAACAACTGCATTCCTTGAAGGTGAACGATATGCTAAAGATGCAAAAGATTCTGGCAAAGGACCAGTTACTGATGCCCTTACAGCAGGAGCTGTTGCCGCAGGCGTCCTAAAACCTGAAACCACAAAGAAACGTGTCAAAATCATGGTAATCATTTCAAAAGTTGATCCAAAAACAAAAGTTATTGATACAGCAAATGGAACAGTTGAACATTCAATTGGTGTCCAAGACGATGACACAATTGAAACAAAATATGGTGTTATTGATTTGAATTTATGCACACTCGAAGTTGTCGATCCAGAATCTGGTGAAAAGAAAAAATTCAAAGGTACTTCAGATCCTAAAACGCATCAACTCATTTTCAATTCAGGTGGTGTTGTTAATCATGAAACAAATAAACTTGATAATTCATTGGGACAAGTTTTCTGTGTGGCAACTCAAGATACACAACTTGTTGAAGTAACTTCAATTCACGGTAAATTGAATAAAGATGGTGGACTTGACACTGAACAAGAAGTTGATGTTGAAACCACAACCGGATATTTAAATGAAAAGGATCAGACGATTAAGACAAAGTATGGTGTTATTAATTTGAAGACATGCGAAGTGAAAGTACCAGAAAAGGGCAATAAACAAAAAACAATTGAAAATGCATTAGATCCCTTGACTGGACAGGCATTCATTAAAGATGCTGATGATAAACATGGACGCTTAGTATCATTTGGTGCTCCCATTGATCCAATTGTAGAAATTGTTACAGTTTCCGGTAAAATTGATCGCAAAAATGGAATTGACAAGAAAGGGGCAACTGTTGATTGCTCAAGTGGCCAAATTGATTTAGAACACAATAAGATAAACACAAAATATGGTCAGTTTGATCTTGAAAAGCATACAATTGCTGCTCAAAATCCAAAATCTGGCAAAGTTGAAGTGAAAGAGGCGTTTGTTGATCCTTCCGGGCAAATTGTCTTGAAAAATCAAGTTAACCCAAAATCGAATAAGCCTGACAAGGATTATGGACGTGTTCTTTCACTACGCATTATCCAACATAAAACTGACAATTCTGGTAAACCTGTGCTCAATGAGACACCGAACGATGTTAAAGTTAATACGAAAAATAATCAAATTTGGGTACCAGTTGGTAAGAATCCAACAAACAACGAAACAGTATATGCAGCGAATCAAGTTGATAAATTTGGAAATATTACCGTTATTTATGGGTATTTCAATCCGAAAACGAACGAAGTTGAGAGAACGACAAAACTCGATGAGAGTGTTAAAATTGATCCAGTATCTGGACAAGTCTACACAGCAATTGGTGAAGTTGATGAAGCCACTGGAGAACCTTTATACTCAGCATCACAAGTTGACAAAGAAAGTGGCGAAGTATTGACAAAAGTTGGTAAAATTGATCCAAAAACCGGTCGTTTGGTTATCATTCGTATTTTAGTTTTGACAAAACGTGATGAACGTGGACGACCACAAGAACTTGACCCCAAAACAGTTGAAATTAATCCACAAAGTGGTGTAATCAACAAAACCGTATATGTTTATAAGATGGTTGATCCTGTAACTGGAGCAACAATTCAAGTTGATCCAAATGATCCAAGAATTGCTGGAGCTCGAACCACAGTCACTCAAACCTTGACACTAAGTGGCGAAATTGATCCAGTTACTGGTCGTATCAAGACAGAATGGGGCCACATCGATCCCAATACAGGTGACATTGATCCAGATACTGCAGTGCGTGATCCCGTCACCGGAAAACTAATTCTCAACTATGCCGATATTGAACCAAGTCATTTTGGAAAAGATGTTCATGTTACAAAGGAAACAGTCCCCATTACAAAAGATCAATTTTATGAAGGTATTAAACATATTGGTGGCGATACATTGCGACGTGATTCAGATGACGAAAGTATGACAAATGAGTATGGAAGTGAAAATGTTACAAAAACAACTACAGTTACATCACCACATGTTGTCAAGACAACAACAAAACAGGTGTTGACACAAGGTGACGGCGGTGTTACACATAATGTCGAAGAGCAAGTACAAAATTTGGGAACTGGCGAAATTACATACTCAACACAAGAACATAAGGTTTGTGCAAAATCAATTAAAAACAAAAAAAAAGTCAAATAGAACTCTCTTCTCTTGTATTGTTTTATGATTTCTGTTTTGTTTAATTTCTGTTTTAAAATAATATCTGTTGTAATAAAATAATTCTGGTTAAAGTATCGTGTGTAGTTAAACTAACAATTAATTGAATGTTAGACAAATATGTTCAATCATCTTGATCATCATCAAAATAAATGTCCAATTGGAAATGGGATAACCTTAAATTTTGGTGATCGGTTACTAACAAAATATTTTTTTCCCCTTTCCTTATAAACCATCATTTTAATCCTATTCCATTTTAAAATTTAAGTCAATGACGCTTCCAAATTTTTATTTGAAAGACTCCAAATTGGAACCGTCATTGAAATTTTTATTCCTCATTAATTTCACTTTCTTTTTAAAAAAATCCTCATTTTTTCACTCTTCATTAATTTTAAGTTACAAAATTTATGTTGTTGCTTGTCGCTTATATGCATTTTAATATAGTGTGGAATGAGTTTAAAGGTAAACATTTTAAGTTAAATCAATGTTTAAGACACATTGCTTGCTAATCAGTACACAACACAAATGGAAATGCACGTTGTCAGTAAACACAAACAAAAATTAGAATGTAGAATGTATTTTTTTTTTCTCAAAATAACAATTAAAAGTGCAATTTCATTACATTTAATTTAAAAATTCAAATTTTAACGGTTTTTATATTTAAATATTCAAAATTTTACGTTATATGTAATTTAATTGCACTTTTAACGTCATTGATCAGTTAAATTAAATTAAAATTAAAACGTAATCTCAAGTCGTAGTTAACCAGTAGATAGAATTGATTGCTTGAGTAAAGTAACGTAAAAATTAAATCAAAGTTCGGACAAAAATAACCAAAAAAAAAATCATCTGAACTCACTTCTTGAGACTACCCATTTGAAAAAACAAATCTGATACAAAATTTTATCTAAATTAAAATGCACAGAGTGTGGGATTTTCTATCACAAAAAATTTATTACTAACAAGAACAAACTGATTAATGAAAATCTTGAAATTGAAACTAACAATTTGTACATAAACCAAAAAATTTTGATCTTGATTCTCATACAAAAAAAAACCCTCCTCTTACGTAGGCCGATGCCCCGAAAGATGCCTCAGGCGCTTACGTTACTGCACATGCAGTGACCACTCGTACTGCCACAACTCACGAAGATTTAGGCACAAAAGCAAAAACACAACAATTAGAAGAGAAAACTATCGCGACAACTACCACACAACATGTCGGTCGACAAGAACAGAGGGTAGTAACTCAGGAAGTTAAAACTACTGCTACTGTCACAAGTGATGATCAGGTAAGAAATGTGCTTGGTAATCAATAATTTTATCAATGTTTTTTATATTTTGAATTTTGAACCAAAAAAATTTTTTCGCATGATTTTTCTTCAAAGCATGATCTTTATCGAAAAGAAAAAAAAAAACATACAATTAAATTTTTGCTTGCTTGTATGTGATTTTTATTATTTAACTTTTAATTATTACTTATCACATGAAAAATCAGTTCAAACGACGAGATAGTGTCTCATCGACAAGCTCTGGTGATTCCGGAACTCCAATTGATGGACCATATGATCCAAATTCAACAACAAAATCAATTCAAAATAAATCTTATACGGTTTGTATTGTTTTTTAGTTTATTTTTACTTACAATTAGCTCAATTTAGCTCAATAGGCTAGATTAAAATTGAAACAATCATTGACTTACTACCAAAAATCAATTTCTTTGAAATTCAAACCAAATTGAGTAAGATTTTGATGATAACAAGATTTTTTCAATTTTTTTTATATTGGAATGCCATTTTAAATTTTACAAGTAATAATAATTCAAATTTGCTTGCTTAGTTTTGATGTAATTTAAAATGAATTTTTTTTTCACTTGCTTGTGCCTTTAATTTTTTATTTATTTTTTGATGAATGTGAGAAATTACAGTAAAAATTTTTAATGTTTTTACTTAAAATCACATAATTTGTTTGCCTTCTTAGGGTGTATCTCATCCTGAAGTACTATCGGGACCAAATGTCGAGGAACGTCACGTGTATGTTGAAGAGGAAGGAGCTGATGGTGAAATTGTGTCTACACAAACTGTGAGCAGCAAGACAAGAACTGTAGAAACTATTACCGTAAATAATTTAACATAAAAAAAAATCAAATTTCAAATTTTTATCTAACGTAATTTAACATTTTCAGTACAAAACCGAACGAGATGGAGTAGTCGAGACACGAGTTGAACAAAAGATAACAATTCAATCTGATGGTGATCCAATTGATCATGATAAGGCATTAGCTGAGGCTATTCAAGAGGTGACTTTCAATTTTTTTTTAATATAATTAAATTTCAATACTATTTTTTTTTTTGTAATTTAAAGGCAACTGCAATGAATCCTGACATGACAGTTGAAAAAATTGAAATTCAACAACAAGCACAGCCTTAAATAAGGTCATGATAACTTATGATAACTACAACAATCAATCAATCACAAATTTTGCTTTTACATATAAATAACTAAACCTAGTAATAAGTTAAAAGTACACACACCCAAAACAAATACATTTTAATAAGAGGAAAAAAACATTTTTAATTCTAAAATCACGCTTGATGTAGACAAAATCAAGGAAATTTAACGGTGAAAAAACACAAAAAGCTCCTATTTAAACGTAACTTAAGCAAAATCTTTCATAATCGCTTCCTATTTAAACAAAAATACTTTTTTGTCTGAATTTATCTAACTGCCAATCTGTGGTATTGTATTGCATTGAATTTTATATTATACAACAAATGTTTAACTCAAGGATTTTACGGTAGCTATGAGTCTTCTGGCAATTTTATTTACTCACAATAAACAATTAAAAGAAAATTAAATTAAATCAATCCAAAAATGTAGAACAGAAATTTAAATTAAATTTAAAATGCTCGTGATATTTAAAAAAATAAAAAATTAAAAGAAAATATTAGAAAATTATGCAGCTCATTGATTGCTTATAAGATTTTTACATTCTATACCACAAAGGAAGCATTTATTAAAAATAATTGAAAATAAAAATTAGAACAGTAGAAAATTCAATTAAAATCACAATTAAATATAAAATGTTTATCAAAATTGTATCAAGATTTCGTATCGTATTATGTACCATCAGTATATAGGAAGAAATTTGAGCTTTCAGTGTTAAAAAAAAATTAAATGAAATATGAAAGATATGTAGCTTCGTTAAATTTTAAGAATAAATATCAAATAATAACAATAAAAATCTATTTAAAAAAGAAAATAAATATTTAAAGAAAAATGTCCCAACACCGAAAAAGTGCTTTGTATGTTATGAAAATTAAATGATTATATAAAAAAAGAAATTTATGGAAAAAATCAATATCACCTTATTTCTGGGAAATTCGTATTTTGTATTTGTGGAGATCATAACTTCACCCATTGGAGATCATTTATGCAAAAAATATTAAAAATATAATGTTTTTTTTATTATTATTTTTATTTTTATACGTAAGATATATTTTTGTTTACTTTATTCATATAACTTTGTCATCATTGTTTTATATTGAGATAAATTTAAGATTTGTATAGTTTTAAGATATTTTGTACAACGGTAAGATCGCTTTTTATTGATTTAAATGAAAAAAAATATAAATATTATCTAAGATTTGTTTAAAATTAAAAAAAAATAAAATAAGCGGCATATAGCTTGGACTATTATAGTTTGCTTCTTTATATGTAAGGTCTTATTACAAATTAAAATGAAAAAAAAAACATGAATCTTTATTATTATTATTATTATTAATTTTATCATCATACGTAGTATTAAGTGACTTTAAACGTACTTTTCTATATAAAACTTTAATTTTTTTCTATTTATTCTCATAACACAATATTTTTTTATTTTATTTTATTTTATTTCTAATTATTTCAATACAAAGAGTATCCTCTTATCTTATAAACGTACTGTTACCTTTAAACTACTTTTTCATATGAATTTGTATAATCTTAATTTAATGTTTAAGCATTTCAACAACAAAAACATAAAAAATTTATATTAATATTAAGCGTATCATTGAAACAATCTCATGTTTCATTGAATTTAATGTAAGATTTAGTAATTAGAAAGCAGCTAAATGTTAAATGAAAAAAAAACAAGAAACAAAAAATATATTTTTGCACTATTTTTTTAATAATATTTAAGATATGAAAAAATTTTTATGTATAATTCATACACGAGACACTAAAACACTTTTATGTTCGTAATTTAAACTTGTTATTTTTTCAAACAAAATACACAATTTTTCACTCTTGACAAATTCATGATGCTTTAAATGTAGTTGTGAAATACAAAAAATAAAATAAAATGTTTTAACGTAAATAAAAATCAAGCCTTTTCAAATAATAATAAAGAAAACTCCATTTAATTCCGTAATAAAATAAATATTTCTTTGGAATTCATTCAAAATTTTAATGGAACGTTGAATACAATTTAACAGAAAATATATGAAATGTAAAACAAATATAATATAAAAATGATATTTAAATAAAAAAAAAAATATGAAAGTTTAAATGCTGCTATATTGATTTAGGAATAAAATTTAACAAGAGAACTATATATGAATGAAAAATTATAAGAAAATAAATATATATAAATATTTAATGATAAATCTGAAATAAAAGTAATCTTGTATATGCTTAAAAATTGTTTTTTTTTCTTTGTTCTTTCCACACGTTTCCATTTTTTGATTGATCTCTCACAGATTTATCTGTTGATTGCAACTCTTCAGCTAGACCTTACCAACTCTTTCTTTTATATACAAAAAGTGCGCAGTTTTCGAATTGCATATACAAAAATTATGCAGTTTTCGAAGTTTATTTTTAAAAAGTGCGCAGTTAATTTAAGGAATGTGCAGTTTTGCAGAATTTGATTAAAGAACCAACTCTTAGAACAAATTTATACTACTTAGACCCCACCCAAAATATTTTAAAACCTACCAAAACAATGAACTAGAGCAATAATGGTGATAAATTGTAAGGATCAACCTTTTCGAAACACACCTTACGTAAAGTTCGAGGCCTTATAATGAAAAAAACAAATTTTACAACTTTGATAAATAAATAATAGACTTCTTTTTATTCTCATTATATTTATATATGTATATATATAATAATATTTTTAAAACATTTTCAGCTATACATTTCTTACATCGCTCATTTAAAATAATCATATTGAATCTGTTACTTTGTTTAATAATAATATGAATATAATTTTGTTTCATTTTATAAATATTTTCATCTTCTTTCTTTTAAATGTTTAAAACTTTTTTACTTTTTACGTTTAAGGATAAATATAATTTTACTTTACCTGTATGCTAATACATGTTTATTAATTTTATTTATATTTTTTGTTATAAAATACATAATAATTTTTTCTATGAATGATTTTTTTAATGTTATGTTTATGTAATGCGAGAAGGCAGTTCCTATTCCCTTTTAATATTTCAATAATGTTTATATTATTTTATATTACTTTTTTTTATTTATAAACCGCCTTTAATTAATTTTATTTTATATGTTTATTTTAATGTTGTGGGTTAGTTTTTATTTTCTAATGTTATTTTTTATATTTGTTATAATTTCAATAAAACTTTTTTTTTATTTTGAGAAAGTTAAAATAAAATTTTATATGTAAGTTTGGTTACTTTTTCTATTAAATTGTACTGTAAATTTATCATTTATATGTGTTTTCTTGTTGAGTTTCTGTGTTTTATTTAAAGGTAAGTTTTAGAAAAAATAATTCATTTTACATGTAACATTTATTTATATTTATTATAATATTGCAACGGTTATATTGATGATTGCTATGTTCGCTTGTAATTGGAATTTGAACTAATTTTGGGAAAATCTCATATTTAATCATGGACAAACATATTTGTTTTAGCTTAATTGTATTATTACTAATATTGACACATACAGAAATGGGGGGTAAAGTCTTGGGAAAATTTATTAGATTTAAAAGTAGTAAGGTGCAGGTTATTTAACTTCATACAATTTAATTTTTAAAGAGGTGCAGTCAGATTAATAAGGTACAACTAGTGACTTTTATTTATACTTTTTTTTGTTCTTAATTGGATCTGTTAACTTTTAACGTCCAATTTTTTTTTTTATAAAATGCGTCTTAAGCGGTTCATACTAATTTTTAATTATTTAGTTTATCATCCCCTTGTTTCAAAGGTAAGCCAAATAAGTTAAAAATTAATTTGAGCCGCCTAATTAAATTTTGTTAAGAATTTTTGAGTAGTTTAGCTTAAATATAATATAATAGAAATTTTTTCATTTGTATACAAAATATCTGTGGGCCAATTATTGTTTTTATGTTTAAAATTGTATTTTTTTTTAACATTTACTAATTTTGCATAATATAATTTCATATAAGATTCAATAAAAATTTTTCTATCTAAGGACATAGTCGATGTTTAATTTTAGTTTAACTTCAAAGGAACAAATTATTTTTTTTAACTATAAAAGGACTTTTTCATGGTATTTGTATAAAAGCATCTTACAGAAATTTAAAAAATTGTGGAAACCCATATTTTTTTTTTGTTTGAGTGTCTTCAATGCTTTTTAGTTTCTGTTAAAAATTGCATAAGATTTAAACGCTTGGTATAACAATTTTTTTTTATATATTTTATAAAACATGTATAGAAAAGCTTAGACAAATATTTACTCATCATCATCCATTATTGGTTGTTTATCACCTGCTCGATGTACTTTTCCGACAATTTTTTTGATTGTAGTTCGCGCCCCACTTGTAGTTGATCCCCAGTGTCTACGTGCTGCCTCTGAAGAGGTCATTAACATTGAATAAGAGGTACCTAGATCTCCCTCTCGACTATTATGGATGCCATACAAGAAATATACAAGCATTCCAACGGCAATCCAAACGAAAAACCGTAACCAAGTATGAATTGAGAGATTAACCATCAGAATTATGTTACAAAGAATACTTAAAATTGGAATGTATGGAACAAAGGGTACTTTAAATGTAAGTCCTCTTGTGTTTTGATGATGTGCTGCAATTACAACAACACATCCAACTAAACAGAATAAGAGGAAACCATAAAGGGCAAGTGCCCACCAAGTTCCTGCATATAAATCACCTGATGTTACTTCAAGTTGGAAACAAATGGCAATTGTGAGCACGGTAAAAAGTAACACTGCACCAGAACAAGCAGCTCCGGGCTCACATCGACCAACCAACGGTTCCAACCATCTAAATTGAGGCTTTAGTCTTCCAGCCATTTGTAATTCAATCATATCACCACTTGGAGTGATTGCTTCAGCACTCGAATGTGAGGACGTTTCATCATCAGTGCCCATTGAATCGGCACTTGGTTGCGTTGTGATTGTCTCGTCAACCCCATTTGGACGATATCGTAGTACGATAACACATGCTGACACAATTGTATAGGCCAATAATGTTCCAATTGACATGAATTCAACGAGTTTTTCCAAATCAAATACAAGTGCAAGTAAAGCACTTGCAATACCAGATATGGCCAAATTTAACAATGGAACTTGTGTTTTTGTATTAACTCGGCCGAAGAATGAGAAGAGCAGACCATCTGATGCCATTGCATATAAGCATCGTGGCAATGCAAAAAGTGATCCAAGTAATGTGCTAGTCATACCACACAAAGCTCCAATTGAAATTGCATACTTGGCCCAAGGAAGATGCATAGATCCAAAAGCTTCGGGTAATGCTGCTTCCGGATGAATTTGATTAAATGGAATCATGAGGGTCAAACTTGCACTAACAAGCACATATCCAATTGTGACAATACACAATGAAAATATTGTCGCAAGTGGTATTGAAACAGATGGATTTCTTGCCTCTTCACCAGACGTTGCAATACTATCAAAACCAACAAATGCATAAAAACATGTAGCGGCTCCAGCAATTACTCCAGTAAAACCATATGGTAGAAAACCTTTATCAGACACATTCCAATTATCAATGTTAGCATATGAAAATCCAAGAACAATCACGAATCCCATTACAAGTAAATTCACAAATGTTAATACTGTATTGATAACTGCTGTTGCTTTGACACCAGCACCCAAAGCAGCACTGTACGCAATGCATACAAAGAACGCCAAGAAATCAGGATATTTGGCCAACAATTGTTCGTGCATTTCTCCTGTCATGGAGACCGTTATATTTGAAATGTAACCACCCAGCATACTGTCGACATAACCACTCCTGGTCAAATTAAAAATGGTATTTAAAATTATTTAAATACAAAAATAAGTAAAGTTAATTTTACCAAGCCCTGGCAACCGACGCAGCTCCTAACATATGTTCAAGGATAATATTCCATCCGATTACGAATGCCCAGAATTCACCAATTGAAACATATGTGTAAACGTAAGCTGACCCAGCCTTTGGAACACGAGTCCCAAATTCAGCGTAACATAATGCAGAGAGCTGTAATTTAAAAAAACCGTTATTTACCATAATGCAATCAATCTAAAATAAATTGAGTTATTTAAATATCCTTTATTTTCTTGTACACGAACGGTGATAAAAATAATTAAATTTTCCACCTACACATTCAATGAATAATAAAACATGATTTGAATTAAATTACCATTGAAACAAGTCCAGCCAATATGAAAGATAGAACGATTCCTGGTCCAGCCATATCCTTTGCCACTGTACCAGTCAATACATAAATTCCAGCACCAATCATATGTCCGATTCCTATGAGATTATGCATGGTATGATTAAAATGAAACTATTTTTTTTTTTTGCTTTTTCAAGTATAAAAATAGCTCGAAGGCTATGAAAATAACAAGGAAAAAAGGACATTTACCTAACATTGTGATATCTAGTGTGCTGAGGCATCGATTCAATGGTGTCTCCATAATCTAAACATAGGAATGCAAAATAATTGAATAGAATAATATTTTTGATGCACTTTACAATATGTTTCAATGTAATTCACAATACTTACATCTCCAGGCAATTGCTTTGTTCTATTCATTTTAAAGCAAATACCAGACATTACATGTTTCAGAATCATTCTTCGTGTACCAGGCATTTTGTCTCCCCACCTTCAATGAAATTATACAAAAAAAAAAAATTAAATTTCCAAAATCAAAAACATATGGAAAGGCCACATTGATATTATCTAATCATTATATTATTAAATATTCTGTCTTTGCATCACTTATTATTCTATTTTAATATTTATGTGTTTTCACGTTTTTTTTTACCTTTGATGTGCGTGCTTAATCGAAGCTTTATTTTTCAAATTGGAAGTTGAACTTTTCTATCAATTCTAATGATAATTAAAAAAATTTAATGGTAAAAATCAATTAAAATTAAAATCTACTCAATTTTTTCCTGTCTTTCACAAATAATTTGCGTGTGCATCAAATGAAAAGTGACAAACAAGTGGTAATACGATTCTATTGTGACGATAAACGAAAGGAAAATTGGAAAATGTAAGCATGCGCTCAATTAAGAAAAACACTATGAAAGGTATGTAGGTTTTTTTATCATTATTTTCCGTTAAATTTACTGATCCAAAAATATTAAGCAGAATCAACGCACGTGAAGCTTCCTTTGTGATGAGTTGTGACTTGAGCCTTCATCGTTGTATATTGAAGTTCAACCACTTACAAACTCTTTTGATTCTTTAAGTCTTTTTAATTCATTGAAAATTTCAACACAGTAAGAATTAAGATTGATTTTTGACTTCAAACGCTTCAAGGGCTTTCAATAAAAAGAAATTTCAATATTTTTGTAATAACATTTATTCATTTATTTAAATATTTCCTTTAAAAAATATTCATTGTTATGGAATATATTAGAATTTATAATATTATTGTAATATTTTATATTTTATTTTGTAAATTGAAGGAATTTTTTTGTAAAAATTTCATAAAACTTAAAAATTAAAAAAAACACATTTTTGGATCTTAAACTAGAGGCACACTCATGAATGGTTATAAAAACAAAATTTAAAGAGTCTTTAATTAACAATTTATCTTACGTATGGTCCTTAGAAAATAATTCTGTAGAATTTGGCCTTTGATGCTTTTACAAAAAAAATGCCTTTTTGTTTCATTGACTGAGGGTTTAAATTTAAATTTAAATGAAAAAAAAACTTAATGGCAACTGAATAACAGACTTTTAAATTTAATTTTGTATTAATCCAGAGTAAGACTTTTTTAATACTCATAAATGTTGGTTAATTTTCTACTTAATATTTGTCTTTTTTTATTATTATTATTTCTACTTTAATTTAATTTAATTGTATGAAGGTTTACAGTCAATATTAATCACATATAACTTTTATTGCTAATTTTGTTTCATTTTACATTTAACAACTAATTTTAATTTTTAACATTTATCATAATACGATTAAAAAATAATTCCAATTAAATGCATTTCATTGGAATATTTAGATGAGTTAAAAATTTAAATGAAAATTTAATGGGAAAATTTTAAAATACATTTTTTTTGTATCATTTCAATTGTAAATCTAAATTCGAATTACAAATGTCTCTCTAAAACTATTAATTGGACTGTTTGTGAGTGATGAAGATTCCCTTTGGTTAATTATTGCCATGTTTTGCGAACGATTTTTCTATTTAAAAATCATACAAAATTTGAAGAAAAAAAAAATAATTTAAATTCAATCTAAAAAATAATGACATTAATGTTAAAATAGTGGTAAGATTTAGTTGAAATCCATCAATAACCAATGTGATGTAATGTAAAATTGAACCACATGATAATTATAATTAAATATGATGAAAAAAAAGCTTTAATTGTTAAAATTAATTATGATCTTGCATGAATATGAACACATTTGAGGAGTTGAAAATAAATATTAAATAGTGACAGTATACCAAACACTTACAGGATTTATTGGTATAGAATTTAAATTTTAAATCTAAAATTGTTTTTTTTTTTTAAATTTATACCATAACTGTATTGGGAATGTTTTCGTATAAAGTTTCCTGGGAAAAGAATTCCATGAGTTCACTGAATTTTGGACGTTTTTTCTTGTCTTCTTCCCAGCATTGACGCATCTTCTGATAAATGTATGAACAACAAGTTATCGGTTTTTCCAAGCGATGTCCATCTGTTATGAATTCTATCACCTGAAAAAAAAACATTTTCATTAAAATAATGTGAATGTTTTAATTTTGATTTTAAGTTCACCTGTTGATTGTTTTTTGATCCATATGGTTGTTCGCCATACGAATAAATCTCATAAAGAAGGACTCCGTAAGACCATACATCACTTGCATGTGAAAATTCTCCATATGTGAAACTTTCTGGTGCATACCTGTAAAATTTTTAATGGTTTTTATATGTTTTCATAAAAAAAACCAATTCTTACCATTTCAAAGGCCAAAGTCCAGAAGCCTTTGCCTGGTAATAATCGCCTTGTGAAGCACGAGACAGGCCAAAATCAGATATCTTACAAATATCTTTGGAAAGTAATAAAATATTTCTGGCAGCTAAATCTCGATGTACAAAATGTTTTGACACTAAATAATTCATTCCACTTGCAATTTGAAAGGCCCATAATTTCATTTCAATATCTGGTACAATTGTTTCTCGATGTTTTTTAATGTAATTTATTAGAGGACCCTCAACTAAAAGTTCTTGTACAAGCATCAAACTGGGAGACGTTACAATGCCCAAGAGTTTCACAATGTGTAGATGATCAAGTTTCATCATCAAAGCAAATTCTTGTAAAAATGCATCTCGATATGTTTGTGCTTTGTCCGATTTTAATGTTTTTACGGCAATTTTCGTGACAGCACCATTTTTAGATTTCCATTCGCCACTCCACACCATTCCAAATTCACCTTGGCCTAATTTATCTTTCAAAGTAATATCACTTCTTTCAATAGTCCTATCATTTGGTATCTGCGATTTAAGATCATTTGCATTCGTATCTGGCACGGCAACAACTTGAGCAATATCTCTCACATACAAGAAATCCTCGTCTTCCACTTCCATTCGATTGAGTTTATCGAAAAAGTTCATTAATGTATTGAAAGTTGGCCGTTCAAGTGGATCTATACTCCAACAAGCAATTAACTGGTCATACACTTCTTCGGGACACCTTGATGGCATGGGTAAATGTCTTCCAGCCAAAATCATCTCCAAAGCGCCTTCACCACTTACATTATGACCCCATGGCTCTGCACCATAACTGTAAATTTCCCATAACAATACACCATATGAAAACACATCAGAATAAGATGAGAATTCTCGATGTTTAATACTCTCAGGTGCATACCATTTTGACGGAAATTTCACAGTTTGGCGAGACACGTACATATCTTGATCGTTGTGCAGCAATTTTGCTAGTCCAAAATTGGTAATTTTAATCTGTTGACGATTTTGAATTTGAACATTACGTGTTGCTAAATTACGATGAATAACTTTCTTGGAGACTAAATAATTCATTCCGGCCGCTATTTGATAAGCCCAAAGTCTTATTTCAACATCAGGACTGATGGTGCTACGATAAAGACGAATATAGTCATATAATGAGCCTTGTGGACAAAATTCTTGCAGAATCATTTGAGGCTGATCCACAACTACTCCAATTAACTTGACAATGAATGGATGATTGATTTTCATAAGGAGAGAAAATTCAGACAAAAATTGACTATATGACTGACGATTTGTAAGGTCATTCACCATTTTTATTGTTACTTGTAATTTATTTCCATTACTTGGACGATATATGCCTTCAAAAAGGGTTCCAAATTCATCTTTTCCGGACTCTCGACCTTTATCAACTTCATTTCGATTAACTACAAAATCATGAATAGGTTGAACTGAAGGAACTGCAATTTCAGGTTCGACATTTACAACTGGTGCTGTGTTCATTTCAATTGATGGATTATTATTTTCAGTCATATCAAGTGAGGTCGCCCTGATTTGACTTTCCAAGTCACTTATTGAGAAATATTCAACTTCATTTGGAGCTTCAACATTCAGTTGTTTGAAAAATTGTGTTAAAAAGCTGAATGTTGGTCTCATTTTCGGATCATATTGCCAACATGCCAGCATTATTTGATAAATTTCATACGGACAATGTTCTGGCTTTTCCAATCTCTCACCATTGTCTATCATTTGAATGACTTCAGCACCTGTTGTTTCATCACCATAAGGAACTTGACCACGTGTAAACATTTCCCACAATAAAATACCAAATGACCACACGTCACTCGCATGTGAAAATTTGCCAAAGGAAAACGATTCTGGGGCATACCATTTAATGGGCCATTTACCACCTTCATGAGCTTCGTAATAATTTTCATCACGTTTGAATACACGACTCAATCCAAAATCACTTAATTTTGCTCTAACACGGGATTGTAAGAGCACATTACGTGCGGCAAGATCACGATGAACAAATCGTTTTGATACTAAGTAATCCATTCCCGTTGCAATTTCAGTTGCTAGGCATTTTAATTCCAAGTCTGTAAAATTATCAGAGTTTTTGATAATGTAATCAAGCATAGAACCAAGTGGAACGAGCTCTTGAATCATCATCACTTGTTGTTCCTGGAATAGAAAATATATTGTAATTTTAATTCAAAAAAATTGTTTCTAAAAAAATCTTACCAAACAAATTCCAATGAGTCGTACTACACAAGGATGATACAAGTCCATCATGTATTGAGCTTCCCTGATAAAATTCGAATGATCTTCAGGTGAATGATTATCAGGAAGTTTTTTGATTGCAACTTCAATTGGTCCTTTGTGATGGTAATAAATACCTTTATACACTGCACCAAATTCACCTTGGCCAATTCCTTCCAAAATATTTAACTTTTCTCTTGGTATTATATTATTCGGTAGATTTGCATATTTAACAGAGTCTGGAATAATTGTCGGTTTCCGAATAATTTTGCTATCTTCCGCTAAATAATCGTCAATGGTACTGTTGCTATTTATATCCACTTGTGGTTCTCTTGGTGCCTTGTAAATTTGGTCAAGATGAAAATCAGATGTAAAACTTAAATTTGTAAGAGGACTGGAAGCAATTTCAAGCTTAATGTCATTTGATTTATTAGATGATGATGAATTATTATTATTATTACTAGAAGATGTTTTTCGGCGAAAGCTGCGAAAGCCATCAGTAATAATTGCTTTAATGGGAGATGGCTTTTGTTGTTTTACCGGTTTTTCAGAAGCATTTGAAGCATTATTATTCAAAGAATTATTATTTAATGGCATTTTATTTGGGAGAGGTGGGACGGGTGGCGATGTTGCTGTCATGGAAGTTATACTGTTGAATGAGGACGGATTATTGGGAAGGCTGTGTTGGCGTGATTTTCTTATGGTATTGAAATCAATTACCGGTGGAGCGTCTGGCACAACAGGTGGCCTTACTGGATAAATTAATGGCGACGGAAGTCCATCAGTAAAGTTCTGATAATGTTCAACCAGGTGTTCGAGAGATGGCATGTAAGGTCCTTCATCGATGTAATAAAATTTACCTGATGTCACTATCTCAAAATGTCTTGGTTTTCCTTCTTCTAACATGGACACAACGAATTTTTTTATTTTATGATGCTTATCAGACACTCGCACCAAATAAACTCCCGTGTCAAATGGCGATATTTGGTTATCAATTAAACCACTTTCGGTTTCTAAACGTGTAACTTCCGTTCTTAATTTCGAATATGCTTCATCTCTACTTAATGTCCCATGGAACCACTCGGTTCGTTTTGTATTAACCGGTGGAGGCACATATGATTCTATTAAATTGAAAATACAAATATAAGTTAAATTCAATATAAAATTTGAGAAAACTCACCTAAAAATTGAACAATCGCTGCATGGCCGAATTCTCTTGCAAAGTCCAATGGAAATTCTCCGGAAGTAGTCCGTGGCATATATGGAGATTTGGCAGCTAATAACAACTTAATTGCAGTCAAGTTTCCTGATTTGGCTGCTTCATGCATTGGCACTATTCCTGTTGCGGTATTTCTTGCTTGTACATCAGCCCCATGATCAATTAACAATTTTACCATATTCGCTGAAGTGTGTCGACATGCATACTAAAATGACGTGAAATTGTGACTGTTTTTATATATTCTTTTTTTAATCATAAAGAACAGATATTTACATGTAATGGTGAATTTCCAACTTTATCTCGACAATTAATGTTAATCCTTCGCAGTTCAATCAACTTTGCTAAGACGGCTTCACGTTCATAAATACAGGCAATATGTGCAGCAGTTTGTCCATCTTGATTCTTTGCTTCAACATTTTTACTATGATCTCTCAACATTGGCACCAATACATTTAAATCTCCTTGCTGACACACACGATGCAATAAATTTGTTCTGCCATTCAACAAATCATCTGCAGGCGGTGGCTGACAAACTATAATTTGTCTCAAAGGAGTTGCTAGTCCACCTTGATTGTGTCGATAAAAATCAATCAATTGATCTAGGCCATGAATTGTTGATCTCTCATCAATACTAAAATACGCATCATTTTGATGTCGCTGAATTTGGTAATGGACAACTGTGCCTTCATGAAGTACGGATAAAACATAATCACCAGCCGCTGTATTAGATTCACGAACTAAAAATACTCCGCTAGTCCCATCTGTTGCATATATGAATAAAATGTGAATAAATGTAAAAGTGACTAATTAAGATAATTGATAATAAAAATGACAACTTACGTTGCATGAGTAACGTTTCTGCTTCCTCTCTTGAGATTTTCCCATGAAAATAACAATTTTCTTGTGGATCCATTCTTATGATATAAGATGCTGTCTGCAAGTTAAATATAAAAAAAAAAATATTTATTTACTATAAATTGGATAACTTCAATTTTACACTTCTTTATTAAGATATACGTTTAAATTCGCTTTATCCTTAATTTATTTTATAATTTCAAGTTAATATTTCAATTAATTGTAGCAATAATATTTCACGAGAAAATTAAGTAAATTCCTAGAATTCAAGAGTTTTAAACTTCCTCCTTAAAAAATGATGACGCATTTTTACACTTTTTTTTATCATTCATTAACTTTGTCACTTACATATCAAATAAAATTGTTTTAGATTTTAATCCCCAGGATTCTGATTAAAAAACATTTATTCTGAACCTTTAAGGTATCTTTTAAACATAAATTTTTGAATAAATTATATAAAAAAAAAGATAAAAAATTAATGAAATCAGGAGACACGAAAAAAACAAAGAAACTTTACAAAATACAAATAAAAACAACTTTTTACCCTCACAACCACTTGATTGAAAAAATGAACTGACATGTTAAAATGAACATGTTTGTATTATCACTTCTTATCATTTCGATGAAAACTTGACTCTTTGGTTATGGTATAGAGCTCAGGAGCCTTAAAATCTCATTCTTTCACTTCATCACTCCAAAATGTTTCATCGAATTGATTTTTAGGTCAGGCCCAAAAATTGGTCTGAAGAGCTTCTAGAGATCTTCTGATTTAAAACATGGTCAAAAGACCGTTAAAAATCGGTTAATGTACTTTTTTATCAGCTCTTTTTCTGATAATGTCTATCGGGTTCAAAAATTGGATCTATAGATTCTATGGACGAAAAACATTCAAATTTCGAAGTTTTCCGGATTAAATGTTTCCGTACAAGATTTTTCTTCACAATGCACTAAGTCCCATCGAAATGCACTTTTCTATCTCAAACCGGTCTAAATTCAGTTTTCGCAATTTCTACATATTTTTTTCTGCTAAATTTATTCAGCCAAAACATTCCACAATCCAAATGATAAAAAAAATTGTTTGGACCATGACTCACATTTGTTGAAATGATAATGGACAGTAGTATGAGGGAATCTCCCTAAAACTATAATTAAATTACGTCACTTTGATAAAAAAAACATTTTAATATGACACGGAATTTATCTTTAATTTTAATTGTTCCAAAATCATTTGCTTTTGTAAAATGAAAACACTCTCAAGACTAAAATCCTTGAAATTCTACTTACTCTGATAAGTATTGTGTCGCACATTTCCATTGAAAGAAAATTTTAGTTTTTCTTTGCCAACCTCGAATTAATTTATTTTTTCCTTTAACAAAATTAAGAATTTTTATCAAATTACGGTATCACTTCAACATTTGTCGCTTGAAAGGACACTTTACAGAATAGTTTTGACACATTTTAGTTCATTTTTAATGTGTTAATTTGAGGAAAATTTAATTTTCCACAATTTCCTTAATTTTCACATTTGTATCTCTTATCGGTTTTTCCAATTATGATGATGAGTCATACGCAAAAGAGAAATGATGATGAGTAATAAACAGGGTGAACGATTAATTTTGGTATTTAATTGAATTACAGAACAATTGAAATTTTCTGAAAACATAAAAAAGTGATATGAAAAAGTGTAAATCATAAATTTTAAGTGTCTTTTGATTTTTTTTTTGCATTTTGTTATGTTTTTAAAGTAAATGTTCATTAAAAATCTCTTTTTGCAATAGTGCGCCTCTGTTTTCTTGATCAGCTGTCTTCAAGTCACGAATGAGCTTCTGTCGTAAACTCATCAAAAACTTAAATTTCATGCCTGAAAATGTATGGCCTTGAAAACTCAGATAACTTAAGGTACTAATTCGGCCTTTAGCGATATTATTTCACTTAATTACGGAGGCCCCTCAAATCAAAGTCAACTCATAAAAATTTTAACTTTTGATGAACAGTCTGTCATAATAAAAATATAGAACAGGATTCGAGCAAAAATTTGTAAAATCTTATCACAAATTTATACCTCAAAATGGCCCTCATAAACAATAAAGGGTCTTGTTTCAAAAACTTGTTACATCAAAGGGTAAATGAAAAATAACAGTTAAATAAAATCAAAATAGATTTTCATAATTTTTACAATTTTTAGTTGGTATTGTTACGTTGTTCAAATGAAAAACACACAAATGTAGCAGTGATCCAACAAATTCGTGAAAAACTAGCAAGTGGTCCAAATTTTCAAGATTTTGTACATAATCCTGAGTATTCAACAGATGACTGGAAAGAATATCAAGGCAAACTGAAGCGTGAAAAAAATGATAATGAGAGATTACGACTTCCACCTTGGTTGAAAACAAAAATTCCTATGGGTAACAATGACCTTGAATTATATTTTTAAACAGATCATGTAAAATCTTATTTTGTAGGTAATAATTTTGCTAAAATTAAGGAGCAATTAAAGGAATTGAAACTCGCAACAGTGTGTGAAGAAGCAAAATGTCCTAATATTGGTGAATGTTGGGGTGGAGGCGCACATGGAACTCAAACAGCTACGATTATGGTACGAAATTTTCTTATCAGTTAAAAATATAATAATAAATAAAATCAGGTCAAAAAGTGAATAAGCACATTAAATATATTTTGTTTGTAGTTGATGGGAGATACATGTACTCGTGGATGTAGATTCTGTTCTGTAAAAACAGCTAGAATACCACCTCCATTGGATCCCGATGAGCCAAAAAACACTGCAAAAGCAATTGCTACATGGGGCTTAGATTATATCGTTCTCACTTCAGTAGATCGTGATGGTAATATAAACTGAAATTAATTTGAACAACTTTTTTCAGCATTTCATGTAAATTTCAGACTTACCTGATGGTGGATCGAAACATATTGGAAAATGTATTTCAGAAATCAAACGAATGAGTCCGAGAATTTTTGTTGAATGTTTAGCTCCTGATTTTCGTGGCAACGTTGATTGTATAAAAAATGTAGCAGAATCTGGTTTAGATGTTTATGCCCACAATATTGAGACCGTGGAAAAACTGACTCCATTTGTACGTGACAGGAGAGCGCAATATCGTCAATCGTTACAATGTCTTGAAGAAGTGAAAAACATTAAGCCAACACTCATTACAAAGTCATCGATTATGTTGGGATTGGGAGAAACAGATGAACAAGTGGAACAAACAATGAAAGATCTGAGAAGCGCTGGAGTTGATTGTCTGACTTTGGGCCAATATATGCAACCCACGTCAAAACATTTGAAAGTAATTGAATATGTTACTCCTGAAAAATTCAAACACTGGGAACTCAAAGGTCAGGAGCTAGGATTTTTGTATACTGCCAGTGGACCTTTGGTCAGAAGCTCTTATAAAGCTGGTGAGTTCTTTATAACAAGCATCTTAAAAGAAAGGCAGGCAGATACTCAAGGATAGAAAAAATTAGTTTAATAAAATTGAATTAGAAATTTTAACGAACAAAAGCATTTTTCATTCAAATATTAACTGTCATACATGGATATCCCATTTAATTTCTACGTCACTGTACCTTGAAAACTGACAACAAAGATCAACAATAGAAAATTAAAGAACATTTTTACAAAAATATTTAAATAAATACAGCAGAGGTATAACAAAAATAATCATTTCAATTTTATTTACATGAATTAAAGTATGGTAAATGTGCTGAAAGGAGTCTTGGTTGAATGGTAAGCTTTACTCAATATAATCAAAATCACCTGGAATCCGAAATTGTTTATCCAACCTCGATTCTTCAATATTGAATTTCTTCTTACACCATGATTTGATACAGAAAACATTGTCGGTCCACCGATTAGCTGCTTCATGCAAACTTTTTGTATCGCCCTGCATCTTTTTCCAATTTTCACACCCATCATTCTCTTCATAGTCACCTAATTCTTGGAGAAGTGTAGAATGCTTGACTTTCAGCTCATCAATTTTGTTTTGAATATTAGCTGCTTCAGGATCTTCATTTTCTTCATTGCGAGTTTTAAGCTCATTTTTGCATTTCTCGATTTGCTCATCCAATTCCTTCAGTTGATTTTGAAGTTTTCCTAGTTTAACTAATTTTTCATCTTTGCTTCTGCCTGGATATGACCAATACAGTACTGAAGATCCAACTTTGCAAGTGTCAACTAGCCCATCATCCATTAATTTTTGAAGGATATCTTTTATCGCTTGTTGTGGAATTCCCGTTGCTCGAAGTGCCATTTTCTCAAGCTCCTTTAATTGGAACACCTCTCGTGTCTCATGAAAGTAATCTAAAAGTGCTGTTTTCTTGTCTTCAGCTGTTAATTTACGTTTTGACATATTTTGTTATTTTTTTTGTCTTTCAGCGATCCTGCTATGAAACAATTTTTGTTGCACCTTGATGAGAAGCTTGCCTTAGGACGAAAATTTATCATTCAAGATTTAGACGAACGTCACGTTTTTATATCTTCAGATATTGTCGAGTTGTTGCAAGCGAAAGTTGATGATTTAATGGATCAAATTAGTTTCCCACTACATGAAAAAGGAACCTAAATTCAAAGAAAATTAAATATTTCAGTATCATTTAAAAAAAAAAATAGTATATAAAAGTAGAAATGGCATCCAATCGCGAATCTAATCGTATCCGTGATGCTGACAAAAAACGCGTTATAGATGAAGCAACAAGAAAACGAAGAGCTAGAAAAGCCCTCGAAGCCCTTGAACAAGATAATTTTCATGATGATCCACATGCAGATCTAGTAATGTCAAAAAAAGTTCCCAAATTCCAAGATAATCTTGAAAATTCTCGCACACGTAAAGCCAAGAAAGCCAAAGGGCCTGATTATTACAAAAACAAATACCGTAAAACGTTTATGCAACTTTTGGAGGAAGATAAACTGACAAGACCTGAAGAGGAGAGTTACGCGAATGCCCAAGCACCACCATCAAAGTTTCCAAGTCGACATTTTTGTGCTGTATGTGGTTTTCCCAGCACTTATACTTGTTGCTCGTGTGGAGTCCGGTATTGCAGTATAAGATGTCTAAAAACTCATCAAGATACGCGTTGTTTAAAATGGACAGCATAAATTTATCAACTTACTTTTCTTTTTTTTGTGAAATTTTTAATGTAAGATAAAGATATTTTGAGATAAACAATAAAATTTAATGATTTTTTTTAAATTGAAATTTGCCGCATTTTAATTTGTTTACAAACAAAGATTTCGTGTTCAATGCAAGTAGTCCGTAAATCAAAACGCTAACTTAAATTCAAAGTTAGCGTTTTAAAGCAACATGGGAGTCGAACGAAAGACAGGCTCTGAGTTAATCATCAACTTTTCCTCCTTATTGATAAGCAAAATAAAACTAATTTTTGATTTACGCAATTCCATTGATGATTAATTCAATATTTTTTTTATTTGAAATTGCTTTGAAAATGTAAAATTAAACAAATAATTTTTCTTATTTTAACAAGTATTTTTGAAATTCATCTTTAAATTTCTCAGGATCCGTATTCGGAAGATTACACATTTGTTTCTCACATATATAAGCAGTTGGTTTCCCATCCACGCCTTTGTACTGTAAAATCGATTTCCTTACAGCTTTTTCAGGATTTTTTGGGTCCAAATGAAGAACAATCATTCCAGGTACATAATAATCTCGACCAACGTCAAACAAAGCATTTGTTTCATCGGATTCCTCTCCAATTACTACGAGCATTGATAAGCTAGAGTCTTTTATTAGCAATGCTGAAAGCATTTCTGGTAAAACATATCCAAATGGTTTTGCATTGGCGAAGAACAAAAATAATTTTTCCAAAATTGATTTATATTCGGCTGATTCAAAGTACAATCGTAGCATTGCAAGGTTGTGAGCTGAAACACTATTTCCACAGGGTTCAGCACCGTCGTGATCTGAAAATAAATTAAAATTAGTAATTTAGATGAAAATTGAATTTGAAATATAAACCTTCTTTTAATCTGACAATCACATTTTGTGCATTTTCTTCAGTGTAAAAATATCCACCGTTGGTTGGATCCCAGAAAAGCTCATTTTGTCTGTTTTGCAATTCAACAGCGAAATGCAGAACATTGACATCTAACGTGGCGACATAAAAATCCAACAGACCTCTTATCAAAAATGCGTAGTCATCTAAGAAGCCGAATATTGGTTTGTTTCTAAAATGGGAAAATTTCAAATAAATACACAAGACTTTCATTAAATTTAAGGTCTTACGATTGTGATGTGACTTCTGTGTCATTGACATCTCCATAACATGATCTCAATAATTTTTTGGTTTCTTTATCATACAAATTTTCTTTGATGAATTCATACAAATCTTTAGCTGTTTTCAAGTAATCACTTTTGCCTTCTGCATCTTTAACTGTTGCCAATTTTGATAGAGCTGACAACATTAAACCATTCCAAGCACAAATGATTTTGGTGTCTAAATGAGGTCGGCATCGTTGTCGTCTAACTCTGTCTAAACTTTCATTTGCCAATTCCAATATTTTTTCAATGACTTGCGGTGTTGTATCAAACTTATCAGCGGTTTCTTCCACAGAACCATTCACAAATGGTATATTTTTACCAGTTAAATGCCCATGAGGATCACTACTTGGCTCAACATTGCCTTTGGGTTTAATATCATAGTGGTAAATGTAGATTTTTTGTACATCAAAATCAGTGAACCCCTTAAATTTCTCAAAATCTTCCGTTAATGTTTCTTGAATTTCATCAAATGTCCAAGCATAAAATGCACCTTCGATTTTTGCAGGAGCATTTGGACTTGGAAGGGAATCAGCATCCTCTCCACTGTAAAATCCACCTTTTCCATTTCTCATGTCTGTACAAACATACCGATAAATTCTATCGGCAATCTTTAAATATTTCATATTTCTGGTGATTTTAAATGCATTCACATATGCACTCATAATTTGTGCTTGATCATATAACATTTTCTCAAAGTGAGGTATATGCCATCTTTGATCCACCGAATATCTGGCGAAACCACCAAAAACATGATCGTGAATTCCACCATTTGCCATTTTATCAAGTTGTTTTAGTGCGACATCAAGTATCTCCTTATCCTGACTTTGAACAAATGCGTGTAACATGAAATTAAGTTTTGCTATTTCAGGAAATTTGGGTGCTCCTGAGCTGCCACCATAAACTTTATCATAATTGCGTATGTAGATGTTGACAGCTTGATTGAATTTGGATTCAACGGTAGCATAAATGTGCTGAGATGTGGAGGAATCATGATCTTCTTCATCAGCTAATGACTTTCGATCTGCTACACTTTTACGAATCGCCTCAATTATCGAAGCACCTGTCGATTTCAACTCATCTTGATCTTTACGCCATCGTTCAGCTATTGTTGTCAATACTGTTGAAAATCCTGGCATGCCCCAACGACTTTTTGGTGGAAAGTATGTTCCAGCAGTGATTGGAGTTAAATCTGGTGTCAAAAATACAGACATAGGCCAACCTCCACTTCCATTGATTAACAACAAAAATGTCATGTACATTTTATCAATATCCGGACGCTCTTCACGATCAACTTTGATATTGACAAAATTGTCATTCATAATTTTCGCAATTTCCTCATCCATAAATGATTCGGCTTCCATTACATGACACCAGTGACATGTTGAATATCCAACTGATAAGAAAATCGGTTTATTCTCATTACGAGCTTTATTGATTGCCTCATCTGACCACTCGTACCAATCAACCGGATTGTGTTGATGTTGTAGTAAATATGGAGATTTTGCTGATGATAGTCGATTTGTGTGTGATGTGGAGTGTGCTGATGACATGTTTCTTGCAAAATTATATTGAATTCTCTCTAATTTAAATTTATATCTGTAAAAGAAAAGAAAATAATTTACAATCAAAATAAAATTCATAAAAAATTTTTACTTACAAACTTTTTTCAAAATTAATTAAATTCTTTAGCTTTAATTCATTACTGTAGCGCTTCAATTGTCTACTATGTTGTCTAAGCAAGCTAATAAACATTAGATTTTACTCATAAATTTTGTTAAAATTTATTAAAAATTAATTTTAAAATAATTTTACTGAAATTTTACGACTCAGATTTGATTGTGGAAAAAACCTCAATCTGACGTTTCTGAAATGAAAATATTCGGCACGTCACTGCACCATCAGCCGGTTGTCAAAATTTTGTTTGTAAACAATTTTGGTCTTGATGAAAAATTTATTCGATAAAAAAAATCATGAATAAACCTAAAATAACGTTTGGCAAATTTCGGATACCAACCGAAAAACCTGAAGAAAATGCAGAGCCTTCAACATCAGGTAAGTCAAAAATGTTGATTTGAGTATTTTAAGTTATTAATGGATGATTTATTTCTTTATTTTAGGGTTTGGTAAATTTAGTAAGGCAATTGACGATATCAAAGATGATTTGGACTCTAAAGAAATGGAAAAAGCAATCGGATTTTCCGGTTTTGGGAAAAAAGCAAAACAATTTGATATCGATGAAATGGTACAGACTGCCCGTAAAAATGCTCCAAGGACAGCACCCATCACAAGTGAGCCAAGTGAGGTAGATTCGAATCCTCCTGTTGAAAATGACGATGAAGAAAATGATGATATAATTGGTCCGCTTCCACCTCCACCATCAACCTCCACTGAAAAAGTAAAATCAGCAAAAGACAATGAAGATTCAAATGATGAATCAGAATCAGATGATGAGGAAGACGAGTCACTATTTTCTCAAATTCCAGCATCTCACGAAGTTATCATGAACCATGGAACTAAAGCAGTCATTGCACTAGATGCTGACGCTTCTGGTGGACGTTTAGCTTCAGGATCAATAGATTATGATCTTAATTTTTGGGATTTTGCTGGTATGGATAAATCTATGCGTAGTTTTAGGAAATTACAGCCATTCGAAAACCATCCAATTAGATGTTTGAGTTTTTCTCTCACTGGTGAACTTATTCTTGTAATATCCGGAAGTTGTCAAGCTAAATTGTTGGATCGTGATGGATTTGAAAAGATGGAATGTGTCAAAGGTGATATGTATATAACAGATATGGCACGAACAAAAGGTCATGTTGCAGGATTGACGGCAGGATGTTGGCATCCTATAAGAAGGCAAGAGTTTTTAACAAGTTCATTGGATTCCACACTCAGACTATGGGAAGTTTTCAAAAAACATGAACATAGAAATGTTATCAAGACCAGAGCTCAAGGCGGATTAAAAACCTCTCCAACTTCGTGTACATACAATCGTGATGGCACACTTATTTGTGCTGGATGCTTAGACGGGTCCATTCAAATGTGGGATACAAGAAAAATGTTTGTTAACACGACACATTGCATAAGAGATGCACATCAAAAGGGAAATGAAATATCAGCTGTTGTATTTTCATATGTTGGACAACATCTTGCAAGTCGATCTGTAGATGATACAATGAAACTTTGGGATATGCGAAATCTGAAAACGCCACTTCATGTATTTGAAAATCTTCCTGCGCGATATGATACGACCGACTGTTGTTTTTCACCAAATGACTCTATGCTGTTAACGGGAGAATCTCTCTTGAAAGGAAAAAAATCAGCAAATATTTCGTTCTTTGATACCAAAACCTTTGAACTTGTCAATGTCATTCCAGTTACTGATTCACACATCATCAAAACTTTGTGGCATCCAAAATTGAATCAAATATTTGTTGGGTGTGGAAATGGCACGATCAAAGGTTACTACGATGAAAATAGGAGTTTTAGAGGAGCAAAACTTTGTGTTAATCGTATATATCGCAAAAAGAAAGAGTCTGAAATGGTTGGCACTGTTCAAATTATTACACCACATGCTTTGCCATTGTTCCGACAAGATCGAGCTAGATCACACAGACGAAAACTGGAGAAAGAGAGACAGGATCCAATTAAGAGTAAACGGCCAGATTTACCAATTACAAGTGGTCAGGGTGGTAGAGTCCTTGAAGGTGGTGGAACTCTATCAAGTTATGTCATAAGAAATTTAGGTTTGAGTAAAAGAGTTGAAGATGATCAAGATCCACGTGAGGCAATTCTCAAATTTGCCAAGGAAGCCGAAGAAAATCCATATTGGATTGCACCAGCTTATCAGAAAACTCAGCCAAAACCTATATTTAAGGACGATAATGAACCTGACTCTAAAAAACAGAAAACCGATTAATAATATTTTAGAAATATATTTTTTTATTTTAATTCTTGATTTAAATTTACAAATGCACTTCAATACAATCGTTTTGTGTGTAAAAATTTTAATAATAAATAGAGAGCTCTAATTTGTTAAAATAAATGTTTTAGTACAATTAAAACCTTACAATTTTCTATATTTTATATGTACAAAATATGTGCTGATCATCGTTACCGTAAATATCGCATTGAAGATGATCTGTGAATGGGTGCTGTTTTTTGACCACAATCAATGATTGGAGAATCCATGAGATGCTTCAAAATAATACTTTGGAATTTTTGTAATTTCCCTCGAATATCATCAGGAAGTTGGTCATTCTTTGAATAATGTTTTGGCATGCAACCATATTTTGAATATGTTACTCCATCACCTTGTTCTGGTGGAATCACTGATAGTTTTGATCCATCCTCATAATCCACTTCAACAACTCCCTGTGTGTATTGTGAAGCCTTACCAATACCAGGGATATTTACAGTACGAATAATGACATTTTTATGTGAGTAGGCAGCTGGAATTTGAAGTGATGAGGTACGGGGTAGTGAATTTAATGGTGTTGAGAAATTTTCGAGAGATGACACTGGAGTTAACATTGAAGGTTTTGGAGTGGTTCCAAAGTTTTTACTCATTAACGTACTTATCGTGGGTCTCTTTCCAACTACAATTGGAAAACAAGTTCCAGTTGTCTCCATTCTGGATAAAACTGATTCCATGCTGAGACAATGATCCATACACTCGTTAAAATGCTCCCACGAATCCTGATACTGACTCGAACAAATAGCCTCAACTGAACTATAAAGAACTTTGCCACTACTTTCATACAACTTGACACCTTCCAAGGCTGACTTTGATATCCTTGTACCGTTGTAAAAGAACGAATCAAAATCCTCAAGACTTTCCATCATCTGAAATTTACATTTTGGACTGTGATAAGTGACTTTTAGCGTCTTAGCACGAACCATCGCCACAAATTTCGCTCCATACGAATACTTTTTCCAATACTTTGATGGCAGATTGTCATAATTGTATATTGCATCTGGGCCTGTTCTCGGAATTGCAGGCGGATCATCTTGAATTGCTGTACCTTGGCCATTATTTGGCATGTAAAATGTAATTTTTTGACCATCTTTTGAAATTCTCAGCACTTCTACAACTCGATCTTCCTTATAACGTGCCTTATTTTTTATAAATTCAATGACAACTTCACCAGACTCTAAAATACTTAATACTACACTCTTAGTTTGGTGTCTCGTTGGATTTAATCGTTCTGTATTGAGAGGTGGTGTTGGATTTTTCTGATTTATTACTTCAGTTGGTGGTTGAGATGAAATTTGATTTGGAGTACTTGTAATTAAAGGAGACGTTAGACCAGGTGAGTTGTATGAATCAATTCGTGGTCTTCTATTCATTTTCTGACTTTCTAATAAGGGTGGTCGTGGTGCAAACGGATTTTTATCATCAAAATTGTTTCCATTTGAATCGTACAAACTTCCTGAATTGAGTGAATTCGTTTTCGGTATTCCTGCAGTTACTAAATTGACATTTTCCTTTCCATGATCGATATCTAGACTATTGAACTTTTGAAGGAGAACATGATTATTGAGACTATTTAACATGTGATCAGATTTTTGACCGTTATTCGTTTCATGATATGACGAATAATTGCTGCAAGGTCCATTGAATGCAGAGTTTTCATGCATTACCGGCATTGGATTATAATGATCTTCAGATCGACTTCTTGGAATTGTGCTCTTGTTAAATGTTTGCTTTGATTGGTTTTGGGAAGTATCTATACAAAAACAAAGAATTTAATGTGTTGAAAAAATTATATAAATTCAAAACTTACTACTTGACATAGTCAAAATTCCGCTATCAGATGACGCCAGCGTGTTATTATATTTGGAATATGCATGTTTCTGAGCCTTTAAAATAAAAGGATGCATAACAACTTCTTCTAACTTGATTCTTTCCAAAGGATTTTTACGTAAAAACCGTTCAATTAAGTCTCTTGCTTCATAAGAGACGAACGAGGGTATCTAAAAATGAGAAAAAAAAAGAGTTTAAACTAAATTTGAACAAAAAGGTAAATTAATAACATTACCGTAAAATCCACATTAACTACCCTTGCCAATGTTGATTTTATCGCATCTGTGTCGAAGGGCGGCTTTCCAACAAGTAACGTATACAAAAGGCATCCCAAGCCCCACACATCAACTGCCAGACCATGTGACGATCTCGAAGCAACTTCAGGTGAAATATAATTTGGAGTTCCACATAAAGTCATATGCTTTTCACCTGGATTATCTAATGTTGCTAATCCAAAATCAGCAATTTTTACTTTCATATCTTCAGTTAACAATAAATTCGATAACGAAATGTCACGATGCACAATACGATGAGAGTGCAAATACAAAAGTCCATCGACAACTTGTTTCAATATTGTGGATGCTTCAAATTCGTTCATTGTTTTTTTATAATCACGTAAGAAACGATGAAGCTCCCCTTTTTGTGCAAGTTCCAGTACAAGATACACAAAATTCACGTCTTCAAAGAACGTGTAAAGTTCCAATATTGAGGGATGTTTCAATTGAGAATGAATAGTGACCTCTTGCCTTACTCTGTTAGCCATTCCAGATTTGTGCATTTTTTCCTTATCAATCTAAAAATAATCATCACATTTATAAGATTATATCAATAAATTGAAAAGTCAACAATTTACCATTTTGATAGCAACAAACTGATTTGTATTTTTGCATCTTGCTTTATAAACGGTAGCAAAACCACCTTTGCCAAGCGGACATTTCCAATCAACATCGTATTTCTATGTAATAAAAATGAAATAAATTCAAAAATAAGTCATTTGTGTTTAAAACCACAATAAATTTTAATTACCTCAATACTTTCACCGAAATCCATTATTTTTCTGTATATTTTTTCTGTCAAACCAAATACTTTTAATATTCTATCTACTAATTGTTATGTATAAACTTATTTCAATTAAAAATAATACATATTTCATTGAATTTAATTGAAAATTTCTATAAAACATGCAATTTTATGATTGTTTTGATATGACCGCTTTATTTTCATTTGAAAATTGGCTTTGTTGTTTTAACGGAATTTTGACATTTTCAGTGGCGGTGCACGTTTGGTGGGATCAAATGTCAAAAATGTAAATATAAACAAAACATAGCAAGTGTGCGAGCGAGTAAACATTTTATAAATTAATTTCATTTCAATTTATTTCGTCATGTCATCACCGAAAAAGCGTAAAATAGATTCACATCAAAAACGAAAGTTTTTTGGTAAAAATCAGAACAAAAAGACTTTTATGGAAGCAGGTCAATCTGGTTTCTTGGTAACCTGTAATTTTCGTGAAAAGGATTGTGTTCGAGAATCTTATTCAGTGTTGAATGAATTTGCTGATATGTTATATGGAAAACAAGAGCCTTCAGATTCAAAAGAAATTCCTGAAAATAACCATGAGGATCCAGGAAGTGATGAGGAAGAAATTGACATTTCGAAACAGTTGCAGTTGGATATTGCAAAAGTTCAGAAGGATTTTAAGCAAAAGTCATTTCGTTTTCAGTTGACCGACAATGGAAATATCTCTAATTGCTTGTTCATAAAAGCAACTGTGCCAGATGTGCTTGAATTGGGAAACAAAATTTATACGGAAATTTTTGAGACAAAGAAAAGTCGCACAAAGAACGTACTTCGATTCATACCTGTTGAAATTGTTTGTAAGGCATCTGTACCTGATATCATTAATGCTGCGGGAAAATTATTCGATAAACATTTATTGAAAGAACCAAAAACTTTTGCTATCATGTTTAATCGTCGTTTAAACAACAAGGTATCAAGAGATGATGTTATCAAAGAGCTGGCTGATCTTGCAGCTTCCAAGAACATTAATAACAAAGTTGATTTGAAGAGTCCTCAGATTGCCATTATTGTTGAAGTCATGAAAGGGCTTTGTTGCTTGAGTTGCTTACCGGATTTTCATAAATTTCGTAAATACAATTTGGTTGAGTTGGTAGCCAGTTCCAATAATAAGACTGAAGAAGTACCCAATGAAACTCCAGAGAAAACTGACATTTGAAGGAAAATTATTCTTAAATTAAATATTAAAAGATATGATATTTAAATTACATGACAAACATTTTATTCACTTTTACTTTACAATTTTGCGCAAAAGGCTCAAATTGAAATAAAAATCTCTTTCAATAACTCTCTTACATATATCTAAATCTATCTTTCTATTGAATGTTATTATAATTGATCTCATCTTATATATTTCTTTGGATTTTTCATCTATTTTTTAAATAAATTCTTTTCTTATCTTATACACAAAAAATAGCTTTGCTTCACAACTATCCTAAATACTTAATGAAAATAAGAGATTCGGTTTCTTTGGCAAGATTAATTTTATAAAATTTCTTTTTTTCGTAATGCTAAATAAAGCAACATGAGAAAATGGCAAGAAATATTGTAATTCAAACAATAATTTACCAGACTGAAGTTTCCAACGACTTCAATGACGATCTTGATCCTCCCCAAATCGCTTCATCAACGACTTTTTCCCTGACATCTTGTTTTTCTCCTTGTTAATCCATTTTGAGCGTCACATAGATCAATGATCGTTGATTTTGGTTGGTGAAGCGATTTGGGCAGGGTACCAAGATCGGTGATTCAGTCGTTGGTAATTTCAGTTAACAATAAAAAAAAAAAAATAAATAAAAATCAAATATCAATTTTAAACAACCACAGATACAATTATTGCAACGGTTTTTTTTTCTTAAAATAATTTTCTTTGGTTTGAGTTACCTTGTTTGATCTTAAATTTAAAATTATTCATATGACTTAGTCCATTTAAGTTCGTTTTTTAATGAGGTTTGCAATGAGATTTTAAAAACTTTTTTAACATTGTGATGGAATGCCTTGAGTAATTGAGTTTTCAAGTACAATATGAAATTCATCAAGGGGTTCTAAGATTTGACGTAAGAACGTTAATAAGTTGCGTTTTCTGAGGAAACTTTCTTCTTCGTACATTTCCTGTGTGGCCTTTGTGGCACTCATTGGCACAAGTACTCGGTGTAAAATGTGTTCTCTGTTGAACAGAATTAAAATTTTAAATTTATGAAATTACATAATACAATGAATATTTACCTTAAACTCAAACAGACAAACAATTGAAATTTTCCATCTTTTCCCAATGTCTGAGTTACACTGTTGATTTCATTCATAAGATGACAATAAACACGCCACATTGTTGCATTTACAATCTGAACTTCATCGTAACTTGATTCACTGGATGTCCCACTATCAAATTCATTTAGATGTGATTCAAATTGTTCTTTGACTTTAACCAAGTAATCCCAAATGTACAAGTTTCTGCTGAATAATCGTGACGATTTGAAGCCACATAGAAATGCCATTTCAAGACATTTCACCAAGCCATCTTCACCACACAAGAGTTTTGTCAGAGAACTTGTGTCCCTATCTCTTGTGGGTTTGTAGTGCCATTTTACAATTGCATTTACACAATTACCCAAAGCATGTTGGATTTCAGCTGGTTTGTACTCTATCCTTGTTATACTTGGACTACGAGTTCGTGGAGGTGTGCGGAGACGTTCCAACGTATTTTCACGAGAATTTTCACCTTCAACAATTCGTGGTACTATCTCGGCGATTAATAGCCTTTCAATTGACTCATCATCAATTCCACGTCCTAACCAGCGGCCACTTGGAAAACTTTGAAACAAAATTTTATTATTTGATGGAACTTTAATTCAATATGAAATACCTGTAAACAGTTCCAGTGACCTCATTTCGTACAACTACAACTTCAAGTAACCATTTTGATGTTGGATTGTCTTGACCGATCCTGAGTGAAGTGATTATTCCTAAATTTTTGTGCTGTAATAGGGTGACACGTGTTAACGGAAAAACTAAATTTCAAATTTTAATGTTACTTACATGAAATACAAATTCTAAATTTTGTTTTGGCATATAAATTTTCCTTGTTTCTCCAAAACTTCCAGACAATATGAACCAAATATTTGTAGGTATGCTGGACACAACCGTTTTTTTGGCGGGGAATATTGCAATCCGATATGGAAGATCTAAAAAACATTCAAAGATTGTAAATTAACACACTTTTAACTTAAATTAAAGAACTTACTTGAATTATTATAAGTATTTGTAAAACAATAGTAATCGACAGCATTAAGGGTCATAAGATGCACGAGACATTGTTCCTTTTCCTCTTCACATCGCAAAAATCCTGATCTCTTATAAAGTGACTTTAAAATAACCGTATCAGATAACAAAACTTTCAAATGTTTTGAAAGCATCTTCTTTTCCAATGCCAATCGTATCCAAGCACGTGCGTATCCAATTTCCGTTTTAATATCAGTTATGGCAAGAATATTTTTGATATCAAATTCAAGTGAGTCTGGTAATGGTTTTAATTGATCTGTACATGAGTTACGGCGATTTTTTGTGCGACCTCGAAGTGAATCTGTGTTACCCGGAGAGTCCATTTGTAATGTGGCAAGATCTAAAATTATTGAAAATTTTAAATTAAATCTTGATTTTAAAAGGATTTCTTAATTTTATTTAAATAGAAGCCTACGTACAGTCCATTCTATTTTTCATTGCACACCAAGCCAATGCTATTCCATTGAAATGTTAAAGGTTAGTAAGCATTAATAGAAATTTCAAGAAATATGTTAGAAATTAGTTATGTTAGCACCGAAATTGACTGAAATTCTTATTCACAAATTCAAAATTTACCTGGTGTTAAATAAGTTGTGTCAATTCTTACTGGACTCCTGTGCTGGCAATCTGAAACTTCTAAGTACGCCATTAAATGGGTCCACAAACCGGATTTGCCTTGTTTGCTCTGTAATCCATGTGACCAAATTTTCTCAAGTAAATCACAGAGAGAAGCGATCAAAGTGTTTTCTTCAATGCCTGAGATTGAAATTTCCGAACTTATTCCAATATTAGCTGCTTCAGTATCCATTTTCTCGACTAGCATTCGTTTTGTTTTACTTTTACAGTCCTAAATTTAAAAAATATTGAAAATTTCAACTCTGTGAAGGTTTTTTTTGATTAAGGGTGTTCATGTACCTTCAATAATTTTTCAATGAAAGTCCAATTAGCTTGTGCTTTTAAAGATGGACTTGCTTCATTATTTTTTAAATGACCCGTATTTCGAAGAGCAAAAGGATTCGGTGGAAGTCCTGCATCATATAGGCCAGTATTTGATTCTAAGGAGATGTCCTTGATTTTCCAACTGTTAGTACCATTTTTAACTCTTCGTAAACTGTTCCCCCTGTTTAATTTTAAATTTTTGAAAAATCATGTTAAAAAAATAATTTAAAAATGTTTGGTTACCTCATGCAAAGGATTTAAAAGGCATCCTATTTACAATTCAAACTCGAAAATGAAAAAGAAAAAAATATTCAAGGCAAAAAATTGGCGTGCATTAAAACAAGTACAATTGATAAAATGAAAAAAATTTTATGGCATTCAGGATTTGTTCATAAGCGAGAATGGCAGTTTGAGGCATGCATAGAAAAAATATCGAAAGTAACTTGTAAGGAGTGTCAAGAAATGAAAAAAAATATAAATAAATAAAAAAAATAATATTCAATGTGTTTAATGTCTTTGTGTTAAAAGTATCAACATTCAGTATTAATATAATTTTTTTTTCTAATTTTATAATTAATCTTATTCAAGTACGTTCAAATTCAATATGCAAAACATTTACTATAAATGTTTAATTTTATAATTAACGAGAACAAAAACATAAAATTTCAAATTTTTTTTTAATAACAACATGCAGAAATTTCTTATCCTATGATTTTAAGCAAATATCACTTCTTCTATTGCTTCATTAATTTTTTATTTTATTGTAATGTCATGTGTGTTTTTCTTTTAATTTTTGTTAAGTAAATTATGTGTAAATATGTATCTTTTTTTTTTAAATTCATGCAAGGAAAAATAATAATATTAACTATAAAAAAACAAACTTCAAAGGAAATTTCATGCCAGACATATACAAATAAATTATTTCTTTTGACTTGAGAGACATGATTCCATGCCATTGTACCTTGATGGGCATTCTTGACTCAAAACTGACTTATCCAATATTGGAAAACTTCGAAAATATGCTGGTCGATGCGGTAAAATTTCACACGGCTTTGTAACTTCCAAATCCAAGGTATTGAGACGTTTTTCCAATATTTTTTGAGTTTCACGTGCAAAAATACATGGCTCATAATTGATTGTACGAATTAAGCTTTCATCACCGTATCGTTTTCTGTATGAAATTTAAATTGAAATTATTAAAATTGATTTTAAGTGAAATATGTAATTTTTTTCATCAAACCTGAGATTCCTGATTCTTTGGTCAAAAATGATGATTTCAACATGTGCATTGAGAGTCTCCAGTTTGTTATCAAATGATGTCATAATTTTGTTATCAATTAGTGTGGCAAACATCTGACTCTCCAAAAACCGTGATAAAAATGGACGATGATGTTGTGGATGTTCAGATAAAAATGAGGCTTTATCAAAGTTTTGCATTGACTCACGGTTTGATAACCATTCCTCTTTAGACTGTGAATGGAAATGAAAATTAATTTATGTTAAATAAAAAATTAATAATCAAAATTTACCTGTGTCGGAAAAATCACAAAATGATCATACGAAGCAAATGTTTGTACAAAACGATTTAGGAATATTTCCCTAATTGAATTATTGATTTTCAGGTCCTCTTGATATTGTTCGGATTGATCCAAAGTTTGAGCTGGTTTCGAATTATTAACAGGCATGCAATCATTGCTCAAATCAACATCATTAAATTTTGACATCATGCTTCGTTTTGGTGAGTCTGGTCTTCCTAACAATCCTTGAGTTTCACTTCTATCAAATCTCTCATCGAATCCATTTCGGTATGAGAATTTTTTGCGATTAAAATTCATGCCTGATGGAAGTGTACAACTAGTTGACATCAAATCATCTTTTCTTGACAGTTTTGGTGAGTGAACTGATGTTGAATTATTTTCATGTTCTCTGTGTACGCGATGACGATCAAGTACGGAATTTATTTCAGCCACAAATTCTTGACGATGTGGAAATGATGGTAATTCTTCTGGTAATTGAATAATTCTTTTGTCTAAATCAACACAACAGAGGGTTGCTTCAGATCCAATTTTAACACAGCTTTCAGCATCAGAATGTAAGCCCATTATAAAAGGAACGGGAGCATCTAGAAAATGAAATAATGCTCCTGGTAGAATTGGAGCGTAGACATGAGGCCATTGGAATGGATATAGAAGTGATGTGATACATTCTGCGACAACCATTAGTTTTTGGTAGTCTGAAGAACGAAGGAGAACTTGATGCTCTAATAGCACACATGTGTATAGTTGTAGAACTGATTGCACATCCAAATAAGTAAAGAGAAGTCTGATTGGAAAATCGAGGAATGGCAATTCATCAATATCAGGTTGATGTAATATCCAGGGAACTGGTGGCAAATGAGGTTGTTCAGGTGGTAAGTAAATTCTTATGCTTTTACCCGGAGATGGTGTACAAACTTCATATAATATATTGTAGACATAACTTTCTAAACTGAGTCCAGGTCCAGGTGAGCGAGGAAGACATTTGTATAAATTTGTCAAAAATATTTCAGCAGCTGTAGCAAAAGCCGTTTGACACACCAAAGAAATTGCTTTTGTCACATATAACTTATCCTTCGTTATATCATAATAACTTTGGGCCGATTGTGAATTATTGACAATTTTGAAATGTCTCGGCAGTGATTTACTAACACCATTTCCCTCATTTTCTCGTATTCTTCGTAGACTTGGTGGTGTTTGGCCACTTGATAATTCGGTAATGAACATTGCTTGTAACGTATGCATTGCACTACAGATATTTGTGTTGCGTACCTCCTCATAAAATACCAAGCTAAAACCATGACAACGCTTGCCATCGTCTCGTGTAGTTGCAAATGAATGTGGTTTTGGGTCAAGTTTGTGTTTTTGTGTTTTGAAACAAAGACCTTGTGGTAACGATAACATACAGATTCCAGCTGCATCAAATGGATTGTGAGAGACTTGCTCGGGATACCTTGCTAACACTTTTGCTTTATACGAACGTTCCAATGGTGAACGATGTAAATCAGCTAAAAATAAATAATCAAAATATATAAATTAAAAAAAAAGCATTTTATTTTTAATATCTAACTACGTACATTTATGAAAGGATTCAAATTAGACAAAGCATGATTTTTAAGTTACGCAAAAAAAACCATAAACTGGGTCATAAAAAATAACAAATGTAACTCACATCACTTTTGTTATAGAAAGGGGAAATTGAAATTGTTTGGAGAAAGTTTTTCTTTATGAAAATTAAGTTTTCCCAGGACTTTCCAAAAAATATTCAACAAATATTCAATGTAATAGAATTAGGATGACGAAGAAAAATTAACTCACCCCCTGTTTCCAGCTCCAATTCATGTCCAAAACTATCGAGACCAACAATAACAAAATAATCAGCTAATCTTTTCCTTTCTGATGACTTTTCGCCAATCTTCACAGCATTCGCAGAACTTGGTCGCTTATCACTCATTCTAACTCTTTAATTATCCGAAATTTAAAGTCTAATTTATAAAATTAGCGAAAAATATAATCAACCATTGTTTTTCATCTCATCTGTTTTGTTGGCTACTTTCTACTGATGAATTGTGAAGTTTGCGCACTCCTTTTATTTTGTACTTTTTTTATAATTTAAGATTTTAAACTACAGATTTTCATGCCCCTTAATTAAAAATAATTGAAAAACAGAAAAAAACCTAAAAGGTATTGAAATAATTGAATTAAAGTACTGAAAAAATACAAAACTAAATTAAAATCGATACATGAAAATATTGCCATAAAATGAACCACCCTAATATTTTTGACATTTAAACATCTGATGACGAACGTAAACACTGATATTTAAGAAGAAGAAATTTGTATTACTTTTTAATTGTTAATTAAAATAATTAAATCTTTAAAAGCTCTTTTGTTATTAAATTTTTACTTTTAATTTATTTTAAATATTTATATACGTTAATGTTGATAAAAAGATCTTTAAGAGCTTTAAAATGAAAAGATCAAGGTAAAATATGAAAGAATTTTTGCATTGATGTGACGTAGTACATGAGATTAATCGAAAAAATTAAATTTCCAGATTGAGAAATAATTACACAGAATTTGATGATTCAGACGTGCAATTAACTAATCAAAATAATAAGTTTAGGAAGCCAGTTCAACACACACTTGAAGCCACAGTCCTGGAAGGAGATACTCTTACATCAATTGCTCTAAGGTTTAATTGTACTGTAAGTTATTTGTGATTCACTTTCTTTTTTTAATTCACTTGAATTAACATGAGAATTTTTTTAAGGTTGCTGATTTAAAACGATTGAATAAAATTGATAAGGATAATGAGATTTTTGCACACAAAATATTGAAAATTCCCCTCACACCTCATAACATTTTGCTGGATACGAATTTACCGAGTGTACATAAAAGTGGTAATAGTAGTCCTAAAGCCCATGGTTCTAGTGACACTGGAAAATCAGATCAATTCAGTATTTTGTCAAATGAGTCTTTAGAGGAGAAATTAATTGTAGCGTCAATTAGTAATACGACATACAAAGATCAGGAAGTGCCAATTGTAAAGACAGAAAACGATTTTGAAATTAATCATGATGTTCCAGATTCATCAGATCCCTTACTTTCGGTGAGACGTCAGCCAAAAGTAGTGCTTGCCAAACCAAAAGTTGATTTTTCCTTTAACGGATCTGACTGTGACATGAATTGGATGTGTCTATTTGTTTGTATTTTAGCTCTTTGTTTTGCAATTCCATTAATTTACGTGTATTTTATCTATGAGGAAAAAGTTCATCCAGAACATCACCATCCTATTACTACACATTCAATTTCAGACCAACATTCTTTATAACATAAATTATAAAATTAATGCAAGATCATGAAGTCACAGTGCTAGAATTATCAAGACATGAAAAGTTTATAAAACTTAAACTGTGCCTTTTTGAAATGGGAAATTAATTCTTAAGATTGAATTAAAATAAGATTTTTAATGACTCTAATTAATGAATAAAAATAATAAAATTAAAAAATTGAATTTTCATTCACAACGAACAAACGAACTTTTATTTTAAACTTTTACGCAGGGTCGGCCAAATCTGTAGTAAACAAAAAATAAACAACATCCACATGGTTTTGTTTTGATAAAATTTATTCGTGTTCAATTTGTTTAAAAAAATGGGTAGAAATAACAAGAAATTAAATCAAAAGGCCAAAAATAATAAATGGGAACCTATTAAAATGGAGGGTCAAGTGACCACGCATGATAATGCAGATTTTGAAGGATTTTCAAGTCTAGAAGTTTTAGAAAATTATGATCGACGTTTAGTGAAGAAAACAAAAATTCAGGTAAGAAATTGTACGGAATGAATTTTCATAAAAATATTTAGCGATGATGTAATATTTAGAAAGACGATTTGAATCTTCGTACTGTTGATTCATTGGTGTTAAGAAAAACGAAAGAAAAGGATTCGGGTCTTGATTCAGATGATAATATTTTAAGTGAATTCGATGACGAAGAAGATTTTGGCTATCGTGATTCTGATGAAGAAAAATCTTCGAAAAAAAAGCGCAAGAAAAATAGTAATAAACCGGCAAAATCTTTAAAGAAGTTGAAAACAGACAATGAGTCTAAAAAAGTTAATAAAGAGAATGCGCCTGGCAGATTTGTGTTGCTGAAACCTCCAAAGGATTCTGATGAAGAGTCGATAGATTCCGGAACAGATGATACAAAAATAAATCAAACGCTTTACAAGAACTGGAAAGAGTTGGGCGTTTCTTCAGAAGAAATTTTAAAAGCATTGAACGATAAGGGTTTCACTAATCCAACAGAAATTCAAACTCTCGCTCTTCCTCCAGCGATTTTTGGTAAACGAGATATTTTAGGTGCTGCTGAAACAGGAAGTGGTAAAACGTTAGCTTTTGGTATTCCAATAATCGAAGGAATAATCAGACAGAAAGCTAAGTTAACAGATGATTCGAAACCTTTGTATGCTGTTATTTTAACTCCAACACGAGAACTGGCAAGTCAAATTCATGATCATTTTAAGGATATCACAAAATACACAGATATTAAAGTAGCTGCTATATTTGGTGGTATGGCAGTGCCAAAACAAAAACGTGTGTTAAATCAACATCCAGAAATTGTAATCGCTACACCTGGACGTCTCTGGGAGTTATTTGAAGAAGGAGACGAACATTTAGCTAAATTAGGAGAAATTAAATATTTTGTTGTCGATGAAACTGACAGAATGGTAGAAAAAGGACATTTTGAGGAGATGCATAAATTACTGGAAGTCATAAATGCTGAAGATGTACATAAGAAAAATCGAAGAAATTTTATTTTCTCAGCTACTCTCACGATGGTTCATGATTTACCGGACTATGTTTTGAGTAAGATTTTCTTCTCATTTTTTTCATCACATTTTACTTATTTTCATTCATTTAGAGCGTGCACGAAATTCATCAAAGCCATTGAAACAAACTCCAGGACAGAAAATCCAACAATTAATTGAAGCATTTGGTTTAACTGATCCTAAAGTTGTCGATATCACTTCAGACACAAGAACTGCCAAAAATTTAACTGAATCACGAATCCTTTGTCAAACTGATCAGAAAGACATCTATCTATACTACTTCCTTCAAAAGCATCCTGGTCGAACTATCATCTTCTGTAATTCAATTGAGTGCGTTAAACGTCTTGTTTCGTTGTTAAGTTATCTCAATTGCAATCCATACAGCTTACATGGAAACATGATTCAAAAACAACGATTAAAAAATATTGATAGATTCAAAAATAATCCACTTGGATTGCTGGTGGCAACTGATGTGGCAGCTCGAGGACTGGATATTCCCCTAGTTCAACATGTAATTCACTATCAAGTTCCGAGAACAACAGAAAATTATGTTCATCGTTCAGGACGAACTGCGAGAGCGAATAACGAAGGGCTTGCTGTGTTAATCATGGATCCAAGTGAAGTTAAATATTATACGAAGTTGTATCAGGATTTAGGAAGAAGTAGGTTTTAATCTCAAATCAAAAAATATTTTAGCGCTAAATTTTCTGATATCATTACAGCTGAAGACTTACCATTATACCCAACTGTTTCTAAATTCGTGAGCATCGCCCGTGAAAGAGTCGTCCTTGCAAGGGAGGTCGAGAAAATAGATCTTAAATTACGTCGAAATGCAAATGAAGATAATTGGCTAGAAACTGCAGCAAAAGAAGCCGAACTTGGCTCTGATAGCTCTGATCAAGATTCGTAAGTATTTGAGATTTAATTCAACTAAAAAATTTTCCAATATTTATTTTCAGTGATGAAGAGGACTTTAAGAAGCGTGACCGTAATAGGACCAAAAGCACGTTACGTGAAAAATCATTACGACTAGCTCAACTTTTGGCAAATCCAATGTTCGTTAATACCACAAAATATCCCACAGGAGTTTTGCCAGGCACTAAACAGAAAGCAACTGATAATGAATCAGCTGTATCAGTTATAAAACAATCAGTAGCAGAACATAAAGAATGGAAAAATAATCGTAAAAGAAAAAATAAACATTAATAAAATGTTTCAATCTTGTATGAAGTTTAATTAAATTTATTTTATTATAAAAATATAATTTTGTTTGAATTTTAATGGCTGTCCATAAATTGAATTTCTGATAACAATAACAATGTGTTAGGTAACGGTCGTTGTTCAGGTGAAAGGATTGTACAAGTTTGTCGATCAATGTCCACATCAGTGCTGAAATGAAATTTAAAACTAATTTCTTTTATTTTAATGAAATTTTAATTTTACTTACACACAAATGAATCCAGCTGCATTACTAGTTATCACCTCATCATCCGTTGATTCAGCAAAACTGACAGCTAAAATATGATGCAAAAGATTCGTTCCTGGTTGAACTGCAACAATTTTTGTCATATTATCTTCCGCTTTCATACCCAATGGCATACAGCTGTCTGGTAAAGCAGGTGCTCCAATTTTAACGACTTTCATTTCACTCCATTTCACGTCAAAGGAATGTGGATATAATGGCGCTTTAGCTGTACCATAAAAATATTCACGAATCCTTCTATCTCGAGCTTCAACACGACCTTCACGTGATCTTTCAACAACTCCACCACTTTTGGGCAAATATACAACTTGGACATCTTTACCGATATCTCGAAGTAACTCATTATATAATCTTTCTTGGTCTAATACAAAAACAACATCTACTTCAAATACTTTAGCAGTATGAATTAGTGCTTTGTATCCACCTCCTTTAACCCATCCACAAGTATTTATGATCATGCCAGAGTAATTTGCTTTTTTATCAGATTCTAACCGTAATTGAGTTACCTCTGCTAAGCGCTTTAATAAAGTTTCATACAAAGCCTGATTATCACCAGGAGACTTATGGCCAAAATGATAAACGACAGGTGCTTGTTGCGAGAAATTTTCCTCAACAGCCGCAGGACGTTCAATTAAAAGTGCACCAATTGTGCCTGGAATTGCAATATTACCTTGTCCTACATCCAAGTCAACGTACAAGGGGCGTCTACCATTTCTCACGGCATAATTTAAGAAAATTCGGCAAAGTGTTGTTTTTCCTACATCGGTTGGGCCACATACCAACACTACAGGTCCTCTTTTATTTTTTTCTTCCGCATCACATCGTAATTGTTCTAAAGCTGAATGGCAATTCAAGTATTGAACCTTAATACCAAAATATAAATTGAATAATAATTATAAAAACTTTCAAAATAAATCATTTACCATCGGTGTTTCTTTGGCAATGTAACAAACATCTGTGTATCCTTTAAGTTCAATTTTACATCCGTGGTATGAAAAAATGGCAACCTTTGCTCCATTGGTAAACTCATATGATTTTCCTTTAACTAACTCAGTTCCAAATAATTCAGCCATTCCAGAAACTAACGTAACGACACAACTTTTGTTTTTGGTTTCAATCTCAAACCTCAATTCGGCATCAACGTCCAATGTAAATTCTTTTACTTCTTCTTCAGACATTTCAGTAATTTTTTGTTATACACTCTGAAATAATGAGGAACCGGCAAAATATTTTTTGATATCTCTCCTTTTAAATGTAAGTTGAAATTATTTTTTTTTTGAATTGAATTGAAATTATAAACAAAAATCATGTGTTTGTTTACAAACAGAATTTGGTAGGGCTGGGATAAATTCTTATCATAAGATTTTGAAATGTAACGGTAAATTTAACGTTCTTTTCAATTACAAAATTAAAAGCGATTTGTGAGGAAGTAAAAATTTTCATTTTAATAAATTTATAAGCCATTTAAGTATTAAATTCATAATTCATATTAAATTTATATCATTGATTGGTAAAAATCATTGATTGATTCATATTTGTACGTAATTCTACGTAAATTGTGAAGTTAATTTCACCACGTGTTTATCATTCTTGTTTTTTGTAAAGTTCTATATAAATTTTGTGTCTCAGAAAATACATTCCAAGTTCAAATTATGTCAGATCTCAATGTATCAAATCCAAATCTCGATGGATATGGACTATCCACGCCTTCTTTGCCTGTTCAAGATGAGCCTATTATGATTGAAGATAACGCAGTTGATGATGAGGTTATAATTCAAGATTTAATTGTGGATCCTGGTTTACCCTTTACACCTGTCCGAAAATTGAACACAAAAACCTCGACTCCAATGAAGGAACTATTTAGTGGTGTTGAACTCGAGTCAATTCATTTTTCTGGAAGTCCAATCTTAAATCAACATCAGACACTTTCAAATGACTCGGATTCATCAGGTTATAATAGTTTGACACAAATTTCACATGTTTCTAGTACTCAACCATCTCAACGAAGTCGTCACACCTTTCCTCGCCATAAGAGAATGCCTCCACGTCCAAATACTGTCAGCCAAACTGTCACAAGACCATCGGGTTTTGTAATGCAGACTGTTCCAAATTACCGATCTTCCGTACAAAGACCACAACCTTATTCTAACGTACGTATCCAGCCAAATTATCCAGAGTTAACTACGCGTGATGTACAATCATTATCATTTGCACTTGGTAACTCGGATGTTTTACCAGATCCAGAATTGCCCGATAATGATGAAGAACAACCAGTTTCCGAGGAGGAACAGAAAATTGCTGATTATTTTAAAGAAATGTTGGAAAAAGGTGAAATTCCTACATGGGAACAAATTCAACAACAATTGTCAAATGTACGAGATAAGTATGGGAGAAATAACGATGCAGCTTACTTTCATGATCGATCACGTGTGATGAATCGTCTTGAAACTATCTACGAATCATTGAAAACAAGACCAGGATCTGATCAAATTGAAGAAAATCCACGTTTGATGACCACCCAATTAAAGTCTCATCAAAAAGCGGGATTAAAGTTTATGTTGTGGCGTGAAACTCAAGAACCACCTGGAGGAATTCTTGCAGGTACATTAAAAACCGTTAAAATTATTTAAGTTTATGTTTAAATGTATATTTTTCATAACAAGATGACATGGGTCTTGGAAAGACAATGGCTGTCGTTGCACTTGTAAGTGCTACGTTGTATAAAACTCCAAGAGGTAATTTGACAAGACCACCAGGTATTAGATACACTGGTCACACTTTGGTAATTTGTCCTCCATCTCTCACCGTTCAATGGGCTGATGAATTTTTAAACAATTCTACTGGGATCAGAGTCTTGGTACGTACTCATTTTATATTCGAAATTATCAAACTCACTAATTTTAATTTTACAAGGTTCATCATGGCGCCACAAAAGCCAAACGAGTAGAAGAGTTATTGCAATACAATGTTGTCGTTACAAGTTATCATACGGTATGTAGTGAGAGAAAATCAGGTTCAAGCATGTTATACAGAGTGTTTTGGTCCCGAATTGTGCTTGATGAAGGACATTTAATTCGTAATCATGCTGGACAACATTGTGAAGCGATTTGCCATCTCCATGGCAAAATCAGATGGATTCTTACTGGAACTCCCATTCACAATCGTGTTGATGACGTTTTCAGTTATTTGATCTTTTTACGTTGTGATCCATTTGATGAGCGTACAATTTTTTTGAAATGGGCAAAGCAAAAGGAAGGAATGGGTATGTAAACTATTTTCATTTAACTGAAATTATTTTCATATTAAATTTCCGATTTTGAAAAGGTCGCTTGAATGTAATTTTAAAAGCCTTCATGTTACGTCGTACTAAAGAAGAGCTCAAGACTGTTTCCGGAATGAAAATCATTGAAACATTCGAGTACGAGTTAGAACCTAAGGAATTTGAATGTTACAAAAGATTAATGCTGTTGTCTCAATCAATGATGAAAGTATTTTTAAATCATCGTGCTCACAAAAATGGAGGTGCAGATCTTTTTCAAGGCAAAGAGTTGTACAACGTCCAGAAAATTTTAAGAAATCGTCTTAATGGATACATAACAGCTAGTCACATTTTTGTACTTTTGCTTCGTTTGCGTCAATTATGTTCTCATCCTGCCCTTATTTCTACGGTAAGAAATATAAATTTTAATAGCATAACTTAAATTGTCATTTAAATTACAGATGCTAACAAAATTAAATGATGAAGAAAATACAGAACACGATGAAGAACTTGATTATGATGAGCAAGACACTAACGTGATGGGATTGATAATTAACGATGCATTCTCAGAAAAGGACATTTTTACATTGAAAAATGAGATATTCGATGAAGAAAGACCAAGCACTAAAATTCGAATGCTCATGCATGTATTACAAGAGCGTTTCATGAATACGAAGGATAAAGCTTTAATTATTTGTGAATGGACATCTTACTTGAAAATCATTGCAGAATATCTTTCGCTGATGGGACTGAGTTACGAATTTTACACCGGTGAAGAAAAAATGGAGGAGCGACCTGAGATTATAAGACGTTTTAACACATCCGACAATCCTCGTGTACTTTTATTGTCATTGAAATGTGGAGGCGTTGGACTCAATCTCGCAAAAGCTAATCATGTTTTTTTCATGTGTACTCATTGGAATCCTCAAAATCACACTCAAGTAAGCTCATTTTGTTGTCCTATTTCAATTTTTTCAATTTATCTCATTTCAGGCCGAAGATCGTTGTTATCGCATTGGACAAGAGAAAGATGTTCACATCTACAAGTAAATTTCGACTTCATTTTTTTCTTTAGAATTTAAATTCATTTAATCATTTGCTTTAGATTTCGCGCACAAGGCACCATTGAAGAAAGAATTCATGAATTGCAACAGATTAAATTGAAACTTGCTGAAAAAATGTTGACTGGAGCCAGTGCAAACAACTACAGATTGACCATGAATGACATAAAGAGTCTATTTGGAATTTAACTTTTCCTTGTATTAATACTAATTATTTTAATGAATGCACTTTGCTTGTACTTTTTTGACTTTACTTATAAAATTAAAATAAATTGAAGAAACACTTAAGTTATAACAAAAATTCAAGGACTGCTATGCTTAATTTTCATTCAAAATATGTCAAAATTTCAATTGAAAGAATTTTTTTCCAATATTTTTTTGATTTCACAATTAAAATTTTCAAGTTTTTTAAATTATGAGTTCAAATTCAATTCCTCTGTGGACCAATTTGGAAAATCACATTCAAAATTTCGATGAGCCACTTCACAGTAAATTTAAATCTTAACATTAATTCCATAAAAATTTGAATACGGTTAATATTTTTTTTAGTTCCAGTTGTAATCGGCAATAATTTTTACTTGGTATCACATCAGAACGAATATCATACATTTAAAATTCGGAAATCATTTATCACAAAATTTGAATCCTTTCCTATTCAAGGAGGCACTGATAACATTCAACAAAATATTTCATTAACTCAGAATGACATTCAATTGCTTCAAGAATTATTAAGAGAAAGTGAGACAAGGCAAAGAGCTCATCTTAATCATGATAATTTTCAGATTCCAAAAGTGCCACAGTTTCAATTCCATTACGATCAATCAACTTCGACAACTGAAATAAATGGAATTGGACATGACATACGTAACATGCCAAATGTGAATCATTCAGTTGGACCTACAAATTATGTAACTGAAATGAGGATACATTTTGAGCCACGAAATAAAACTTTGTTTCAAGATAATTTGAAGGGTTTTGAACCAATGAGTGAATAAAATTAAAAAAAAATATTTTAATATTCTAAGGATTCATTTTTATATTCATTTGTCAAATTCAAGGGACAGCCTAAATTAATACATAAACATTAAATAATAAAAATTGAAAAAAAAATTCTTTTCCAATATTACAAGATGCTCAGTCAATCCTAATGATGATAATGATTTCTAGGAATCTCATTATTTTGTCTTAATTCTCCATTTGTTTGTACCTGGTCCTCTGTTGTGTTGTCTTGTGATTCAAAACTTTGCAATTGTTGATTCCACATATCGTAATAAAGTCCTTGTGACAGTAATAACTGATCATGTCGTCCTCGTTCAGCAATCACACCATCTTTCAGAACAAGAATTTCATCTGCATGTATGATTGTGGAGAGACGATGAGCTACAATTATCGTAGTTCTATTTGTACAAACTTTCTGCAAGGCTGTTTGAATGTTACGCTCAGTTTGTGTGTCAAGTGCAGAGGTTGCTTCATCCAATAAGACAATAAACGGGCTTTTCAGGATAGTTCTTGCGATTGCAACTCTTTGTTTTTCACCTCCACTCAAGCGTAATCCTCTTTCGCCAACTTGCGTCTCATATTTATCCGGGAAACTCAATATCTTTTCATGAATATCCGCACTTCTTGAAGCCGTTAAAACATCAGCTTCGGGTGCATCAACACGTCCATATTGAATATTGTATTTGATGGTGTTGTTAAACAGGACAGTATCTTGTGGCACAACACCAATTGATTTACGTAAACTTTGTTGAGTTACTGTTTTAATGTTTTGTCCATCAATCATAATAGCACCAGAATCCACATCATAAAATCTGAAAAGTAATCTGATAATTGTTGATTTTCCGGCGCCTGAAGGTCCGACCAATGCCACGGTTTTTCCAGCTGGTACAGTAAAACTGACATTTTTGAGGACAAATCTATCGGGTGTGTATCCAAATGTGACATTTGAGAAATCGACACTTCCACGTACAATGTTTAGATTTGGAGCACCAGGTGGATCCAAGATTTCTTGTTCTTCTTTTAACAAATCAAACATATTTTCCATATCAACAAAATTCTTTTGTATAGCTCGATAAAATGTTCCAAACCAATTCAATGGAACATACAATTGGATGAGATATGACGAGAAGAGAACATAATCACCCACAGTTAATCCCTTTTGAGCATATACCATCCATGCACAAAGTAATGATCCGGCTAACAGACCAGCACATACAATGACATTTTGTACTGTATTCAAGATATTCAATGTAACACTGCTATTCCATTCTTCTTTCTGATAATTTAAAATTGCTTCACGATAACACTCAACCTCATATTTTTCTGCACCATAATATTTGACGGTCTCGAAATTCAATAAACTATCAACTGAGCGGGCTTTTTGAGCATTGTCAGCCAAATTCATACGACGTTGGAATTTTGTTCGCCATTCCGTGACCGTAATGGTAGCAACTGAAATGAATTTAAATTAAAATAATGAAATTTAAAGTAAAATCATGAAAAATTACTTATATACAAAGTCATTGTAGCAAAAACAATTAAACCAAACCAAATATTGAACACAGTAACGAAGAACACAACAGCAATCAAAATATCAACAATTGTTGGTGTGATTGAGAACAAAATGTAATTGAGCAAATTTGTAATTGAATCTGTACCACGATCCATAATTCGTAACACTTCACCGGTTTTACGATTCAAATGCCATCTTAATGATAAGTTGTGGAGATGTGCAAAAAGTTCCAACTCAATTTCACGTGTTGTGTATTGTTGAATTCGAATCCAAAGGAAACTTCTGAGATTATTTAAAACACCCATTGAACCTGTACCACCACCTTGAAGGAATTTCATTCCAACATACAGAAGAATCCAGTCCCAGCGAAACGAGGGATTTGGCTCCGATAAACTATCAACTGTAATTGTGCAAAAAATCATCATTAAAATGAGATTCAAATTTCTTTTAAAAAGAGAATATTAATTACCAATTTTCTTGTTGTAAACCGGCACATATACGTTAATGATCCGTCCACCCAAAAGCAGGACGAAACAAAATATTACACGGAATTGCAGGAAAACATCCTTTTTGGGCCATAAAAATGGAAACAAAGTCCTCATTTTACGCAAAGAATCACTCCAAGTTGACACATTTTCAGGATTATTCGAACCCAAATTTTGGTAGGCATCATTTGTTGGATACAAAATACCAGGCGCCTTTAATCCAATAACAAAAATCAAAAAGGTTGTAATGTATCTTCCAATAAAGAGACCCATTTCAATTTTGTCCTTATTTCTGGAATTTATTTATAAAAATTGTGTAATCATGAAAAATTCAAAAAAAAAGAAGATTTAAAATGCCTTACGTTGATAAATTAAACCACCAATTTGCGTGTTTGAAATTGATAAATACGAGATTCTGTGTGGCAAAAGCTAATGTCCAAAAGACCAACAAGACAAGACCATGTCCTCTGGTAGGCACACTTGGTAACAGATAATATCGTTCCTTAACGATTAAACACCAAGAAAACATGTAACCAATAACGGTGAAACATAACGACATAATCTAAAAATAAAAAAAAAATATAAACAAAAATAATCATGACATTTGACAACCTTTTGATCTTTAATTCCGGAACAGATGTTGAAATTCTCATAAAAATTTCATAGACTTACCATAAATCCATAAATATGATGATCCTCATACACAAATCCTTGCAAAATAAATCTGACAATTGTGAGAACTAGAATAACAAAAATCAGAAAAATCTGAAAATTGTATAACTTTGATGGACGAATTTGGTGATTTTCAACACGAATTCCATGTTTTCTGTAGAAAAATAACTCAATCGTTCCAAATAAAAATATAAATCCAAACAACACTGAACTTGAAATTGTGTCCATGAAACATTGTGAGAGTCCATGATTGACCCAAATTTGATGTAAGGTCACGTTGGGTGGACAGTATTGAAGATTCATTTTAACTTAAGTTAATTTTTCCCTTCAATCTGCAAGCAAATTACAAAAATTCATAATCAATGTTACTGTGTTAAGTTAAGTCAGTCTACTGATATCATTCTTTTTGAATTGGATGGAATTAAAAACTTGAAATATCTTCGCGATAAGGTACTATAATGATTTTATGCTGAAGAGTTTGTTATCATTGTTGAACTTAATTACGTGACATGGTAGAAATTTTATTTAATCATGATACCGGTGAATTTCGTGACACCTTATTTTTAATTTATTATCTTATCATTTGCTTTTGCATTGACAAGCAATTGTGTAACTCATGAATTATTCAATTGTATGTTAATCTGCTTTTCTGTCTGTCATTTTTAAATAATTTCAAAAAAATATAAAAATTACAAGAACTTTCTGGCTAAATCACTTGAAAACCATTCGATATCAAATTAGATAACAAAAAACTGAATGAGCTAAAATAAGAATTGAACGCAATTGTTTTTTGTTACATTCACTTTTCCGAACTATGATGAAATTCATAAAAATTTAGTGGTTTTATAACTTACACACCTTTTAAAGTAAATTAAGTAGATTAGAAAATTTCACAACTTAATTTGAATAATTTTACACTTCAATCAACATTATAAATCGCTGTTTTTATGCTCTTGTTTATCCGCGACTAAATTTCAATTATCATCAAAACAAAATGAAATTGTTGAATGACAGAATTGGAAATGTCAAATTGCAGGGTTGGAAAAATTACGGTTTTTTACAAGATACCAGGCGGATCCACTATAACTTTTTTTTGAGCTTTATGATTCTGAAGCTCAGTTGAAAGAGCTCTGTGATGTACATTTCAAACTTATGTACATTAAAATATCATAAAATATTTTTTTTTGATTCTTATCGTCATAATTTTTTTTTTATTTTATTTACAATTTCTTAAATTAAAACCACAGATTAATTTAATTTAAAAGTTAATTTTTCTCCAATGACAGAGATAGATTTTTCATGCTGTCTTCTAATTTGACTTCATCTTCAGCTGCTTTGAACATTTCCTGGAAAAAATAACATCAAAAATATTTTTTTTACTAAACAAGGCAAAACATTGAACTTACGATATCATAAATAACTTTTACGATCAGACTACAACTGGGACACGTCGCTGTTTCTTCTCCGGCCATTAATTCCTCCTAAAATTTATATGTCAATGTTTAATTAGTCTCCAGAGATATTTCCAAAAAACATTTTACTTTACCTTACTAATTTCGAATCTATCGCCACACGGACATGGATAGTAATACATTTCCTCCTCTTCATCATACTCAAAATCTTCAATTTCTATTTCGTCATGATACACACTCATCTTTCATTTCTATTTTATTGTTAAGTTTTCCACGAATTTCTAAAATAATTTTTCTTCTAGATCTTAAAAAAATCACACACACTTCCATGTGTTTTTGTTTTGATTTACCACATGAATGAGTATCAGCCCCCCTATTTTACAGTGAAGTCCCTAACATTTTACAGTGAATTTAGACATTTCTGTCAAGATGATTCATAATTTCGTCATTGAAATTTTGCTCATATGATCTTAGTACGCCTATAGGACCATGCTTGTGACGTCAATAATATTTTTTTTAATTCATAAGTACACGAAATTTCATAGAGTGAAGTTCAGCTCAAATTATTAAAATCTAACAAAATTTCTGTGAATACACAAAAAATAAATAAAATAAAAAAATACAAAATCCTTCATTTACTGTTAAAAAAATAATCATTCATTGTGGAGAAACCACTGAGTCCAAGTGAAGATCAAAATTCTGAGAAAAATTGTAAAATGAAGGACAAGTTACTTAATACATCGAATCGCATTTTTAATTGTCTGCCTTACTTTGTGCAAGGTGAAGTGGTTAAAGGCTTTGGAAGAGGGAGTAAGGAACTGGGAATTCCCACAGGTACGTTGACATGAAAATAAGATCAAAGTTCATATAAAATCATTTTTGTTTATCATCTCACTCACAGCAAATTTACCAATGGAAGTTGTGCGAAATTTACCGAAAGAACTAGATCAAGGCGTTTATTATGGATGGGCAAATGTTGATAATGGAGAAATACACAAAGTAGTTTTAAGTATTGGATGGAATCCATTTTATGATAACAAGGAAAAATCAATGGTAAGTGAAAGTTATGTCTGTAAATGGAAATTACACAAATTAATCATTCATTGTATCATTACATCACACACACATTACATTACATGGCATTATAAAATAATTTATTAAAAAATTAGCCATGTGTATACACTTGAAATATTGGCAGTAATTGTCATGTCATTACTTTAAATCAATTATAATCATTATTTTTTGTTATCAATGACCTTGAACATTTATCAAGCAAAAAATTGATCAATATTTTTTCTTATAGGAATCACATATCATGCACGATTTTGGGAGAGATTTTTACGGAAGTACATTAAAAGTGTGTATACTTGGACATTTGAGACCTGAATTGAATTTTGATTCATTGCAATCATTAATCGATGCAATCAATAATGACATCGCACAAGCAGACGAAAAATTGGATGAAGCCGAAGCCCTTAAATACAAAAACCACAATTTTTTCAAGATAGACGGAACAACCACAAGTAATGGCAGTTCATGTGATAGTATTACAAACAAAATCTGTAATAGTACTAAAATTTCGAATGGTCATTCACCGATAAATAACGGGACACATCAAATTTAACACAAATATTGGCAAAAATTTTTTATTATTTATGATTTCATTAAAAAAGAATTTTTATTATTATTTTATATCTGTATCAATATTTATATATTTTATTATTTGATGTTCATATTTGAGAAAGACAGTTAGTTAATGGAATGAAAATAAGTTGCAATAATATGTTATTTGTTAATATAAGTAGGTACTTAAAATTACAGGTCACTTTTAGTTTAAAAAAAAAAAAAAATATTAGGAGAATCTCTAGGATAATTTAAAAAATTTGTAGTGAAACCTTATCATTAATCAGAATGTATTGAAAAGAATTAAAGTGCGTTTCAAATTTCATGTTAAAGGAATTTGACCCAGAATTGTAGAACGTTAATATGCTTGTTACTATTTTATTTTGAATTGAAGCATCGCAAGTGTTTCACAAAAAAAACTGACAATACGTTTACTTTAGTAGCCGAAATTCAAATTGTTCAAATATTGGGAAATGTTAATAAAAGTTAAATGAATATTGATACATGTAAACTTTCAAATTCATTATTTAAAGGTTTAGCAATAGTTTTCTAAAAACTTTTTGAGATCCTCCAGAAGAGATGAGTACGGAAATTCCAATTCAAATTCTTTTAAATTCTGATCAATTTCGATTGTCGAATTCTTATGCAAGAAATTGTAATCCTTGATTGTCTATAAAGAAAAATTAAACATTTAATATGATATAATGAGATTTAATTATTAAATATTCTTACTTTTGTGAACTGTTCCAACATTTCATTCAGTTCCTGATCCAACAAAACATCAACATTCTCTTTATCAATTGCCTTTACATTTTGTTCTAAGTAATGAACCATTTCCGTTATTTCAGCCAACGCCTTCTTAAATTCATCAGCTAACTTGACTCTTTCTCTACCAAATTTTGTCGTATCAGGGTACTGCAAAGAACATGTTTTGATTCCCTCCAGAATTTTTTTATTTTCATTAATTTTCTCTAACAGCTCTGTAACTTTTGGCGTTTTTTGTGGAGTAAGCGGAGTTTGATTGTGAATGTCGACCAGTGAGTTACTTCGACTTGGTGGCTTACTTGCATTTTTCGATTGAGATTTTATTGTTAAGTTTGACATGGATTTTGTGATCGGCTTCTTAGTAACTGATGGTTTTTCCTTTGGTTGAACAAATGTTTTGGGCAACGTCCGTAACCGAGTGAAGGCCTCATTAATTTCTTCTCGAGTATATTCCTTTCCATTTTCAGAGTTATTAAATGATGGTGAAAATTCTGATGAATTGTTATTATTTTGATTATTCTCATCTGACACCATATTTTTTAAGTTTTCCAATTTGTTAGAAAAGGCGGGTGTTAAAACTTTTGATTCGATTTTGCTGTTTTCCAATGCAACATTTACATTTTGCAAGTTATTGATTATATTTTCTGCTACAATGTCATAAACATTCTCCATTTTTTTTGGTTTATTTCAAATTTAATTGATAATATTAAAAATAAAAATATATTCGTGTTATGAATGAAAACAATTGTAACGATATTTTTTATGAATGAATGAATGACAGTGACGTCGTGCGTACAATTTTGACAGAACAAAAGTGGAGACACCGCAAATCAGCTGTAATGAAAAGTGGCCATTTTGCTTTCCCACATTCAATTAAAACGAGAAAAATGTGTGCTCAGTAATTTTTATTTTATTTCTCAAGGAAATACAATAAATTTAATCAAAAAACTAATGAAAAATCATAAAGTGACCGCTGTAAATATCAATTTGAGTTATTAATCACGGCGTGGATGTCTATGAAGCTGAGAAATTGTGAATTGAAAAAAAGAATTTTTTTGTGTGACTGAAATAATTTTTAATTTTTGTGTTATAAATATATATATAATTAGCCTACTTGGGAACGTGATTCCTGTAAAAATAAATATATATTTTTTTTAACCAAAAAGAAAATTTTTGCATTGGTGGTGATTGTTGGTGACTCTGATCTTTGACTAAATAATTGATTTCATTTCATAACAAGCAAATATTGGTGTATAATTGTTATAGATAAGAAAAAATAATACGAAAATTCAGAGAGCTACTAAAAGAACGATATAGAAAAAAAAATCAGGTATACAAAAAAATATGCAGTTAATTTTTTTTAAAGAGATTGAAATTTTTACGTTCTATAATGGACTATTAAATAATCTAATAAATTTATATTAATCACGCGTGTGCATAATTTTTGTTTGCTGTAAAAATAATTCAACTAACTATAACTTCCCACTAATATAAAAATCAGCCACCATCTTTTTTTTTCAATATTCGTCGTCATTTATTATGACATAAACTCTTGACCTGTTTAATTTTTGTAAAAGAAATTATTATTATAACTATGTTACTTAAACACACACACACCACAGTCTCCCGGTATCACATAAAAAAACGCGATACAATTTTTAAATAGTTCTGTGTTCAATTTTTTTTTCATACACCGGAAAAATATTCAAGAAGTGTCACCGAATTTTAAAATTAAAAAAAAAAATGAATGATGTTTAATTTAAATTTTGTATAATTTTTTTCTGTATTTGGTTTGGATGGTTCTAAAAAAAAATTACTAATAAAATTAAATACAGTTTGTTTGAATCTGGAAAGACTACGCGTGCCTGAGCTTGGAAGGAGGAATGAACGATATCGTAACGTTGAAATAAATTGTAGTGTTATTTTTTTTTCTTTTAATCATACTACATTCAATTTATATAATTTCATTAATTTTGTTTGATTTCAACTTCATTTTTTTGAATTTCGATTCATAGCAGTATGAGCTCAGTCGAATACGTTCCTGTAGCTGAAGACGAGGGTGATGAGCCGATTGAATTGCCGTGTGAAGATGATGGAACTTTGTTATTGTCCACATTACAAGGACAATATCCAGGCGCAACTGGACTCAAATATAGAAATACAGAAAATAAGGCTATAAGGGGTGTTAGATTGAATGAAGGACGATTACATCCTCCAACGAGTGATGGATGGACTAATACTAGCAGTGTATATATTGCTGTTTTTCCAAAAGGTTTGATTTGATTTTAATTTTTCTGATAATATTAATAATAATATTTTTTTTTAATTCAACAGAAAATAAGAGGAAAAGTGACGATAGTTTAGAGAATACCACAGCAAAAACAAAGCGCATGGAAACAAAACTCAAATGTACTGATTTAATTGTGTTGGGTTTGCCGTGGAAAACAACTGAACAATCGTTACGTGAATATTTCGAGGCTTTTGGTGAGGTATTAATGGCTCAAGTAAAAAAAGATACAAAATCTGGTCAATCAAAGGGATTTGGATTCATACGATTTGGATCACATGAAGCTCAAATTCGGGTATTAGCTCAACGTCACATGATCGAAGGTCGATGGTGCGAAGTCAAGATTCCCAATTCAAAGGAGGGGATGATTCAGCAAGTGCCATGTAAAGTATTTGTCGGTCGTTGTACGGAAGATTTAACAGCGGACGATTTAAAAGAGTATTTTAGTAAATTTGGCGAAGTAACAGATGTGTTTATTCCGAGACCATTTCGTGCATTTAGTTTTGTCACATTTTTGGATCCTGAAGTTGCTCAGAGTCTTTGTGGCGAAGATCATATAATTAAGGGTGTGTCTGTTCATGTATCGAATGCAGCACCAAAGTCCGAAAGTAGCAGAAACCAACAACAAAATATGAATGGTGGAAATCCTCAAGGTCATATGCCAGGACGTGGCGGTCCTCGAGGTCCAGGAGGCGGGCCTGGTAATAATATGGGTGGTAATCATCAAAATTATGACCGTATGAATAATTACGGTGACCAAGGGAATTATGGTAAAGGAAATAATGGATGTTATAACCAAAATCAAAATAATCGCAATAATCTAGATATGCCCAATTTACAAGCATTGGGTATTGGACCTCAAGGTCCAAATACAAGTAATCAAGGACAAAATATGAACAATCCACTGGGTTTAAATCTTAATGCTCTTCCATTGAATCCGGCCATTGTTGCTGCTGCACTCAATCAATGGGGTCTTATGGGTGGGAATATGCAAAATAATCCCGATCAAAGTTTTAGTAATAATTCTGGAGGTCCTCCAAATCAAGGTCAAAGTTCAAATGGTGGGGGCTTTATGAATTGGATGGGTGGTGCCAATAGTGGAAATAATTCCAATCATAATTCAAGTGCAGATCATCCACCACTGCCAATTAAGGTAAATTTTCATTCTAAAAAATATTATTTTTATTTGAAATTAACTCTTTTTCTATTTTTAAACAGGGAGGCAGTCAACCATGGGGAAAATAAGAAGTCATCCTATAAAATTTCAATGCAAAAAGCACATGAAATAACTTCCGTGCTTTTAAAATTCGTTTAAAATTTTATTTTTATCACTTTTAAAGTAATTGACAAAAGAAAACTCAATTAAGAAAAAAGAAAATATATTATTGTTTTATAATACGATAAAGAAAAAGATAATTATCATCTTAACATTAAGTAAAACAAAATTATTAATAATTGTTTGTGGATTGAATGAATGAAACTAACATTTAAAATTAAGCAAAAACATGTTAATGTGAATTTTTTTTTTTAATTTATAATTCTATTTTATTTGAAAAAGAAGAATAATGGAGTATTTTATTATTTTGTGTGTGACTTAGTATATTAAATAAAAAATATTTGTGTTTTTTTATGATTATTATTATCCTTTGTTTGATATTTATAAAAAAAAAAATTACATTAAAATAGTGGAGATTTTATGTTAACAAGCTCAAAAATATGTTACTTGCGGTTTTGATAAGTTTGAAAATTATGTCTATTTATTGGATGTTTTGTAAGGAAATTTAAGAAAAATCGATTAAAATATTTATTGGATGGTGTGAAAATGCTTTAAAATCTTACAAGGCGACATGAAAAAAGTAAACTGACTGTTTTTAAATAAATTTATAGATAAAGCAAAAGTTTTATGAGCGAATACACTGTAAAGAAAAAACAAATAAATTTAAAATAAATGGAAAATTAATGCAAAATAAAGAAAAACAGTTTTTTTAATCAAATTATCCAAAATTTCTGCCTCTTTTGAACAATTTTTCTTGTAATCATAGATTTCAAGGGCCAAATAAAATGCACTTGTAGTCGAAAGTTATTTTTACGTTTCATAACAGTAATTTTTTGTTCCCCCACCAAAAAAATTATCTACGCTACTGATATTTTTTTTCCAACAGTAGAGTACGATGTCAGTCATGGAGGTGTGTAATTACTTTTTTTTTGTTTTATTTAATTATTTCCTTGTTTTTAATATTAAATCACAAAAAATACTCTTTCTAGATCAAAATACTAAGTGCTAAAGATTCTCGACAACTCGGGAAATGCAGTGTCACTTCAAAGACCACAATTTCAGAGGTTAAAGCTCAAGTGCACAAACTCAAAAAAACATTATATCCAGATCGGCAAAGTTTGAGATTAGAAGCAAGAGGAAAAACCTTAAAAGATGAAGAGACCATGGAATCACTCAATATCAGAAATGGTCAAAGTATTTTTGTGAAAGATTTGGGTCCACAAATTGGATGGAAAACAGTAAGTACATAGACTTTAAACTTGTATCGAATATTTGGGTGAAAGTCCACTAATCCACGTATGCGTATGCAAACTTACCTGTATGTACGAATTATTACGATAATAAAATAATAAAAAAAGTAATTATAATTTTTGGCTACGTAGTAATCTTTATATGTTTGTATTATCTTAATAGGTATTTTTGGCTGAATATGCTGGACCTCTTGTTGTGTATTTGTGGATTTATGGAAGACCTTGGCTATTTTATGGCGACAAAACTGGACCTGTTAGTCTTTGCACTCAGTGAGTAGACATAAAATTTTTTGCATTAGTTATCATATTAATAAGTTTGTAATTTTTTTTTATAGCATTGCAGCCGGTTGTTATACAGTGCATTACGTGAAACGTTTACTCGAAACAATATTTGTGCATAGATTCTCACACTCAACAATGCCGATACTTAATTTATTCAAAAATTGCAGTTATTACTGGGGATTTACAGCATACGTAGCTTATCATGTGAATCATCCACTTTTCACGTCGCCAAGTTTACCTCAAGTTTATGGAGCACTTGCTGCATTTGCGTTATGTGAGTTGGGCAACTTTTCAGTTCATATTGCGTTGAGGAATCTTCGACCTCCTGGAACTCGTGTTCGAAAAATTCCAGTTCCAGATGGAAATCCATTAACGTCGTTGTTCAAGTAAATTACAATCAAATTGTGTTACGATATGAAATTTCATGAATTTTATTTTAATTTCAGTTATGTTTCATGTCCCAACTACACTTATGAATTTGGTGCATGGCTTTCTTATGCTATCATGACCCAGTGTGTTCCAGCATTTTTGTTTGCTGCAGCCGGAATGTACCAAATGACTGTATGGGCACTAGGCAAACACCGTAATTACAAGAAAGAGTTCAAAGATTATCCAAAAGGTCGTAAAGCAATCGTTCCATTTTTGATATAAATTTCTAGTACTTGAACAAAAGTTGGTGGAAGTATAAATTTAAAATTTCTTTTCAAATAAAATATGAGATTAAATGAACAAAAATTGTTAATTCGGGTTCTTGGAATGTATTTTGCATTTAACTGACACAAATAAAATTAATATTTAAGAATTTAGTTTATTTGATTCAATTTCATGAGAAAATTAAATAATTATTAACGTAATAAAAACAATCAGATGAGTGTTAACAGAATTGTATGACAATTTAAACGATTTGCACCCCATATTGAGCACAGTATTTTTGTAATGCTTCTTGATGTGGAACCGGAAGTTGTGAGATGCGTGTAGGAAGAATTCCAGGACGAATTGACGCTAATTTACCAAGATTTTCAACAAGGAATTTTCTCGTATCAGAAACTTCTGATATTGGATCATATTTTTTCGGTTGAGCAAAATTAAGCTGTGAATATGCGACTTCGTATCCGGCTGTATCTTCAATATCAATAAAATTATCACCATCAATATTAGAATCGTCTGGTGGTAGCTCAAACATTTGAATAATTCCTTGTAACAATGGAGTCCAGAGAGTTTCATAATTTTGCAACATGAGACCAGATTCGGTTAAGATGAGAGTTGAACCAGCACAAACGATTTTTTGATCAATTTCACCTGAGACTTTATTCATGTCAAGGACAAATACACGTTCAATCACCATGCCAAACAGTCTACAAAAATATGATAAAATTAAAGTCATAAAATAATCACACACACAATTTTAACTTACTTTGGTTGAATACTGTCAATCATTTCCATCAACTGTTGAACACCGACTTTAGCAGCATAGAAACTGACCAACACAATAAAACATTTAACAAATTTAGTTGTTTTCGAGTTACTTAAACGTTGGAACAGTAGGGAAAACACTTGACGCATGCATGGTTGAAGTTCAGTCCTTAGAAAAAAAAATTTAAATTTAAGGTCATGAAATTGAAAAAAAATATTTGCTTACATCGAATAGTGTGTAATCAAATTTTGAAGTAGATAAAATCCTTCATGGTCGTTTGTTTTTGAAGCCAACATTTTTTGAAATACTCCAAGGACAGCCATGAGTTTTCCTTCAGCTTGAATCTTGCTGGAGGCTTGACGAACAAATGCACATAACAATCGGATAAGAGGTGTGACATTGCCAGGACGATCCCATAATGTTGGTGTTAAAAGGCATGGGAAAAGGGCAAGATATGGATCTGGAACGGGTCCTTTACCTTCACGAACTTCCAAGAGTAGAGAGAGAAGTTGGAAAACGTATGGCATAAACTCTGTTAAAATAAATTTAAGTATTTTTTTGTAAAAAAAATATTTATTAAAATTTTACCTAAGATATCTTGCTGTAAAATTCCTTGAAATACTGGAAACAGTGCCTCCTCAAATGCATCGACCGCTTTATACTCTGACTTGCAGATGATTCGAATGCTCAATGAAAATGTCTCAAACAAATAATGATTGAAATGTGGTTTTGATGGATTTTTGGCAACTTGTGTCAATATTTCCGTTAATTTAGGCAATGCGTGTCCCATGTATGGAATTGAAGCTTCTTGCAATGTTGAAAAACTTCTCATTATAGCTTTCATTACATACTCATTTTCGGCTGAACCTGCTTGTTCTAATGCTGCAAAAAGACCAGCAAAGAGGTCATTTGCAAATGGTGTGAGTTGTGGTCCTGATACAAGAGGAGATTTTCCATCAGGACCTCGCAAAATAAGTACTTTATCCAAAGCACAAGCAGCATAACTGTGAACGACAACGCTTTGTGCTTGTAAATGTTTGATCATGAGTGGTAGACTAACCATTGTTATCTCTGGCCCAAGTAAGCTTCTGAAGGTCATTAGGAATTTCAGTGCATCTGCTTTGAGTACGGCAAGTTCATTGATATTCGGACGTTCCAATTCGGGTATTATTTGTTGTTTACAAAAATCAGGTAATGGAACTAACTGTGAAGTTTGAGTAACACCCATCTTTTGAGTTGAACCACGAGATGCCAATGCCATCACTAAATAAATTGCTGTATCTTTAGCACGCCAATTTGTAGTTGGATTTTCTGCATATTTTGCTAAAAGTACTTGTAAATATCGGCCAAAAATCTCCATAATTTGTGCTTCAAACTTTTGGGAAAGAATTTTCACAAGATCACATGCAGCTCGTCGACGAGTATCAATATCAGACCCTTCAATGTCACGACGAATATATTCTTCAGGATTCTCTTCAAATAACTCCTCATCTGAAGCACGGAAATCCATATTGGGAATAATAACTTTCTCACAAATGCTCGATAACACAGTTGGCTCTTCAAAGAGATGACGATAATGAGTACGATCAGCCACAGTACTTAAAAATTGTAATGCATTTGAAACAAGGGCATCATATTTTGTTTGATTGCCTGTGGCACAGAGTAATTCCCACACATCTGTTACGAATTTCGTCATATATGGACCAAATTCCTCATCATATTTCATTGCATACATGCCAAGATTATCACAAACTTGTGAACGTAATTGCTCTAAAACACCAGCTTCTTCATCATCAGGAGTTTTTAGACATGGAACATCAGTTACCAATAAATTATGAAAGATATCCATCCAAATTGCCATATTGTCTTCGAAAAACTCTGGTAAATCCTGTGCATTCAACGAATTGAAGACCTTTGCAATCAAAACTAATGAACTATAAATAACTTTCAATGCTTCTGGATTATTCGCATGATCTTGAGTTAATTTCATTGTGGCTGTAACTAGATCAGTTAAGGGTTTCGCAAATCTATCCAAAACAAATTTGATTTCTTCCCACAATGTTTGTGATTTGAACTCAAATCGGTAGCGCTTGAAGAGAGAATGTGCTGTTTGGAGAACACCATTTATAATGTAAAAGTCTCCTGTAGCAAATTTTGCAATCATTTCATCAATCAACTGTGGCCACTTTTTCGGGAAATCATGTTTCCCTATGATCGCAACAGCATCACTCAACTGCTTCTGTATCTGAGGTGGTGCTTTTAACATCAACTGAATAATAAGCGTTTTAACAGTTTCTCGATCATTGGGATGAATTCGACTTTCAGATTCTTCATCTTGACCTGTTCCCCAATTACGTTTAATGTAATTTTTGAATGTAATGGCGCCAGCAATTCTAATTGTCAAATCTTGTTCCGGTTTATCAATCAATGCAAGTAGCAACACCGGAAAATTCATATTATGTTCAATGCTTTGTAGGAAATTTTCAGCTAGACATGGTTAAAAAATTAAAAAAAAGTCAGGTAAAGTTATAAATGAATCATAAAAAAACATAATTTACCGGGTCGGCGGACATTTGAGTCAGGACTGAGCGTGTCCAGCAAATGTTTGGCTAAAGTTTGAAAATTATTGTCGTTTAGATCCATTTTAATGGTTTTTGTTGATTATTTAAAAGACAAATACTGAATTTATGATTTTATTTTTAATTTTGAATTGTGAAATTGAGTGATGATTGTAAGGTTATTTTGTTGAAAAATATTCGTTGGGGTTTCGCACGCAAATGAAAATGCAGAGTCGTAGATTTTGACACATTGAAAGGGGTCACATTTATATTTTGACAGTTCTGAATAAAGATAAACAAAAACATTTGGAAGAAGATCGGCTTTAATTTTAACAAGGAAATTTCAGAAAAACAGCATAAATTCAATAAAAATGAATCTGGATCCGGTAAGATGAACTGAAAGTTTGATGGAAAATTGAATTGAAAATTTATTTTAAAAATTTTTATAGCAATTGAAAGAAAATATTTCAACAGCATGTCGAACAGCCGAAGATTTCACAAAACTCTATTATGAATGCATCGATAAAAAACGTCATGTAAGTAAAATACTAAATAAAATGTTGTTTTATATTCATTAAACTTTAACTTTGAATTCCAGCAAATTTCACGTCTTTATCTGGATAACGGTCTCTTAACTTGGAACGGAAATGGATCAGCTGGAAAAGAGAGCATAGAAAAATTCCTGCAAGAATTGCCCAGTTCTGAGCACACAGTTTCAACATTGGATGCACAACCGGTAATTGATGAAGCTGTCGGTGCTCAACAAACGCTTATCATTCAAGTTTCCGGTACAGTCAAATTCCAGGATAATCCATCGAAAATGTTCCAACAAACTTTCATGGTAACAGCTCAGCAAGATAAATGGAAAATTGTTAGTGATTGTTTTAGGATCCAAGATGCATTGTGTGTCGATCGAAAATAAAAAAAAAACATAAGTTTAAGATGGTATATTAAAATAAATGAGAAATATAATTTTTGTAAACAAAGTTTTTTAAAGTTTCATTTCAAAATCCATAAATAAATTTCACAGACTTATGATAAATACTATTGCTCATAAAAATGAGCTGATACCTAAGCACACATGAAAAATTTTCAATCGGCACTGTTAACATGTGCGTTGTGTTTACATTTTCTAATTTGCGGGTTCATAATAATTTTTCTTAAATAATTTAACGTTTATACTTACTTTTAAGTACAATATAAAAATGGGAAAGAAAGATAAGAATAAGAAAAAAGGTCACGGAGCCGAAAAAACTTTAGTGAAGACAGATAAGAAGCTTATTGCTAAAAACAAAAAACTTTTACAGAAACTTGGTGAAGTAAGATATTTTTTTTTGTAAACATTGTTTATTTTTAAATTAAAAAAAAAACATTTATAGGAAGATATAAATGAAATTGTGGCAAGACAAGAAAAAGAACAACAAATTGAAAAAACTGTTGAATTATCACCCGTTGCACCACCATCAGTCCGGTCATCTTTCGGCATCACAAGTTTCAATGATAACATCTGCATATTTGGTGGAGAATTTTTCAATGGGCAAAAAACTGAAGTGTATGGTGATTTTTACTTTTATAACACAGTGAAAAATGAATGGAAATTAGTAAAAGCCAAAGGACCAACACCCAGGTCAGGTGCCGCTCTTTGTTCAGTTGAGACTGATGGTGGTCAATTGTGGATGTTCGGAGGAGAATATCAATCACCATCTCAAATTCAATTCATTCACTTCAAGGATTTATGGGTTTATCGCATTAAAACAAAAGTTTGGGACAAAATAAATGCAGCTAATGGTCCAACGGCTCGATCAGGTCATAGAATGGTAGCTGCGAAAAAACGACTGTTTATATTTGGTGGATTTTACGACAACAATCAAACATACAAATATTACAACGATTTATATGTATTTTCATTGGAAAGCTATACGTGGTTAAATGTTCAAATCAGTGGAACAGGTCCCAGTCCTAGATCAGCCATATGCTTTGCAGGAGCACAAGACGGAAAATTGCTTGTATGGGGTGGATTTAGCAAGAGCCCTGTTAAAAAGGGAATTGATCGAGGTGTTACACATTCTGACATGTTCTCTTTAATACCAGAAAGTAAGTTTTACATGAAAACTTTGATTTTCATTTAAGTTTTAAAAATCTTTTTTTAGAGGGTGACAGTTCAGGACTCAAGTACAAATGGAATTTGGTAAAACCAGGAGGTGCAAAACCAATGCCTCGTAGTGGTATGAGTGTTGCAGTCGCTCCAAACGGAAAGGCATATAATTTTGGTGGTGTATTAGACACAAAAGAAGATGAAGAGGATATTGAAGGCCAATTTGGAAATGATTTACATGTACTTGATTTGTCTAGTTGTGTTTGGCGACGTGTCGAACTCAATAAAAAGTCATCAGAATCTTCAAAGAAAGTTGAGGAAATGGAAGCTGAACTTCCAGAAAGTACTCCTCAGACAGTTACAAATGAATTGGGATTCACAGTTACCGTTGGAGGGCCAAATACCTCCTCAGCATCATCGAAAAAAGATACAGACGTTGAGAAACAAAATAAAGGTTTTCCTTCACCTCGTATGAATGCAGGCATCGTTATTATAAACAAACATTTGTATTTATACGGTGGAATCTTCGAACAAGGACATCGTCAGTACACTTTAAGTGATTTTTATTCATTGGATTTGAATAAACTCGATGCATGGAAAACGTTGATTGCTAATAGTAACACTCAAGAATGGATTGGATCCGATAGTGAAGGAAGTAGCGACGAGTCTGATGACGATGAATCTGATGAGTCTGGAGTCAGTGATTCAGACTCAGAAGATAGCTCAGAAATGGATACTGATTAAAATTTTAAATTTAATCCTCTTTAAATACTTGTTACGCATTTATATTTCATAATAAAATATTTTTATGATTATTTTCCTCAAATATTAAGATTGGTGTTAAATTTACTACATTTCAACGGAAATATAATTCAAATTTCTTAAAGCCTTGATAAATTTGCATTGGACTGAATTGGAAGTGATACTTTTCATGTTTTTGTCTGTAAAGTAAAGAAAAAACAATAACAATAAAAATATTTTTGCACATTCCAAAGACTTTAAAAAATTTTACAAGCCGAAGTTATAAATTAAAAAATTTAAATTTTACAAATATTAACAAAATGATTGCAGGAGGTCATGGAGAGCCAAATCCAAACACGACTTGGGTAAGAATGCTGTAAAAATCCATCAGTTGTTCAAATCTCTTATGATTTACGATTCAAGGTAAATGCCCGAGGTTTTTGGCTCGCATATATTTTAGGAGTGACCATTTTACATCTTTGTCTGTTGAGTATTCCAATTTTAACGGTTCCAATGGCTTGGACTTTGACATGCCTTCTTCATAATCTTGCCCACCTGTTTTTCTTGCATTCAATCAAAGGTCATCCGGTAAGTGAATAATTTCATTGAACTGTATCTTGTAATCTAGTGTTTTTTACTTTTAAAAGTGGATGAGCATCGATACTGGAAGTGCAAGCAACTTGACACATTGGGAACAAATAGATGATGGGAAACCATTCACTGAGTCTAGAAAATTCCTGACTGCAGTTCCAATTATAATGTAAATCAAAATAATTATTTCTATGATAAGTTTGTTACCGAAAATCTAAAATTTCAGATTTCTTCTTGCCTGCTTATATACAAAAAATGACCAAGATCATTTTATTGCCAATTTCTTGTCATTAGTTGTCGTATTATTGCCTAAATTGCCAAAGTTCCATAATTCAAGCAACGAACAATGGATGTGGAGAGAAAGTTGAACTTAATGTGATTTTAAAAATGCAAATTACTAATCAACCGTTAATTTTTTCAAAAAAATATATAAAAAACTTTCTTTAGAAACTATGGAGACTGAAACGGAGAAATCTACATTTTTGAAAGATATGGAAAGATGTTCTTAAAATTATTTTTGATTCTGTATGAGAAGCTCTCAATATTTTTTATTAATAAAGATTCACTTTAAATCACGTTAAGTTAAATTTTATTTTAAAAAATGCAGCGAAAATTTCTTGCAATCAATTTTATTCACGATTCTTGTTCTTTTACATTTAAATATTAAAATCTAATGCCTACACTTTTGAATTTAATACGATTTTATGCATCGTATAAAATCTGAGTCAAGTTTTTTTTTTTAATATTATTATAGTTTTTTTCTTATCATCTCCTGTTTTGATAAAATTAATTTCTCCATCCCTTGCTCATTCCACGAGGTTGTGTAATGAAATCATCCATAGGAGCCCGATCAAATTTAGGCTTACTCCATGGTTTGTTTGCACCACCATTGAAACTATCATTTGCACGATATCCTTTATCAGATCCATTGAATCCAGAGTTCATGTTGGAAGATGGTAGACTTGAGCTGTAACCCTATTTAATAATATAAGAAATAATTTGAATGAATTCAATTTTGAGAATTAATAAAAAAAGGAGCTTACAGTGTCAGTATTTCCTCCACTTGGCATATTTCCACCCATCATGTATTGGCTGAGTGCTGCTGCAACAACAGCTGGTGGAAGGTTTGGTAAATTCGACATGCTTCCTGAATTACCACCATCATAACTGCTGCGGTTGTTTGAAGGTAAGTTCCAGCTATCATTACTGTTGTCATTTCTTCCAAAACCACGATCATCATTGTAGTTGTTCTTACGTCCATATGAACTTTGATTATTTCCGTAATTATTGCCACCACCACCTCGTGGTCCATTATCATTGAAACGTCCTCCGTTGCTTCCATAGTTACCCATGCCACCACCATAATTACCTCCTTGATTCCTTGAGTTATTTTGAGGAGCATTCTTTGGTGTTGCATCAGACACATGCACTGTTACACCTTTGATTATATGATCTTCACCCCAGAGCTTTTCAGCAGTATCTGGTTCCAAGAATGTAACAAAGCAAAAAGAACGGAATGGTTTTGGAATATAAACATCGGTTACTTCACCAAATTGATTGAAATAAGCCTTTAAATCGTCCACAGACATATCTTCTGTGATACGTCCAACAAATACTTTGCACGGCATTTCACGAACCAATCCTTCTTTTGAGCTTGGAATTTGAACTTCACACCATCGACCGTCAATGTTATGACGTTGTGCTAATACTCGTAACTGTACTTCAGGAGACTTGAATCTAACAAAACCAAATCCCTTGGATTGACCGGTTTTTTGGTCACACTTAACTTGGCACATGACAACTTCGCCAAATTTTTCAAAATATTCACGAAGCATGGTGTCTGTTGTTTTCCATGGAATACCCAAAGCAATCAAATCAGTACACTTGGTTTTAACATCAAGTTTCTTAGTTTTTGCGGCGGGAACATGTTCCTCGTAATCGTCAACTTTACGTTTTGACTCAACCACTATGAGAGGTTAAAATTAAAATCATTATTATTATAAAATATTTCGTTAATTTCAAAAATTCTTACCTGGTTTTGGAAAAACGGCTACAAATTTAGCATTTCCCCAACCCCCATCTGTTGGTGGATACAACTTGCCCTCAGCCAATCGAATTGCACGATAAGCTCCTGTATCAGGATTCTTATACTTTAATCCAGTTGCAGTTGGATATTGGCCTTGTAAAGTAGATAGAAGCAATGTTCCATCATTTTCACATGGCAATTCAAGAGGATCATCTCTTTCGTGTTCAACGACAAGGATATAAGACGACATTCTATGTAAATTTAATAAAAAATTAAGAGTATTAGAAGTTGAAATGACTTTTTGATTAGATTTTAATTATGTATACAGAACAGAAATAAATAAATATAAATTTTTCAGACTCCAACTCTCTTGTTCAGCTCTTATCGATATTATGCTTTACGACACAAACGATGTTTCTGCAACAAAATATTCATGATTACCCTTTTTACTTTCGATTCTGTTTTGAAAAAAATATGCATTCGTTCAAAACAAACTTCTGCAAATGGACAATAAAATATTAAATTTCTTGTAAATTATTAAAATACTAAAGAAATACTTTCTGCAAACAAAACATTTACAATTTAACTATCCGGCTTTGTCACAACACCATATATATAACGTATAGATAACATACACATGTATAGACGTGTGTAGTAATCGAGCAGACGCATCGCAAATAAATATCGATCGGATGAAGGAGTCATACTTCAAAGTAACACACTTATTTTCTAATTAACACTATTATATGTATATAATACTTTTTTTTATATAATAAAACACTGAAATAAATACTCATTTAAATACATATTTTTTGTTTTACAAAAATACCTGCAAGATACAATTCTTTTCTTATTAAAACACTCGCTTCACCAAAAATGACTTCAATTTGTTTGATACAATTTTTCTTTCTCTTCAGAAAAAATTCGCAGTATTCACGCTACAATATACTCGTACTGAAAATATATCTCTGTATATATCTGTGTAATGTATAAGATCACAAATCTTCAATCGTTCTTTCTCACTATTATCTCGAAAGATTTCAAGTTAATTTTATATAAAATGTGTAATTACAATTGTCAAGTTCAGTTTTATGCACTTTTTGGCCAGTTTGGATGTTTTAATAACACTAAAATTTGAAATTTTATCAGAGCAAACAAAATGCCGGATTGTGGTAGAGTCGCTTTGTACTGACAGCGCCTCTAGTGGCAGAAGAGCAAACTTCATTATAACATGATATGTGTACATTACATTAAATATTGCATCAATTTTCATTGAATAACCATATTTTATTAATAAAAAACTATCGAAATACCTTAAATGCATCAATCAATGTTAAAATATAAACAATTTATCATTTAAATCAAAAACTCACCGAATAAATGAATGTTTATTGTGAAAAAACTGTTCTACAATGAGCCCCCACTTTGTTATACGTGTTATTTACTGTGCGTCCATGGTTTGTGTACGTTTTTATTTTGTTTGAATCAGTTTGAATTTATTTCCTCAAAATTTTATCAAGAGTTTTAAAGTGAATAAAAGAAATTTCTAAATTAAAGGAGCAGCTTGTGTTTAATGTAAATAAGTTTCATAAATTTACATCTTGAATTGATGATTTTCAATTAAAATCATTGACTTGTTTATATTGAAATTGTAAATTATTACGTGGCTCATGCAAGAATGAATTTTGCTGAGACAGTGATAAATTGAAAACTTAAATACAATGAAAGATATGTGAAGAATTAGGCTCTGATTTGGATGAAACTGTTTATTTTTACGAATACAAAGAAACTCAAATTGTGAGACTCATAGAACTTGGAAGTGTAAAGTTAATGGTAACCTAATTGAACGGCCATTAGTGACCGTTAGATCTTTTGATGAAGTGTTAAGTTTTTGAGAATATTTCAAATTGAAAAGGGTTTCAGCTAAATATAAGCAGGGCGGATTGAAAAGGGGACTTGTATAGTTTGAGCCTTCCATATGTTTTAATTCAATTCAATTTGAAGAAAATTTCATAATCTGTGAATGAATTCTTGAATGAAGTTACACACTCCGCTAGACTATTGTTAGATAATAAACTCATAAAAAATATACCTAATTTGTATTATAGTGATATTTAATTAACACACATCTTTAAAATCACTCGACCAACGACTTTGAACTGTAATCTGTATGGAACATTGATTCACGTGTTTCTTTTCAACCCATATTCGTAGATAGTTGTAACCACCAAATTTTGGTGTTTTTTTTGTTTTGTTTTTTAAATCAAGTTTTGAACCAGTTATTTTTTTTTATCTTAGTTCTAATCATTAAATCTTTGAATTGCAAAAAATATTCAAAGTAACTAATAAAACCAAGGTGATTTAGAATCAGAATCAGTCCTTTCATAGAATTGGCTTTAAAGCAATCAAATAAACTTTCCGTTACTTGAATTCACTTCATACTGACGTAATAGTATACTAATAGTTACATTCCATCTACAGACCATTTCACTTTAGTTACATTTTGACTACGAAACATACGAATGTAAAATTTATGAATAGTGAAATTTTTATCTTATGTTTTATTTAATATTTTGATAAAAATTATGTTAATTTTTATAAAATTATAGAAAGTCTCGCCAAGTCATTAAATTTTTTTTTGATATTACAGATTTAGTTAAACACCAGACAGCTATCATGGCATTATGGATAATTTTTTTGATAAGTGCAATTGTTTGCCTTTTATTTGTTTTTTACTTTATGAGAACATCAACTCAGCTTCCCAAAACATTACCTCAATTCAGGACGGAACTCAAGTTCATGATTAGTGGCTTTAAAGGTTGTGCTAATGACATTGGATTAAGATCTAAGAATATGATATGTAAGTAAAATAAATATTTGATAAAAGTAAATATTAACATGCAATTTATTGACTAATGATGTTTGATTATTGCATGGTAAATTTCAAATAATTTGCTGTAATAATTTTAATGCATTACAGCTCTTTACTCACAACCGGAAAAAGTGGCGGTTATTACGGGAGGAAATCGTGGCCTAGGTTTATATGTCGTCAAAAAATTAGTGGATTGTGATATGACCGTAATTGTTGGTAAGAGATTTTATTTGATTTCATTAAATTTTCTTTCTAATTTTTTTTTTTATTATTTTATCTTAGGTGTTCGTGATCCTTTACAAGCGAAGGAAGCTGTTGAAAAATTAATTGAACCAGCTAAATATAAACAGGTTCATTTTGAACGTTTGGATGTTGGTTCAATGACATCAGTACGAACATTCGCAGCAAAAGTACAAGAAAAATTTGACAAAATTCATATTTTGATTAATAATGGTACAGAAATTGAAAAAACGGCCATAATAGTGTTTTTTTTTAACAAATATTTTTTTTTTACAGCTGGAATTATGTGTGTACCTTTCAAGCAAACAGTAGACGGATTCGAGTCACAATTGGCAGTAAATCATTTAGGTCATTTCCTGTTAACTCATTTATTGTTGCCTCAGTTGAAGGCTGCCGGCACAAAAGAATGTTGTGCTCGTGTTGTAAATGTTAGTTCATGTGTTTACCTCTGTGGAGAAATTTACTGGGATGACATCAATTTTAGGTGAGTACAAGCAAAATTTATTAGAAAAATATTTTTATTTTATAAGCATGCACAATTTTTCATATAATAAACTTAAAATTATTTTTATGTCACATTTTTGAGGTGATTGCAATGGCTTCTTGGTAGATACTTACTTGATTATTTAACCATTTATTGAATAATCCGAACAATTGTGTTGCCAAGCTTTTTTAGATAAATTCAGAATATCCGATTCAAATGCACATTTAACACAATTAAAATCATTCACACAAAATGGCCTAATATGCTCCGAAATATATTGAATTCTTTTCGGATTGTTATATTGCCCAGTTGGTTTATTTTGCTTAACACAATCAACACAGTATATTTCATAGCCATTTGTTAACATGGTATAAAATTCCTCAATTGCATCTGGATCTTTTTTAGTTAAAATCGCTTCAAAATATCTACTTATGTCATCTACATCATTTTTGGCCATCTCTTTGAAACTACATCTGTTGATTGTAAAAATAATTTCAGGATTATAAATTTCTCTGATATGTAAAATTTCCATGTCTGAACTTGATTCAACGTCCTGTTTAAATGTCCGATAATATTTGTAATCATTCGGGAAATAACTGTACGAGACATTGACAAAACTTCGTGAAATCATGCTCAATTCTTGCAACATAGTGGACAAAATTAGTTGAATTTCACCACTTTTAACGTAATTTGTATTTTTAAGGCATTCAATTATAAGTTTTAGATAAACTTGTATCAATTCATGTGATAATTCAATTTCTTCTTTTATATTGGATATGGTTTTGTCTGATCTTGATTCGTAGTAACGGTAAACATGCTCTTTGTTCATAGTGAAATGTGTTTCAGGGATTTTGGAATTTATTGAGTTGGTAAGGTCTCTTTCAATATTTAAATTGAATTGGCGCTTAATTGAAATGCATGGCAAATTGATTTTAATTCCTACTCCAGGCCAATGCATTAATTCCTTTAAGTCAAATAATTCTCGGGTTTCAGTTTCCACAGGCAGTCCTTTAGATAATGTTAACATGTCGGTTTTTGGACAATATTCACCATAATAGTTGATGATATCTGAATCGTTACTTTCAGTTAATAAGGCATTTTCGAGTCCTTTTTTTGTATCCCAGAAATTTCTTATAGCGATTGAATTTCTTGAATTTTTATTATCATTTGACACTTTCAACTGGTCTCCTGCATTTTTATTGTCATCTTTTCGATCATTTGATGGCTCCTTAGTTTTGTTATTTTGTTTTTTAACAACTTTATTTTTTGAAGTTTCAGGAGCTTTTTGTTCTGAAATTGGGTTTGCATTTTCTAATTTATTTGCAATTACCGTTTTTGGCGAGACAAATATGACGTTAGGATCTTCCTCGGTTGGCTTGGAACTAGGAGGTTTCATTGATTCGTTTTCAGCTTGATTCCTTTCTTTTTCCATTGTCAATTGAAGATCATTATTTTTAGTTTCAATTTCAATTGAGGTTGATTTTTCTCGTTTTTTGTGCGTTTTTGTTTTTTCTTTTCGTGGCTCAGGTATAAGAACCTGAGTTTGAGGTCTCCAAACATCAATTGTTAGACGTCTTTTCTTAAGAGAACTAGGAGCTTTCATTAAATTTTCATTTTTTTTGTCCATTTCTTTTGATAATTTATTTTCTTTTTGTTCTTGCTTTTGGGGAATGTGCGATTCATTTGGTTTTTCTTTGTTTTCAATTGTTTGACTTGAAATGTCATTTTCAATGTTAATTTGAAGTTTTTCCAAGGTAACCTCAATATTTGAAGACTTTTGAGCTTTAATATTATCAGGATTATTTTTCTTTGGTATTTTCCAATTTTTCCAATCAATGCTTTTACCAGGAATGGGTGGAGTACATGAATTTAACAGTAAATTTCCTGGTTCATTTTGCTTCGTTACTTCTGAAGTAACTGATTCCTTATGTAGATCTAAGTCATTAGTAGAATTTTCCTCAACATTTTCTTGGTTTATATCACATTGGTTAAAAGGAGTATTTTCTGGTTCTTTTTTAACAAATTCAAGAATATTTTGAACGTTGGAAGTTTTCCGGTCCGAACTGCTATCCGATTGTTCAGCAATCTCATCGATAACAACCCAGTTGTTATTTCCGTTTTCAAAATTATATTGGGGTTCATCTTTAATGGTGATCATTCGTTGAAGTTCTTGATCCACTGACCTGTAGAGCCATGTTTTTAAAAGTTTTTCGCTTGGGTCATCAGGAAATCGATCTTTGAATCGCTTTATATTGAATGGAACACACGAATAAAGTTTAGATCTTTTTTTGCTTTCCAAATGATCCACATTGAATTTTAAGTATTTCGTAACCAAAGGTTTCAAAAAGTGTTTTTTATTGAAAGTCTCTGGTATAATATTTGTGTTCTCATTCAAAAATGCTTTCAAATGTTCTTTAATGTCTAAATGTGAAAGAAAAGAGAGATAAAATTTTAAATACTTTATTTTATTTAAATTAATTACCTGTAGCTTCAAATTCTTGATTTTGTTCCGACATTTTTTGTCTACTTTTCAAAAACACTATTTGTTGATCTTCGAAAATACCCTCATACACAATTCCGAAACAAGTTAAACATGTATTATCTATACGAGCAAACGTATATCTGTACGGAACGTATCAAAGGGAATGTTCGAAAAGCAACAAGTGTTTTTGTTGACGAATGTCTAAAAATTTTTGTTTTTAAAGTTTTTATTTAAATCATTAAAAAATGGCAACAAAAAACCATTCCAAGCCGGAAAACATTGATATGAGTGAGTGAGCAATATTGAAATACATTTAAATATGTTCCAGAAATCATTTTTTGTTTATTTTATGATAATTTTCTAGGTCTAGCGCGATTGCAAATGTTTTTACTGTGTAACAAGTCAAATGCAGTTCCGGATGATTTGAAGGAAAAAGGATTCTTAAAAAATATCGTTAAGAATTATCTTGAAATCAAAATTGACCATCTGAGTTCTGAACAGCAAGCTGAAATATATTCTAGTATTCCAGACAGTCTGAGCAAGTTTCGAGAATATGAACCGCACGAAAGAAATACAAAAGTATTGAAAAAATGGTTATTTGACTTATTAACTAAAAAAATCGCCACAATGACACCACCAGAACCTCTTGCCAATACAGAGCCAACGGATAGTGATAATGTTATATCAGATAACGATGATGAAGGTGCTGATGAAGCAAATGTGGATGAAAGTAAGACTGGAAAGCCAACTGCAAATGAAACGCCAAAGATTCAGAAAAATATTAAAAGTTATTTTACATCTTCTGTGTCATCAAAAAAATCTCCTGTAAAGAATAAAAAACTGCGAAGAAAATATAAAGAAGGTATCACTCTAATGATTAAAAAGCAACAAGGAACGAACGAAAATGACGTGTCCAAGGAAAGCAAAAGTGAAGGCATTGAAAACACATCTCACGATAAAACATCTCCTTCCTTGATTACTAAAGCTATTACAGCAGATACATTAACGGAACCTCCGGTTCTAGAGCACAATAATGTTGTAATAAGCCCATTCAAAACCGTCAAAGGTCAAAAAAGAAATAAAAATAAGTTACTCGGACCAAAATGTTCTAGGAAGAGAAAGAGAAGAGAATCGTCTGAAAAGGAATGTTCTGAAGGCATCACTGATGATAGAGTTGCAACACGAATTGCGAATGCGAATACTATAAATGTAAAAAAATTTAAGGATAACAAATTTTCAAAAAATAACACTTTGATACTAAATGGAACTCCAGCCAATATTTGCAAATACTTTTTTGAATTGAATTCTAAAACAGACATGTTATCATTTTCTAAAGGAACATCAGAAAAAACCATCTCAAAGGAGTTATTCGATTTACAGGAACTACTCAATTGGCCTGGAGTTGGTATTAAAATCGATTTACCCGGTATCACCATCAAAAGACATTGCCAATTGAACAATCAACGAGAACTGATAAAATCTCATCAAGTCGATATTCCAGAAGAACATTTGAAATTAAATAAAGAACAAGTGTTTCGACATTACAAGTCAAAAGCTGACAAATCTCTTTCTTCATTGAATGTTGAAGTAGAGTTATCACACGACTTAATTCAAACATATCTCATTTTGATAATTGAATGTTTGACAACAACCAAATACGTAAAAGGAAGTGAGGTGGAAAAAATCCTTGAAACTATGTTGAATGAGCTTAGAATGGTATCACGATGCTTTATTGATGTGACATTGAGTTATTTTCCTAACGATTATCAATATTATAGTACATTCAAGCAAGATGTCGAATTGGGTTGTAATGTCGAATTGTTGCACCAGAGAGAATTTTACAATCCAGAAATTCTGTTTACAATAACTAAAAGTAATTTTCATGAAATGGCTCAATTTGATTCCAAATCACTGATTGATTATTTTGAAGCTATTTTAACTAAAAAAGATCCAGATGCGGTGGAAGAATTTCATACCATGATAACGAAAGGTTATGAAATATATTGTGTGGATTGTGATGAAAACGGTTTGGACTCTGGAAAATTTTCATCTGCTAAGAGAGTTCAAAACATATCGGAACACATTTCGGGCCATTATTACATGAATGACGTTCATTGTGTTAAATGTGATTTTAAGTCTAATTTTCTGAATTTAACGAGAGTCTCGTGGCAACATAATTGTGATGATTTTAAGCAGGACATATAAACAGGAATTTTTTTAAAGAGCAAAATTTTATGAATTAGATTTAAGTAAATGTTAACTTTTATGTGCAAATAAATTGATATTATTTTTATTAAATAATCACGTTACGAAACTGATAATTAATAATAAACTGCATTTTTTTCTTTAAGTTTAACTGAAAACTATAATTTTTCAACACATTTACAGATCTTAACCAGAATGATTAATTACACAAATTATCTTTCTCTTTTTACATACAAAAACACACATCAAACCACATCATCAACACTATTTACGAAATTATAGTAAGTCGTACTATCCAGCTGATGCCTATGCTCAAAGTAAACTTGCTCAGTTAATGTTTACACGTCATCTCGAAGCAAAATTAAAGGAAATTGGTGCAAATGTTCATGTATATGCAGTACATCCTGGTGTAGTTAATACAGAACTATTTGATGTAACTGGAATGGCTGCTATACCATGGTTCAGAGCAATATTTTTCAAGGTTTGTCTGTGTTTATTTTTTTTTCTTTTAAAATGTTAATTGAAACTCATAGAATAGAATGAATAATGATGATAATTATTTGGTATTATGTTAAACTTTAATTAAAACATAATTTATCATTCTCTATTTTATATACATAGACACCAGAACAAGGTTCACGTACTGTGGTTTATGCTGCTATAGATCCAAAATTGGAAGGAAGAGGTGGCGGTTACTTCAGTAATTGTATGGTTTTTCCATTGAATGCATATGTGAAGGATCAAAAGAAATGCGAACAACTATACAATATTTCATGTGAATTGTTACAATTGAAAAACTTTAAAATTTAAAATCTTGAGGGACTCATCATTTTTGTATTTTTTTTTTAAATGTAAAAGTAGGTGCTTAGTAAGACTTTTTCTTTCGAATTTCATAACATTTTATTAAAATTTCAAAGAAATAATAAAGTTTTATTTTTTTTCTATTAATAAATAAGCAATTTAATTTCCCAATCGAATCCAACCTTCAATAAAATAGTTTTTCAACCACTTGGAAAATGCTAACGAGAATTGTTATCGTATCAAATAAATATAAATTGACAGGTTGACTTAAAAAAAAAAACTTATTTGTAAAGATAAAGTATTGTATTTTATAATAACTATTTCCGTTTTTCTTCTTATTTTTGCACCATATCTTGAGAGAATTGAATGTTTTGAAGAAAAATAAAATGAACAGTGTTGTGTAAAAAAAAGTATAAGTCAAATTGAAAAAGAAAATGAAAATAAATAAAAATTTATTATTATCACTGTCGTTATTTTTTTCATTTTAACTTTTATCTTCTGTACATTTTCTCGCTATTATTATCTAAGCTTGTCTTTCACTTATTTTTTTGCTCGGAACATCTTTGTATGGTGACAATTCTTTGAAAAATAATAATTGCTCTGTAACTAGGAAAAAAAATAAAATGTTATGTCTTGGTCACCATAAAAATCTCGGTACCAATATAAATATATCACATGTGTCATGATGTCCATAAAATAAATGATAATGCTTGACTAGACAACTCTCAACTATTTAACTTATTTTTAAAGTGAAGTGGTTTTTTTATGATAAAAAATGATTATTTTCAATTACTTATATTTGCTAGAACTGTGTCAAAAAATAAAAAGAAATTCTTATTATTTTGAGATGTGATTTTGGAGTTGTGATTAAATTGAATTCAATGTTTCATGTTTTGTATGAATTTGTATGGTATCTAATTGCTTTTTACAAAATACCAGGCGTATGCTTCGAAACATGTGAAAATTTTTGCCAGCACTTTTATGGTTAAATGAAATCAACTTAAATTATTTCCTGTCATTTCAGAATGACTTAATTGAGCTTTGTATAAATAAAAAATGTATTTCTGTAAAAAAGTTCCAGTGCATCTGCCAAAATTAAACCATCAAATTTCAATTACAATTACATCAGAATCCTTTGAAACCTGATTTTATTTTTTTGTATTGAATAAAATTATTACCTTAAAATTTTTTCATTTTAATATTATTTTACACTTTTTTTTTTCGTGAAATTCGATATAATTTGTTATAGTCTTTCATTTTCCAATGGTAGACCAATCATTACGTTTATTACATGGTAACCGTAAATAAATCGTCAAAAATCGAAAACTTTTCCTTGTAACACAAAACTTGATGCTGCATTTTTCATTTTATTGTGGTTTCCTCTTCAAATATCTGGTGTATTTTATTCCATTTTACATTTTCCTTTGCATTGTATTGACTTATTGTTCTTTGTTACACGAAATGCACAATTCAATTGAATCATTGTTGTATTACTTTTATTCTGATTGTGCAAATAAAGGATTTGAATGTAATGCTTAAAACATATAAAGAATTAGAAAAAGGCATATAAAATAACATGCACAATGGTAACATCAAAAAATGAAATGACAATATTGTGGACTTTTATTACTGTTATTTTTATTATTATTATTATTTATCTTTAAAATTTTATATGCAATACATTAAAAGAGATTGCATAGAAAAAATACACAATTGAATGGATTCCTAGTCTGATATAAGGATACAAAGTAAAATATTGGACCGCAATAAAATTGTTGTGCATTGTTCCAGGTCAAACATTAAATAAATATCAAAAGCCATAGAAAAATTATGTTTTTTTTATTATTAAATTTATACAAGAATAAAAAAATATTGTTGATCTAACACATCTGATATTATTTTAGTAGTAACTGATGTTTGTTTTCAAACCCTAGATTTTATTTAAATTTATATTATTTTCTTTTTGAATCTGTGTGTGTATTCAACAACGATGATGATGATGATAAAACCTAGATAAAACCTTAATTCAATATTGGTTGCAAACAATATGTCGGTTTAATATGCATCTAAAACAATTGAAACAATACCATGTTGAATAAAACTCTTTCTTTGTATGATGATGGTGATGTTTTTTGAAATTTGTGGAAATGGTTTTTGTTATTATTTTTATAGCTTTGGTCGGTTTTGATTAAAAATTGAAGTAAATAGCTTGGTTACGAGTGTAATATGGACTGTCATTGTAAGGAAAATTAGTTTTAAAGGCTGAAAATAATTTTTAACTTGCTTAACTTTTCAGCTCATTTTAGGAAGCACAAATATTTAGGCTATGTCAAATTCAAACCATGGTTCTTCTTTGAAAAAAAAATCGGATTGGAATCCGAAGTTTTCACCATATGTAGTTGCTTTGACCTGTACATGATATTAAAATCCCATGTTTCAATTGAAAACGAATATTTAAAACAAAATATTTGTAATAAACTGTAAAAAAATTCCTCTTATATTGATTGATGATTTCTACAAATTTCAAAACTCTCGTATTATTTTAATTTTAATTAAATTGTTACGCACATGCTTCATTTATCACCATCAGAGAGCAAACTTTTAGTTTTAAAATATTAAATAAAAAAAATCATTCTGATTGCGATAAAAATATTTTTTGAACTTTTTGAGTTTTGTAAAAAAAACTTTTCCTATTTCAATATGTTTGGATACCCTTTGATTTAGTTTTTTTTATTATTTGTATCCTTTTATAATCTTGATTAAAAAAAAAGTTTCTTTGGTTAATTTAATTTGATTAAAAAATTAAAGTTTCTCTGTATCGATAAAATTGGAAATTAAATCATCATCCATTTAATGCATTTCCTTTATCAGAATATTTTTTCATTATTTTAATGTATTTTTTTTATATTTTGATTTTTGTGACCTTATCGCTTTTCATATATTGGATTTTTTTAAATTTTATAGTTATTTTTGAATAACCAGTAAATTTTATTATTGATTTTTTTGCCTCTTAAATTTTTTAAAGTTCTGGAAATGGTTATTTTTTTTTTAAATATAGCTGAATTAGCATATCAACTTTAATTTGAATATTTAAATTTTGTCTCGTGAATTTTTTTAGTGTCATGTCGTTAAAAATAAAACGAATATGTTGGGTTAGGTCTTAAAGTTGCGTGGATTCGAAATAATATCAAAAATATTAGAAGATTTGAAGCCATTTAACGAATAAGAAGATTTGTTTGTAAAAAAATTGGTATTTAGACATTAAAATGGTAAAAATTCGTTATATGTTATCAAGTTGTATTTTGTTTTCCTTGGAACTTGAAAAAATTGAATTTGAAAATTGAAAATTCAATCTGAAAATACTTCATATCTGCTTAAATTCGAATAAAATTCATTCGTTTGTATCTCTCTGTGTTTTTTCTTGAAATAAATCAGAATTTTTAAATCATAAACCATTCATTATAAAAGTCAGAGTCATGCAATTAATCAGTGACTAAGCACAAATTTTACTCCTAAGGATATTTCATTCGATACACTCTAAATTAAAAACGTACCTCAATGTTAGGTGAAACACTAAGACTTTGAAGAAAAAATATTAGAGTAGTGTTGCACGTAGTTCTCGCATCATGATCAATTTACCGGCAATTCCATTTGAGATAAATGCTTGGTAAAGGTAGCAACTGCTTTGAATGCCAGAATATTAGGTGAGAACCTCAGATGATGACAGTTAATCAATTACATTGGTGTCAAATGATGAATTCAGTGATTGGTTACCCCAGCTACCCCTGATAGAAACGCTTCTGAATAGCTGCCGTGTAAATCTGTTTCTGAATTTCGATCAGTTTCTTTGACGCCTTCAGCTTACAGTGTAAGAGCTAATAATATTAACATGCAAATTATTTTGCAAAGGTCATTCTTTCATATTCTAATTTGGTGCTTGTCACAGTTATTTATTATAAATAAATTACGTTTTTGACAAAAAGATGGAAAGGAAAATTTATCTTTAAAATTTAACGTCATTAAAAGAAACTGGTTAATGTGCATTACTCATCTGTATTTTTTAAGGTGATCTGAGCACATTTCGAACCCAACTACGGTTAAGTTTTAGTTCAAATCATTTTAAGAAGACGTATTTTTTTAATGTAAAGGTCAAATTCTTAGAATTATTCTTGTTGTCACTAAATTCAACCAGTTTGGACCAAAAAAATAAACAACCCAATTGAATAAGAGTATGCTTTAGATGCTTCCTCAGGTATTTTATTCTGTATAATTTGATAAATATTTTTTTTGTTAAATTTCCATGCATAATATAAATTCTAAAATCAAACAAGATAAACAACAAACAACGAATTTATTTGAATTTGATCTGTATATATTTTTTTTTGTTTTTAATAATTTACTTGTTTTTTTTCGTTTGTGTGTTGTTCGAGTATGTAAGTGTGTGTGTGTGATTTTTAAATTTATTTACTAATTTTTATTTTTGCATGGAAAAAACTTTTATACAAAAAAATATATCATTTCGTTGTTGCCCTTGTCTTTGTATATAAAGTTTTATGTTTTGATATTTCAACACTCAGTTGATCTTAAATCGTCGTGCTTAAAACAACTTTAAATGATTAAAAAATTAACATAAAAGTCGTAAATTATACATATAAAGTTAAAAAAAGTGAGTGAGTTTATGTTTTAAGTTAAAAAAAAACAATTCAAAAGTTACAGAGTGAAAATAGTATGAAATTTAAAATTAAAAAAAAAAACTCATAGAAAATTGTGAAAAACTACTTGTTGAACTAAATTTGCATATAATTTATTTATACATTGAAAAATTTACTATTTTTTAAGGAAAATTATCAGTTTTGAACGAAAATAAATCATTTAGCTTGCAATTTTTTGTATACAAAATTTTGAATGAATGCAAATAACAATAAAAACAACACAAACAAGACAAAAAAAAACAATAATGATAAAAATTGACATAATAGTGAAAATTATTTCATAATTGCATGTTTTTGTATGATTATTATTTTGATAATAAAATTATTATCTTTTTTTTATGACCAAAATTAAATTCATTAAAATTTTTTGACTAACTGACTCAACGATTCATACAGGCTTTTTTGATCAATATACGAAAATGTGAATATCGATAATGCAAATGATAATCAATAAATTATATTAAATTTTTTAATTTTTTATGACGCAAAGTTACCGTTTCATAATTTCGATGTATAATTATTACTTTTATGAAATACAACATGTAGGAGTAGAAAAAATTGATGATTTTGATGATAAGAATTTTTCGTTTTGAAATTTGTAAAGTTAAAATTACTGCTCTTTACAATAAAATGCAAATAATTCAATTTCCTCTATTTAAAATTTATTGCTTACATTAAATGTAAAAAAAAAACATTTCAAATGCATAACCCAACACTTCACCATTATCCTTGCAATGAATTGAATTTATTTTAAAATGCATTAGAAACCAATTTTCGTGTTCAGTGCTCTCAATATTTTTTTTGCTTCCAATTCTCCGATTTTTCTAGAATCAATTTCAATCGATAAAAAAAGACCGGTTATAGTTTGATAAAAAAATATCAGGAATTGCCACGTTTTTTCCTCATTCCGAATTTTAAATGAACCAAAATTTTATCGAAATGTGTGTACTTGGAATTAGTATGAAATTTCTTATAATTTTATCCTAAAAAATACATTCAAATCATGTTAACAAAAAGAAAACCGGTTAACGAATTTTGAAACTTTGACATTGGAATCTCTTTGTATCTTATTTTGTTACACTTTAAATGTGCATTTTTTTCTCGTACTTTTTTTATGTGTGTGTGTTTCTGTGTATAAATTGAAATATGTTGCACTTTTTTCTGTTGCATATTATCATGGTGATCATTCCAGAACTTTAGATGGCACTAATCTAAATAATATGCTGATGATGGTTGTTGCACAGCTGCATTTTCATTGAATTTGCATTTGATAACTAATGGGGGAAAAAACTTAACATCAATCATTGCCTGTGTATGTGTGTGTGTGTGTGTAAAGTATGTGAAAAAAACCACATTCATTTATAAATAGCATCAAGTTTAGCATAGTTTTAACATTTTACAAAAAAGTATCAAATTCATTTTGATGTGTTTATCGGTTAAATGATGATAAATATAAATGGATAATAAAAAAAGTGCACAGATGTGAATAAGTTATGCAAGATTTTTTTGTTGTCACTTGTATGTGATATTCAAAAAACAAAAAATAATTGTGTTGAGGTCGTACCACATAACTTTATGCTACAATACTACAGAAACAAGATCAAAGAAACAAATTGTGGTCGTGTAACTTTATAACAACATTTTTGCATTCAAGTGCAATGTTCAGTTCAAGTTTCCATTAAAATGATTGATTTGTATAATGTGTGGCTTGACATACATGGTGTGATAATTATAAATTGATTGTTACTATCATTAATTACATAGAATGTGTCAAATCACATAACATTAGATTGCATTGATTGAAATGCCTCTGAATTAATTAACCAAGAATTTTGAGCATTATTTAAATGAACCAAGTTAATAAAAAACCAGGCGTCTCCATTATAAAATTACATCCAGTATCTCTTAAAAATATGATTTATGATATTAAATACAGGTAAATGGGCAATAAAATGAAAAAGATTAGCGTCATATTATATGGATTACTCCATTAAATGACTCTTCAGTTTTACGTTTTTATTTGTTCTTATTCAAATTATTGGATTTCATAAGAAAAAATAAATATACATAAAAGGATAATAAAAAAAAGCAAAAAATAATCGAAAGTGACTGGTAAATTCTTTTCAAATTTAAATGATATTTTTATGATAATGTTAACAGTGGTTTATTTTTTTTTTTTTAACTTGAATTTGCATTAAAATACAGTGAATTGACGTGTTCAAAGTTAACAAACGACCAAATTTCTGTGAGAGTTCTTGATACGAGTTGATACGTCGATGATTAGGAAAATTTCCATGGTGACACCATGAATTTAGAATTTCATGCTCACAAGACAGGGCATAAAATTGTCTTAAAAGAACATTTTGAACCAAGCTTTTGTCAATTTAAAACCAAAAAGTTAGCTATTAAAATTTTCGTTTCTTATATGCAAATATGAAAAGTTATCGTACCTCATACAAAATTATAAAACTGGAATGCAATAATCGTAAATCTTTTTTTATAAAGTATTTTTTTTTTTTATTGTATTGTTTAAATTTTGAAAAGCAAAAGTGCACAAAAGATATTTTATTTGCTCATTTCACATTATTTTTATTTTATTATTATTTTAATTTTATTGTATATGAATCTTCTAACAAACAACAGAACAAAACACCTCAATAAAATCATTTTTATAGCGCCATCCAACCTAACCGGTATTTTCATAAGATAAACATTGAAGCGAATATTAAAATTAGCATATGTATCATCATATTTTTTTTTTTATTTTAATGGATTCTTTGTATCCAAAATGACGCAACGAATATTGTTTTTTTCATTAGTTTTGAATAAAAATAAATAAATTTCTTTTTTTTTTCTGCAAATCATCCCTTGATTTTGCGTCATTTCAAGCTGGTTTTTATTATTAAATTAATGTTTATTGATGGGCTACTTTATGTCATAAATAAGTCTTGAATTAAGCACTAACTGAGGCAAATACTGAGTTTCATGTCTATTAGTTTAAAAAAAAATTGAAGTTTAGGATTAGGATTATGTTCAGTTCAAGACAGAGGACTATTTTTTGATAAGCCGGGACGTGTTCTACTAAACGTGTGAAAAGAGAGTGAAAAATCAACTTAGTAAGAATCATAATTTTATGTATCTACACAATGAAATACAATTTAAAGACAAAAAATAAGGTAGCGGAAAAATACTTCTTATGAATTTTATTCGTGACATTACCAATTCATGAATAAAATGACAAAATCATATCAATTTACTGAATAAAATTAAACGAAATATTGGATATCAGGTTTATTTTTTTATTACTTTATTTCCTATAATTTATTGACACTAATTCTAGATAGAATCATAATAAAGTGGAAAAAAACTTCTTAATAAAATATATCAATGTCCTCTACATTTGAAGTGACAGCCAGACAATTGTACATCGATTTATAAAGGTTAAATATTTTTTTTTAAAGAATATTTTAAGCGAATTATTTTTTAATCTGTTTCACTTCATTAATGTGAATTTATAATCAAAGAGGAAATAAAAAGCAAGTTTTTCCAGTATTCTTGGTCAAAATTTCGATAATAAAGTTTTTAACATTAAATTAAAATGGAATGACGAAATTTTATTTTTTAAAAAAAAATCAATGATCAAATCACTTTTTTAAAAATAAAAAATGATGATTCATGTAAGAATGTGATCAGCTGTAAAATGTGTAACACCTCTCTTACTTTACAATTTAAAGAAAATCAGCGCATTTTGCCCATTTCAAATTGCCTTGTTTTTTTTTTTTTTAATTTGAGTCAATAAAAAGTAAATTATATACTGAAAACCACCCTTTAATGCCCTAACTTCCATAATCATAGAAATTAAGAATATTTTTATGATATGATTGGAATGCCGTTAAACCACATAATCAACATAAAACATTTAAAACCGTATTACGCTATTACATAAAATTAAATTTAAAGGGTTTTTTTATTTAAATTAATAATAATTAGGCTACGTTGATTGTAAAAAAACTAAACTGGTTTTTGAATGAACCGGCCGGTAACTTGTTATAATTTACCTGAAAGGGTCGATATTTCGAGAAAAAAATATTTATTTTAAATGAATTCTGTCGATTTTAAGTGTCATTGTAAAAATTGCATTAAAAATGAAAAAATATCAAGAGGTCAAAAAAACAACAATAAAATATTAATAAAAAATTGAAGTGACAGTGAAAAATATCATAAATATCATAAAAAAATAATTGTAAGTGTTGAAAAATTATTATTTACCAGAAAATCATATTTGGTGGTAAATGTTTAAAAAAAAGTGTAATATAAATTATTTCCATCAATGTAATTGACAAATTGATGATTTATGATTTAAAATGATTTTACTTGAACTTGTTTATGTAAAAAAGTATTTTTACAATTTTGTTTAAAAAATGGAGGCGACTGGTTTTTTGTAAATGGTTAATGAAAATTTTTACCAAAGTAAATTACTCTAAAAAAATTAAATTGTTGTCAAATATTGTGATATATATATTTTTTTTATAATTTTAGTGGTAATGCTAATTATAAAATAAATTATTATTTTGAATGAAAAAAAGAGTATAATTATTAAAATAATTGGTTTTATATTTATGCCAATCAGATTTTTCTCGTGCTATCAATTTTAATTTAATAAATGGAGAGTCATATAAAATGTAATTAATAACCAAGTATTTTTAACGATATAGTTTTGTACAAACACCTACAATATTTTTTTTTTATTCGTTCAATTCAGCATTGTGTAAAATGGGTGTCGGTTCGTCGTAATTTGTATGAATCTACTACACATTTTCAATGGTATTTATGGTTTTGTTATATTTCAGGGAAAATAATTAATGTAGCTACATGGTCATTCATTAAAATTTATTCTATGTTGGTATTGTGGTACTTTGGCCAAATTTTTGTACAGGTCTGGACAAACTAACATTGTAAATTATGTTTTCTGTTGTTTAAAATAAATTATTGTGGTTTTTCATCAGCGTCATAAGTTATAAATTATTGAACATTTTACTAAATTAGATATTAAAATAAAAAAGGAGGAAAAAACATTGCATTTATTCTTCCTTCCTTATTGCTTTCAAGTGAATCAACGTAAAACTTTCAATTTTTTCATGTTAATAAAAGTAAATTGATCAAAATTGGATTAAATGTCACATTTTAATTTAACCAGTTTTTTCTTGTTCTATGTCTCAATTTGCGACCGAATTACTGATGACAGATTTATTATAGTGTTAAAATGATATCTATGTCGATTTTTTTTTTTAAATTATGTAAGAATTAAATCTTACAAGGTTGACAGGTTTTTTTTTGTTAAAAATATATTTTTTTTATTGAGTTGCTTTATTATTATTTTTTACGGATTCAGCTGATAAAAATGTGATACATTTTTATGAGTGAAGCTCCTTCTATGAAAGATGAAAGTGATTTTTTTAATTACAGTACGTAAAATTGGGATCAAAATTAAAAAAATGCATATTAATGAGAAAAATTTATTTCGGATCGCCTTTATTTCACTGTTCACTTTTTAAAAAAAAATTCAGATTTTTTGGGAAGGAAAACATTAAATTAAGTCAATCGAAAATTCTAGTTAAAAAATTTCAATTTTATTTTAATTTAAAATAATTCCATGATTTTGATAATTTTTGCTGTGCCCTTGTACCATTCGCCTTAGATTTTTTTAATTTAAAAACTACTTTAAGCAGTCACTTAATGATTCAATCACGATAAAATAAATCCCCTACAAAATTTAAAAGCTGCATTTATATTATTTAGCTACCTTATAACACACATTTCCGATTTAACCGGTTTTACGTTTTCATTAATTAATGGATTTGGTTTCATTTTCAAATTCAAGCGCAAGAATTATTACCATAATGAGTTTGAATGCACCTCTTGAGGGTAAACCAGATATGAATCTTAACTGCATATTAGAAAAATCATTAAAACCAAATATCATACAAATCGTGACAATTAAATGAAATACCTTTTATGTGTATGACTGCATTTCAATGTGAATTTAATCAGAAAATTTAGCACAATTAAGATACAAGTGCATGGTAATGAAAATTTAAACAGATAATTATGTGTCTTATGTTGTAACATATACATTTAAATGAGTCATATAAGTTAATTTAACTTGAGGGTTTTTTGAAATTTAAAATTATGATGCAAGCTCATTTAGTGTTTGACTGTTAAGTGTGTTTGTTGAAAGACATTTTTACTTTGAGAGCAAAATTTATTTTTATTTGTAAGAAAATATCTGAATTGAAGATTTAATTTATTGCAATAATTTGTTTCCTTTTTATTACTTAGATTTCATTTTTATACAACAAAAACTTATGCAATTAATTATGTTTTTCACTCACATTGAATAATAAAATGAATTCAGTATACGGAAAAACATTAACTAATTATTTGTAATTTTTCACTATTTTCCAGTTGTCTAAATATTGTGGTTAATATTTAATATTTATATAAGAAAAGACTGAATTTGAGATAACGTTTAGGAAAGGTACACATAAAAAAAATTGCTTGATCATCATGACCGGTAAAACAGTTTTGTTCATCAGTGTCATTGTCCTGCTTTTCAACATAGTCATAGCACAATACAATTTACGTAAGTATTTTAAGTAAATGAAAAATTATGACTGAAAAAATAATGTTTTAATTTTTTTCTTACAGCTAGTTACATTCAAGTGTGTCGCAAAGATGATCCAAAATTAGGTCAATGCATGAAAAAGTCAGTTGAGGGTTTAAGGCCATATCTAAGGAGTGGAATCAAGGAGCTAGATATTCCTCCCATTGAACCAATCTTAATTGGGGATTTAATTGTATCAGAGAGTGTGCCGGGTCAAGGTGTGAGCATCACAGCACGGGATGTCAAGGCTTATGGTCCATCAAATTTTATTCTTAAGAAATTGGAGTGAGTTGTTTTTTTTTTTATTATTTTAACAGTTGTTGTTTTTACATATTTTTTCATTTCAAGTGTTGTTGAATATGCTAAAAAATACAACTTTAAAGTAGAACTCCCACAATTATATGCCGAAGGTACATATGACATTGATGGAAGGATATTGTTGATACCTGTCAAAGGAAACGGACGTTTTCATGGAAATTTCAGTAAGTTTTTTTTTCCTTCTTCACTTCAAGCAAGTTAAAAAAAATACATTTTTAATTAGGTCGTGCTCTTGCTGATGTTCGAGTTCGAAATGAAATTGTCACTAAGCCCGATGGCCAAACTTACAGTGTCGTAAAGAAAATCGATATCAAAATCCAAGTCAAGGATGGCAAAATTAGATTAGATAATCTTTTTGGTGGTGATCGAGTGCTAGGCGACGTTATAAATGAAACAATTAATCGTAATTTTGATATTTTGAGCAAAGAAATTATTCCACTGATTGAGAGAGCACTATCAAAATACTTTAAGAAAGTTGGAAATAAGATTCTAGGCACTTATCCGGAATCAGTTCTGTTTCCTTGATAAATTGAAATAAATTGTTGTTCCAACCAGTTAAAGTTATTCAAATGTTTCCTTTAAATAAAAAAAATAAAAAGTTTTTTGAAAAAAAAATAAATATTAAATTAAGTTAAATTAATATCAAAAAAAAGGTCAAGAAATATAACGGTAGTTAAATGGAAAGGGAAAAAAATAATAAGCTTATCTGTGTAACTTTTGTACTTTGGTTTGAATTAAAATTAGTTAGGGTATTATACATATAAAATTTATTTAAATTTGTGTTAAAAGTTTCTTTTTTATTTGTGAAATATTACCTTTATTTCCATTGAAATTCCTTTTTCTTTTTTATTTTAATTTAAGAATTTGTAGGTTAATAAAAACATAATTTACTGTGAAAATATGAGATGATATTTAACATTAAACTCGTAGAATTAAGGAAATGTGAATTTTTTTTTATTAATATTGTTAAAAAGTCTCAATAAAACATGAAATTGTAAGAATTATATTTTTGTATGATTTTCATTGTACTGTACTAATTTATTTCGAACTCTCTCGCCAGAAATTTCATCACCAGCAAATTCCAAACTCTGGATAAAATTTTTATACTCTTGAGGTAATCCAGCTAAAATGAAAATTCCAATGAGTTCATCACTCATTTCGACTCCAATGTTTTTGAGTTCTTGACAAATTTTGATTACACCATCTGAGTATTTTTCCACATCCGAGTCTGATACATTGAATTGAATGTTTTTTAATTGCCTTATTAGATCAACTCGTCTGGACAGTCCATCATCATGAAAAAGAGTTTTCAATTTTTTCCACGCACTTGCAGCTGTTCGTTCATTATAAATGTAGAAATATAATTTTGGACTTACACTGAATGCGATTTCCGCAAATGCCTTTGAATCTTTCATATTTTTTGATAGAGCACTTTGAACTACAGTAAAATTGTTGGTAGGTGGTGATGCAATGACATCCCAGAGATCTTTAACTTCCAAGAGAAGTTTGATTTGAAAGCTCCATGTAAGGTAATTTTCTTTGCCTGTAAGTTTTTCAATGTGATTCATTTTAAAATTATGAAATTAGAATTTTAAAACTATGATGACAGTTAACTCAGAGACTTAATTTTAAATTAGTTAACAAAAAAAACTTTGATATTTGGTAATTTTACAATTTCTTGTTCTCTTTTAACTGCGGTTATAAAACAGAGTGTTGCTAGAACTCCAGTGATGATTATAACAAAAGAGACAAAAACGAATAATGTTCCTTTATCATATCCTGTAAAAATATTCAAATTAAAATATTTATTTTTTTCTGTTATTGTAAAAATACGAACCTTTTCCGTCCTTAAGCGCCTTAAAAATTTTTTTTTTGGAAATTTTAAGTTTATTACATTTATGATAATAAACATTTTTATTGTCGTAACAATTTGGTAACTCGAAAATGTTTTGGTTGATAATCATATTTCTCCATATATTTTCTTTATCGTCTAATTTCATATGAATCAAAACGTCATTTATAACTGATTTGACATTGGAAGGCACCGTCATTTTTGTATCATTTTCTTTTGGTCCGAAAACCCATAAACCACGATCATAAGAGGTTTTATTTAGTTGTGAGCATCCGTAAATTGCAAAATATTTATTTAAACTAAATAGACTGTAATAACGGAAATTCATTTTCAAATAGTCTCCACACGATTCATTGTTAATAGTAGAATATCGAAGTGTAAGAAAAATATCGTCCACTGTTTGTTGATTATGTAATAAGAAATCGAATCCTTCACTGTTGTTTTCCATAGTTTATTATCAATTCAATCAAAAAAAAAAAAGAAAAAAATTACTTACTTGATCAATGGATATTTACTACTATAACAGGCAATGTTAAAAGATGCTGATGAGCATGTTCGATTTTTGCATAGAATTTTAAGAACGAAGTCACTTATGCTGTGGTTTGTAAAATCAAATGCAAAAATGTTGAGAGATTGTGTCTTAGGATCAGATGGTAAATATCCATAAATTAAATATTGTTTTGCCAAATTCGACGATTCGAAATTATTTTCATAGATATGTGATAGATTGAACATGGAAAATTCAACTTTAGGGCAATATCCTGAAATGATATCGCCTGTTATGAATGGTATAAAAAACATTAATAGACAACAACTTTTTTTGTAAGTCATTTTTCAACCATATCTGAATGTAAATTAAGTTGAAAACAAAATGTGGAATACTATTTTAGGTTACAAAAACGATGGATTATTTCCCATGAGATTAATTTGAATGGAGGAAACTTTATTTCATTTCTTTTTTCATTTAAATGTATCAAATTGGAATGGTTTTGGCTTGTTTTAGTAGAAAAAAAAGGTTTGGACGTCACTTTCAGAACTAAATTTTGTAAGGTGAAGGGTATTTTTTTGTGTAAAGCAATACACCTGTCTAATTCTTATGTAAGAAAAGTAATTTAAGTTAAAATTAAGTAATTTTTTCCGTTTCTCACAATTATACAGTGTGATTAAAATAATATGGTGTTTAAAACAACCATATGGAAAGGTCATCAAGAGCAGGGCATCAGAAATCATGTAAAGAGTTTTCAGTCTATTGAAGAAATGATCTTCAGAAATGTTATTAAAGCGGAAATCAGCTTATGGTTTTAAAAAAATACAAAATTTCAATTCGGCAAGCGATACTTTTTTTGAGGACACTGTACTTATGGCCACTTGGGGATTTGGTCACAACTATGGAAAATTTTTTTTGTTATTAAAATAACTGTTTCAAAGGTCATTTTGGCTAAATTTCTCGGCATACATAATCAAAGAGAATGTCACTTATTCAATGTCAAAAGTTACATTCGGGTCTGACATCATCTGAGAAGAACATTTTAAAAAATTGATATCCAAAAACAAAATGAGATTTCATTTTCCATGAAAAGTCATACTTACAATAATTATATTTTTATTTTTTAACCTTTATCATACAATAAATTAATAGCCAATTTATGATTATAACACAAGAACAAACAAAGATGATAATTTCCTTATTACTCGTTTCTGTAAATAAATGAGTAAAAAAAATGATGAAAAATTAAATTTAATATAAATTAATTTCAAATTCGAAATACCTTTACAAACCTTTAACATTACCAGGTTTATAAAATGTTTGAGCCCAATATTCATTGCATTTATGCACATAAATTTCATTTGTATAGCAATTTGGTGATTTAAGAAGATTTCTGTTGATGATCAAATTTTTCCAAATATATTTTTGATTATCTAATTTCATTTCAACCAAAACTTCTTTTATAATCGATTTGACATTAGCTGGAACATTTAAATGAGTTTTATTTGCTTGTGGTCCAAAAATCCATAATCCACGATCGAAAAAAGTGTTATTGATTTGCAAACATCCCCAAAGACCAAAATATTTGTTGGCAACAGTTCTACTAAAATAAGTGAAATTCTTTTTAATGTATTCCCTGCATGACTTTGTATTTAAAGATGAGGATTTTAATGTGAGAAAAACTTCAGATCTTCTTTTTTGGTCAAATAGTTCAAAATCCAGTCCTTGTCTAAAGTGTATTGAAAATTTCCATAAAATTCGTTTAAAATAAATGACATAACTCGTAAAAGGCAATACCTTACTAATGGGAATTTTTCACTCATGCATTCAATATTTAGTTCATTTCGAATTTTGCGTATATCGTCTTTACAATTCACTTTAAGTTGAAAATCACTTATGCTGTAGTTCGTGAAATCAAATGCAAAAACACTCAACGATTTAGTTTCAAACGATGCAGACAAATATCCGTAAATCAACCAATGACCTCTATTGATTTTAAGATCATAAGAATTTTCAATTAGTTTTGAGCAATTGAATAATGTGGTCTCAACATAAGGACATCTTCCTTGTGTAATATCTCCATTTACTTCAATGGATACAAAAAGTACCAAAATGGGAATGAACGTTATCAGTGACATACTTGAATCAAGTTTTACAATCAAATACATTAAATTTAGGCTTGAAACGGTATTTAATACATTTTCAAGTAAAGATTTCTCAATAATACATTGAAAGTTTTGACATTAACAAAAGTTTTTTTCCTATATTTTTAGAAGGATTTCACAAGATTTAATAATAACCTTATTTGTAATGTTTTATGAGTTTATCTTGATAATTGGAACCACTTTATCCGATTTGTTAAGTGCAACTTTAACACAAAACGTTATTGCACAAATGAAAATGATGAAGCAGAACAATATGAAAAACGACAATTTTGCGGTATCTGAATGACAATAATTAGAGTTAAAGATTTCAAATAAAATCTTTTGTTAACTTACCTTCGTTCATTTTATTTTCAATGAAACGGCTTCTAAATTCAACAATTTTATTGCAATTATGGTGATACAGTGTCGAATCCTCCAAATGATAACATTCAGGTGATACAAAATGCATTGGATTAAATTTCAAATTATCCCAAAGATATTCTTCCTTTTCCAATTTCATATCTATCAAAATTTCGCCTACTTTTGATCTAATGTCTACTGAAACAATAAAATTTGCCAAATCTTCCCTTGGACCAAAAATCCATAAGCCACGATCATACAAATTATCATTTAGTTGTAAGCATCCCCATAAAGCAAAATACTTTCCAGCTTTATATTGATTCACATAATGAAAATGGTTCAGATCATATTCTGCACATGATTCATTGTTAAGAACTCCATAACGTGGTGTTAAAAAAACATCTGCATTGTTGTTTTGATCATACAATTGAAATTCGAGGCCAACACTGAAATTTTCATAAAAATAACAAATTGAAATAGTTTCAAGACAACGTACCTCCTATCGTTGCACATTATACTGATGAAATTATCAGTTTTAAGTCTTCCATCTTTACACGTTATTTTTAAATAGAAATCACTCATGCTGTATTTTGAAAATTCAAATCCGAAAATGCTCAAAGATTTTGTACTTGGGGATGCAGGTAAAAATGCATATATCACAAATTCACATGTAATAACATCATTACCCAAATCAAGACAATCCTTGCCAAGTTTTGTGCAGTTAAATTTCTGATTAGCAATTTTAGGACACTGTCCTGTCATCAGATCTCCCTTGATTGAATGGAATATGAATAAAAAAATAATCAAAATTCGTTTAGTTGACATTTTGGTAGAATGAGTCGAACTGAATTAGCCATGAATTGAAACGAAATGATATGGCATGGCATTTCCTTGTTTGAAGTTTCTTTCCAAAGTTAAATAAAATATTGTAAGCTTAATGGACACTTAATGAATAATTCCTGGACATTTTGTTTTGGGCGAGTCAGTTCACTAAACTTAGGTAAGTAAAATTTTCCATTGACAGGGTAATAACATTTTAATCATACCTGTCTAATTTAAGGATAACATCATTTTTCATATGAAAATATGAAACTTTTACTTTTGAAGCACCAAGTAATTTATCTTTAACGATCTCAATTCAAATACTGATTTCAAAATTGCTGAGTACTGAATTGACTTATGAGAAAATTAAAAACATGTTTTGACTCAAATATTAACATATATACAGAGAGATGCGTACAACACACACGATCAACATTCCAATTTTTATTTGCACACTTGTTCATTCACGCGACTTATTCATATTTATGGTAAATTAACCACTTACACTTGAATAATATTTATGTTTATGCATATTATGTAAGAAACATTATATAATATCTTTCATTTTATAGTGTTTATTTACCTGTCCGGCACTTGTTGATATTTCGTGTATTGTAGTGTCACGATTTACCGCATTTCTATGCATATAAACAATTGTGGTAACCTATGATTCAATGATTGAATGAAGTGTTGTATAGATGAGAAGATAATAATTTTATAACACTTTCACCAAATATGTTATTGAATGGAAGTTAAATTTAATTCAGTCAATTAAAATGATTGAGTGATTAATCAATGATCCAAAATTTTCTTTAGGAATCAGGTTTTCTCCAGCTGTTTCTCGTATGTTACAATCCAAATATGATTAATATCGTGAAATTAACGTACGATACATTTTTTTTATCATTGGCTTGCATTGAAGTGGTGGTAAAAAAAATTAAACCTCTCATTACAGTTGTGTTCAATCAACTTATAATATTATTTTGAAACTAGACATATGGTCAGTATTAAAAGAGATCTGGTAGTATTAAGTCGCGATCTGCTGATGCTTCGCGTGCAAGGCATTTTTTAAAGCAGTCAGTTATTTCAATTTAATCATAATAGTTGTCATTTTTTGATATTTCTACCACAACTGCTAGTGCAATAAAAGTTTAAGATTTTTTATTACAAAAAATAGGACAATATTTTATATAAAAATAATAAAAAAAATTTAATGAAAAGTTATTACAAGTCTAATTGAGTTAATTTGTATCTTTTTCATTTTTCTTTTAATGTAAAAAAGTGTTTTTTCCTTACAAACTCTGATTGAAAAGTTATTATCGATTAATACTTAATCAAAGCAAACACTTACCTGGTTACGTTCATATAAAAAGGAAAAAGTGGAAATTTAATTTTATTTTTTTTCATATATAATAAATAAACTCATACAAACACTTTTTCAAAATGATTACAAAATATCTTATTTCATTTTTTACTGTTGCTTCTACAAGTATGACTATTATGTGTAATGAAGATGCACCACAGTTGCAGGAAAAACGTAAGAAAAATATTTTTACAATTTTTTTTTACCCCTCACTTTACTATTTTAGTTGTAGTATGATAGGAAAAATTGTTTACATTAAAAAAAAAGAAGGAAAAAAATGCAAGAAATTATTGTATATCGTTCGCTTGGTATTTATTTTGTTGCATCACATGTTTAATAGCTGACATAAAACGTAAATATGTTGTGAAAGCAATATGTTAGTTAAAACAGTGTGATAATAATAATTGATTTTTAAGGAGACCAGTTTCAATTCTAGAAAAGTTTTATGTTGAAAACTTGTATTGAAATTGTGTAGTGTAACGTAGTTAGATGTGGATTGAAGTGAATAATTTTTCGGAAAGTGACGGTTTGTTTTGACTTGGTACACCCTGTAATTTGGAGTTTTTTTATTCAATTTTAGATCAAATTTTTTCATGTTGTTATTTTTTTTTATAATAGATATTGAGATAGAAAAATATTTACTCAACCTTTATTAGTGTTTCATTGAAAAAAAAAATGCACTTTTAGGCTGAATTGGTTCATGAGTAATCTTATTGACTTGAAAATAAAAATTTAATTAGTAGGTATCAGAAGAAGAAGAAGGGAATCCATAAAATTTACCTTTCCAGGTTGCATGCTGGATCCTTTAGTTAAAGTTTCTTACAAGGAGTCGCTGTTCAGGCACAAGTTCATAAATGCTCTTAAATGTCATGATAAAATGCAATTTTATCACAATACATAGTTTGTTTGTTCTGCCTCTTGTCTAATAAATTGAGAAGGTAGTTTAAGTTTTCTTCCATTTTTCCCTGCATGAATTTTATAAGGGTTCACATGATGCATTTGTTGTTGTTGTTATTATAAAAATAAACTTGGCATTAGCTATCAAGGTATTATGTGAAAATATTTTTCTTCTTTAAAAAAAAAACTTATATCGTGTTTCTTGCAGTTCAAAGAATGTGTTTTATAACATTTAAGCATTTAATAGAGTTTTAAAAGCTTACTTGGTTAAAAAAGGTATCAAACATATTAAAATTGAAATTTTAATACTCTTTTGCACATCATTTCCACTTTTTTTACTCACTCCAAATCACGTACTTTAATGTCCTTGTCAACATAAAAAAAATAAAGTCAATGTCAAGAAATTTTTATTATTATTATTATTATAAAATCCTCTTATCAATGGGACATGAGCTTAAATGTAAATTATGAACATTTTAACATTGAATTGAACGTTGAAAAAGAAATTATTTCTTTATGGTGTCTTTAAATTATCTTGTGCACTTCATACGAAGTACTAGTCATCATTGTGACTAATTGAAGGTTGGTATGGTGACTGACCTTCATTGCTATGACTTCGTTTTTTTTTAAATTAAATCACAAATATTTCTTACATTAACCTATAAAAAAAACTTGTTTAAGTATATTTTTTTTCTTTCTTTATTCATAATTGTGTTTCACTGATAAGCTCTTTAATTGTACGTCATAAAATTTAAAAGTGAATATTTATGAAATATTTCTGTCGTTTTTTTTATGTACAATTTATATGGAAATGGAAATGAAACAGACAAGAATGTCACAATTGTGGTATTTAGGTGCAAAGTATTTTAATTTAATATTTTTATTCTGTATTTGAATAAAAGTGATTTAGTTCTTGTAACGAACAACCCTTGTAAAAAATTTACAGAAGCGCAAATTGTAGGATTTCAAATTTAGAACAAACCAAAGTTTGAAATACAAAATATGAAAGCGAATAAATTTATGACATCAAAACAACCATGGAAACGCCTGGTTAATTCTCATTTTATTACACTCATTATATTTTAATCTTATTTTTCATTATATTTTAATTTGCACACTCGTTTCAGTCAAAAACTTCTGAAGGATAAAAGTATTTAAATTCAAAGTGCTTTTTTAATTTACATACGTATTAATTTTGTGTTCCTCCAAGACAAGTAATTTTCGACAAGGTTACATATCTTTCATATTTTGATTTTCACCCGAAAAGAAGAAAACAACATGAAACATTCTCTATTACAAATTTAATACTCCCTTCATAGAAGTAAATTTTTGATTGTTTCACATCTCTTTAATTTCACAAGTGGCAAATTCATAATTTTTAATTTGTCATATCTTACCAACTTTGTACATTTAAGGAGTATGTTTATGCATGCACGCACACGTTAAGATACAACTTTTTAACTCTTTGTTGATATGATGATGAACAGAGCAACACTTTTTTATTATATTAAATTTTGTGATCATGCTACTGCTGATATTCGCACATTCACATATAATATTATCTAATTACATCATCATCTTATTCACCACATGAATAAGTTTTAATTTGTTTTATATGTTTGTGCTCAAGTCTTACACCTTTACATAAACTCACTTTAAAAAAAAAAACAATTTTTCTCCTTTTGTGTTACATATTGTAATCATCATCATCATCATATACCCAAAATAACACTTGACATGACAAGTATAATGTTTTTTTTTTGAACAAAAGAGTGTAAATGAAAGAGGAAATCAACAAAGTGTTTGAAGCTTCATGTATGTATAAGTAAGTGATGTGTATCGTATAATTTTTTTTTCAATGTCGTTTCTTTTTCTCTTTTTTGATTATGTGATTATTTTTTTTTTCATTTTATTTTAAATTTGTTGTTAACATAATTTCTTGTTGTTAAACATGTTTTTGAGTTGAATTTTCTTTTATCGTTTAATAAAATTATGTGAACGACTTACTTGTAATCAAAAATTAAGGAGAAGTGATGTTGCATAATTTTATTTGAAGGATTTTGTTTTTTTTTAAATGACTTTTTGAAAATTCGTGAATTAGAAATTGAAGAACTCAATCAAAATTTTGTAATGAAATACGACACAGTGGGCTAAAACGACTGATTTTTGATGAAAAATTGTGATAAAACTGATCGATTCCTTGAGTTTACATTACTGTCAACTGAATCGACCCCTTTTTGTTCAATGCCAATTATATTGTTTGATCACCCTAAATTACTCACAAAAAGTGCAATATAACTTTGTAAATAATCACTCATGCGTGCTGGTTAATATTCTTCTGCTTAATTAATTACATAAATCATTTAGTTTCGTCTGATTAGGTGTGTGTGGTACTTTTCATTTATGTAGACACATTTGAATTTATATATTACTTAAACTAAATTGATTTCTTTAATTTCATTTCAGCTGACTGGTTATTGACTTGTAATCGAGCAAACCCGAACATCGACAACTGCTTTAAACAATTATTTGAGCATACGTTTCCATATTTAGCTAAAGGTATTGTATCAATTTTTCATGTCAAATGACACACACACACACACATATACACGTACAACATTAAACGGTTTTTATAAGGATTGCTTTATTACAATAAAATGATAATTAATTTCATCAAACATTCACCTATGAAGAAATGTAACACAGAAATGTGTCATTCTAGTACAATTTCATCTTCCGGTTTATTGCTAATTAAATTAATACATGCTTGACTTCACTAATGACATTTATTTCTTTATGAAATGAAATTAATTAACACATTTTTATGGTATCCATTTTTTTTCTCTCTTTTTTTTCAAGGAATACCCGAAATTGGTGTACCACATTTTGAGCCCCTACACATTTCAAAGGTGAGTGTGTCACGTGGATCTGGAAATTTAAATCTCCAAGGTGGTTTTCACAATTTAATTGTGCATGGACCCTCAAATACGACAGTTCGACGTGCCAGCTTGGATATGGATAAAAAAGTTTTGGATTTTGAATTGGAAATTCCACGTCTTCGAATCAATGCACAATACAATTTAAAGGGACAGATATTGTTGTTGCCAATTGTTGGAAATGGAGATGTTGCAATGACACTTAAAAATGTCAAAACACGAGTTGTAACGAAATTTTCATTACAAAATTTACCAGAGGTATGGAAAATATATACATTTATTACAATTTCATTAATATTAATAATTTTTGTTATGTAAAAAAATAACAGGAAGCAATTCACATCGATGAAATGCGAGTAACGTTCATTGTTGGTGGACTGAGAATTCATTTAGATAATTTGTTTAATGGAAATAAAGTGTTGTCGGCTTCATTGAATATGTTTTTAAATCAAAATGCACACGAAGTGTTGGCTGAATTGAAATCGGACTTGGAACATGGACTGGAAGGAATTTTTACTATTTTATGGAATAAATTATTCACAAAAATGCCATTGAAATTGTGGTTATTGTAAGAGAGTGTATCTATGACAGATATTTTAGTTTTAGAATTAAGGTTATATTAATGATTAAATATTAAACAAAGGTATGGATTGTCTACAATATTTATGAATTTATTTACTCAATGACACAAAATTGATATTATTTTAAATTGTATTGAAATTGAACAAGGCTGTTCGTCGATATCTAGCAATATTTAAATGACTTTCTTTTAAGATTTACATTGTATATTTATTTAATCTTAATTCAAAATTGTGTTAACTAAATAAAAAAAAAATGTTTTTATATTGACCATTGATTTTCACTCCCAATTCTCTTCAAAATGAGTCGGATGAAAGAATTTCTGAAAATGTGACAATCAAAACTTTTGAAATATAAAAAAAATCCATCAAAAACTCAGAAAAAAACAGAACCTCGAAGCAAAAAAAATTGAAATTCAAATTTTGTTTTCAACTTGGTTGATCTTAAATTATTCCTTTTTTTTTCGAATATAAATTTTCTTAACAATGATATTTTAAGTCCATAACACTCAGCATGAACAGTAAAATACAAAGAAAAAGATATTTTAAGGACATAATCACAAATATAATATAAAACAAAAAAAAAATATTAAAATAAATATAACTTTTTGTTCAACTTTTGTATCCATTCATTCGTTAAGGTTGAAAAGTTTTGCATTATTTTTATTTGGAAATAAGAGTATAAAATTTTTTTTGATATAGACCAGTTTTTGGTGTCCAAAAACAGTCAAGATTATTATTTTGTCGCAGATGGAATAAAATGAAGTGTAAATAATATAATTTTTCATACACTCTTTTCCCGAAAATAAAGAAAAATTTCTTTAGAACTTTTTTAGGCGTATTAAATAAGATTAAAAATTGAATTGAATATTTCATTTCACCATTGTATTTTCATTTTCGAAAAAACTTTCATTTTTCTTTTGTTTTCTTGGGTCTTGTTAGTAATGAAATGAATGAAATCATTTTCTGGGCATAACATTTTAATTTAATTTCTAGATTTATTTCGTTTCATTGAAAACGTCAAAAAGAAGACGAAAGATTCACAGAAAAAATCAGCCACGTGAGCTCATTAAACATTAAAAAAAAACAACAGTCATAACAATGTTTTAAGTGTGTGTGTGTGCTAAAATTCAACTTTCTTTGATCTTTTATTCTGAAATAATTTGTTTTTCTTTGTATAACCGTTTTTTTTTCTTCATCATCATTTTCATGCAAATGTAATTCATTTTATTCTGAATAAACGCTGTTATTTTCCACAATTAACAGGGAATGCGCTTTAATTTTAACCCCATAATACGATTTTGTCGTACACGGAGTGAATCACCTAACATTGTATACCGTTTTCAACTAAAACTGTTTCTTCAAATGCACCTTTTTGAAATATGAATTTTGGATACCTGAGAGATGAAATTCAATTTTATTTTACAATTTTAATCATAAAACATATTTTATATAAATATCTTTGTGTTTACATGCGACAGATATTAAAATCATATGAATATTGTGTTTCATTTAAATCATTTTATGATTTATAGTGGTAATTTAGTGAGATTATAGTTTGTACTTGATGTGTGTTAGTTTTCATTTTAATAATAGAATTAATGGTACATTATTATTGTAGTTATGACTGTCATTAAACATGTTAAAAGAGCTTTTTTAATGAAAATTTGTTATGTTTTTTTATTGTTTTACAATGAAAATGCTATATTGGCCCCGAGCAGAATGTTGTCTGTTTTAGTATGAAATGCATGCATGATCCAAATTGTGAATGTATGGCTTGTACTCAGAATTCTATTCTTGTAACTGCAAAAATATTCTAGAAGTGGTTTTTCATATCTTATAGTTATATAGAACTTGAAAGTCATAATAATTTTAATGTTTAATACAGCCAAGCTCAATGCACTTAAAAAATAATATTTGATAAACATCCTACCCCAAAAAGGTATGTAGATATTTGACTCGAGAATAATTAATGAGCAACTTCTTATGTCTGCTTCTTGTCAAAATGAAATAATGTTGGTTTTATAACACAAACAAAGTTTAATACAAGAATTAAGTTTCCTATAAATTCCAGAGTGTTATATTAAAATAAATCTTTTCTTCAGGATAAAGCATGAATTATGATATCAATGAAAAATTAATGCTTAAGTTAATCGTTACAAAAAGGTTAATGTTAATACATAAAATGAGTTTCATAGTATTTGGTTTTTGTATTATTAAGTTTATCTTATAACACGTCTTTTTACAAGTTTTCATTAGTATTCGCTCCTTTTTTTGGATCCTCTGTAGCGTTCGAACGGTTCATCTGAGTCCAATATGATATTTTAGTCGAATATTATTTTTGGGTCCTTTCGGAAGTTTTTATGTAATTTTATTTCTAAAAATTTATTTGTGGTATCATTTTATTTGTAACATCAAAACAATTTTATGATTTAGTGATTTTATACATTTTTAATTTTTTTGAGTTTTACTTCACTGTTCATCACTTTAGTCATCTTCTGTTTGGACACATTGAGCATGTGGAGGAGTCAAACAACTGCATGTCACCTTATCCTTATGATTATTCAATTCGTCACCAACTGGAATTTTTAGTTTTCCGAAAGTGCAAGCATCTCGATTAGAGTCACTGCGTCCCGTTGAAACGACTTTATCTTTTTTGGAATTGGCTTTAAAAAATAATTTAAAGTTAATTATATCAATTAATTTCAAGTTCAGGAGGAGGGGGGCAAGGAAAAAAAAATTAAAATTAATATGAAATACTTACGACATCGCCATGAAATTGGACAACATTTATTGTTTTCGTAATAAACAGGAATACAACCATCGAATAATTTGCTACTGTAATGCAATTGAAATCCACATTTGATTTCTTTACAATGAGGATTTCCAACAATTGTGCTGTTATCAAAACCAGGCTGACAGAGGCACTTATAGCATCCTTTATAAATTTTTTCCCCAGCCAAATACTCCTTATTTTCAAAATAACATTTGTGTGCTTTAGCTTTTTCTTCTCCACACAATTTTCCTGCACTGCAACAACTGTCTTCTTCATAAGTGAGAGTGCAATCAGCATCGCGACCATGTAAATTTTCGAAACAATCATAGTGAGAACATCTTAATTCGGCATGTATATCAGGATCATATCTGTAATAAAATCAAAAATTCGTTTTAAACAGAACTCAATTAAGGTCAGTTCAATGATAAAACTTACTGTGAACAATAACACGATGGAGCACAATATTTATTGGTTTTTTCATCGGGAACTTGTTCACCAACAGAATATTCCTCTCCATCAACATAACATTTGTCTTTTTTCAAGCTCTGCATATCAGGACACTCATATTTCACTGGACAACAATCGTCATCATTGAAAATCGGAGTGCAACCAAGTTCGCCATATAATTTTTGTACTCCAGGACATTGATTAAGGTCACAAGATTTTTTTGCTTCAATGTAGGTAAGTGAAATCACTAAAACAATCAATGACCAAAGATTTTTGACTATCATTTTTACTATTTGCCAAATTATTTAATTTTACAAATTAACGTTTTGATCAGAAAACCTTTAATTAGAAACTAAGCATAAATTTACCAAATCCAGCTTTTATATTTTAGCAGAGTTAAAAAAGTTGTTTTGAGTTTTAAAAATAGAATTCAAGTCTAAAGACATTTTTTATCAGTATTTTTTAATCGAAAATAACCTTCTCAAATCAATAAATATTAAAATTTGAGTATCAAATGAGCAGATTAATATGCGTCTTGTTTGTTATACAATGATATTTAATGATATATTCAAAAAATATTAGTCATGATGTTATTCAAGATGTTTTTTTTACAAATGTTCTCTTGTATTCGCGCATAATGGTCTACGAACCAAATCACTTTGCACTGCGGGGCGTTGTCAACTTAAAATGTATAGTAAACTGATAGGAAAATCACTGGACCATAGAAGCAGCTTTTAACAGCCGATCTCTAAATCAGAAATATGTTAATAACATGAAAATTTGATTAGAAATTGGGCATTAAATTTTTATATTGATTGTAATTCATTTCATGCTAAACTTTCTTATAAATATAATAAAATAATGTTATTATTATTATTATGGATACAAATTTGATTACTAATTTGGGAATATCCTTCATCTTTAACCCAGAATTATTATTATTATTATTCAATCTTAAATGTACACACATCGACATCTTACGTTTTGTAAATTAATGAAAGACATAACGCAATAATAACAGACTATCACTTTATACAAATCAAACATGCCACAGAGGAACTGCATCGAAATTGCTTTTTGAATCACATATATTTTGATAAATATGTATGAAGTTTATTGCTTTGTCATTACTAATTAATGTTTATTAACATTGAAAGTGTGTGTGTGAAATGTTACATATATATTCACAATCAGGTTATATAAATATTGTAGTGTGCCGTAACTTTAATCATAAATATTATTTATTGAAATTGATATGAAAATTACAAGTTTAATGGTCTTCTTCATTTAATTTGTGAAAATAGCTTAAAATTTAGTATATAATGCCATTTCAATGTGATTTTCACAATAACACACAAAAAATACCATTGTTAAGAATGTGTTGAATGTAAACTAAAGTCTATTACGTGAAATAATGCATAAAAATTTGATCACTTAAATTCACCTGTTTATCAGGTTATTTTCAAGATGCATTGGAATGCATTTTATACGTTGCTCTTAAAAGAAAAGTTAACCTTATTGTAATTTCCTGTTAAAAATGCGATTTCTAGCACTGTCTTATAAATGTTAAAATTAACTGAGTTAAAATAATTTTCAGAATGCATATCGTAACTTTTTTCAAAAAATACATGTTTTACCTTGTTCACATGAAATTTAAGTACAACATTGTGATAATTTAATAAAAGAATTTACAGTAAAAATTGAAAGAAGGTAATGCAATGTGAATAGAAGACAAAACAAAATGGAATTTTCATACATTTACGGTGCAATATCGACAATATTGAAGATAACTTTTGTACCTCTTTTATTAGATTATCTTCAGACTGTTTGATATGAAATTGATATGCAACATTTTTAGAAAAACACATCTCAGGTGTATTCTGATAGAATAAAATACAATTGTTATTTTATTTTTTCGATTTGAATCGAGTTTTTTATATAAGAAAAATAAGTTTTAAATGAAATGAGGGTTCAATTGAATAATTTAATTTGAAATGCAAAACTTAGGAAATTTGGTTTTGAGCAAATTGAATTAAGTTGATTTTTTTTTCAAATTTGCTTTAAATGAAACGCAATATTGAATTTGAAAGTCAAAAGATCAATTTTAGTTTTGGATAGATAAAAACTTTAATAACGGGGATTTCAATAAAATTAAAGCCACAAACTGATATCACAAAAACTCGTCTTAGATTTTTTTTCTGAAATATCTCGTTTGTGGTTTCGTTTCATTTTGTATTCCATTTCATAAAAAAATGACAAGTTAATTAAAAAATTAAAATACTTTGACCTGAATACACAATCATCAAAAAAGATAAAGTAAAATTATGAATAGAATATTTTTTTTACTGTATAAAAATTATTGTTTGTTGTTATTGACAAAGATTGATTACTAATGGGATCCATTTTATTATTTTGAAATTGAACAAAATATACAATTTTCATACAAAAAAATACAAAAATGAATATGTAAATAAAGTTCATATACACACTTGAAATTGTCACATCATAAGCAGAATGTTATTCAAATATACACTTCATATTGCGAATAACGAATTAGGCAAAAGGGACAAAACAAAAAGAGACAATGACTTGATATTTTCATGTCATATTGTGTGGGATGATGAAAATATGTCTTATTTTTATTATATTTTGTTTGGCATTGTAACGAAATGCGATATTCGGGTAATTTGATTCACAAACATCAAAATATCTCATAATTTTTTATGGCAGATGGAATGACCTTGATTTGTTCTATAATTATGTTGATTTTCTTGGAAATTTTGATTCTTAACGTTAAATGGACATAAAATATTCTGTAATTTTGTTGAATTTTGACAAACAAAATGGAAATCCCTTTTCTTGTTACTTTGCATTTGGTTACAGAACATAAACTTTTTGGTATTCAACACCTATGACAACAATTTGTAAATTTTGTTTGTATTGAGATTGTCCTTTGTAAATTTATGTTATTGCAAGTCATCATTTGTAAAATACTCTATGAGAGTTAATATGTGACCTCTATTAATTATAATGTCTATTGTATCAACAACTCATCAATAAGTGAAATTTGCATGACATGCAAAATTATTATTTGTGAAATTTACTTTACCATTTTACAGGAAACACAAATAAGTTAATTCTCCTTTCACTTAATGGTTACAAGTCTGTATGCTCAAAAGTGTCTGTCGGGTACTGATATGGTCAATTCGTCTCTTTACTGTCATGTGCTAATCAAGAGTATATTGACCAGTAAACATTCCGATTACAATAATCCGAGTTTAACAAGCTTATTTCTAGTTTTAATTTGCCATTTCAAATCATTTTATTTGCTTGTACTCACACCCACACTCAAATATTTTACTTAGAATTTGTCTCAATATACCCTAAAAGAGATATCTTGAATTTGAAAATATATATTGACACATTCTGGTTAAATTATATTTGTCATCTTATACATTTTATACATACCTAGATAAATTGTATAAAAGTTGATGCAAAAGGGATTTATATTTCACACAAAAATTTTCTGAACATATAAAAGATTATGTTATGTATAAAAAAGGATCACGTTGTCATCAAATTTAACAAGATGAAACATCATCATCATCATCGTTGTGTATAAAATTGTTGTTGTTCCTGTTATTCCTATACATAATATTTGTTTTTATCATCTGGAAATGTGTGATTGTGTAAAAATTTGTCTTGAAAAATAAAAACCCTTTTTCAAAAATTATATATGTTCGATTGCTTAAACCATTTTATTTGAACACAATTGGATATGTATCAAAATTTTCCATGGATTTTCAAAGGAATCTGTTTTATTTTCATTGTATGACCAAAATAAGTGTGAGTGGAGGATTTTTGACCAAATATTCACTTACATGAAGTTTTTTGTAGTTTTTAGGACAGAACTCTACACTTCTTAGAAGTAAAATATGTCAATTTGTTTAATGTTTGATCACTTTCACCGATTTCAACCCTTAAAAATAATAATTGAATTGCCAATGCCAATATAAATTTAGTTATTTCCTTACTTTGAAATATTTCACACTCATTCATTTTTTGAAGGAGAAAAAATAACGTGAGTTTATTAAATTTAAAGAGGTAGCGGAAGAAAATGAGGAGAGAATAAATTTCAAACGGGACTAAGGAAGGATGTTCATTATTTGTTTTCATTCAATGGTCCGGAAAACATAAATTATCTAGCTTACAAAATGATACCGTTCAATCCTCGTGTGCTCCTTTATATGAGTGTGAGTGTATTGCTTATTACAGCTAAATCCTTATATGAATATATGACACACTTATAAATAAAAGTATCCTCTTTTACTTGGTTTTATATTGAACTCTATAATATTATTAAGATTATTTTGCTGTTATTTATGGTTTTTGATATCATTATTATTTTTCTATGATGTTGCCAAATAAGGTATTAACAAGGGATTGAATTTATATTTATATGTAAGGAGAAGCGTATTATTATTATTATATTGGAGATAAATTGACTAAACAAGCGTATTATGATTACTTCATCAAAAAATATATTGAGGATGTTTAATAAAAAATCGTTTCAATTCAAAAAAAAAATTTAACGTCAATATTTTATTTAAGTAAATTTCTTCTTAAACCGTGAAGTTTTCAATTCATGATAGATTTCATTCAAATTTCACCACAATGAACCGGATGTGGTAAACAATTCAATTTGACATATTTCATTATTTTAACCTGTATTTTAGAGATAATTCAATAATTTGAATTTTAATCAGCCTTGACCTTTCTTCAATACATTAACAAATATTTTAACCACATCTGACAGTGTGATAAAATTCAACTAATTTTAATTGTGGTTCTGTGTTCTTCATGATTAGAATGTAATTGAAATGAGATAAGGAATTCAATTTCATATAAATACCAGCGAGAAATTGATTCAATTCATTAAAATCTGTTGAACTGTGAAGTTTAATTAATAAGAATTAAAAAAAAAACAATTGAAATTAAATCAAATCAAAAATGGCCATCTGGGAAGGAAAGAAATACAAATTAGATCGGTAAAATAATTTCATTTAAATTTATTAACTTTTGATTTGTAAATCTAAAATTTGAATATTAAATTTCAGCTCAGAGAAATTCGAGGAATACATGTATGAGCTTGGAGTTGGCTATTTTACACGTAAAGTTGGAAATGTGACATATCCAACAGTGGAATTGGTTAAGAATAGTGATGGATCTTTTACTTTGAATACCACGAGCACATTCAAAGATACAACAATTACTTTTACACCTGGCGTTGAATTCGATGAAACGACCGTTGATGGCCGTGAAGTCAAATCTGTGTGTACCTTCGAAGGCGACAATCGTTTGATCCATGAACAAAAAGGTGAAAAACCTACAACTATTGTCCGGGAATTTAAAGAAGATGAAATGGTTGCTACAATGACCATTAAGGACATTATCTGTACTCGTTGGTACAAAGTCGTCAAGGACTAAAATAAAGAAAAAACAATGTTTTAAGAAATTTTTCGGATATGTGTGGTTGCTTTTAAATTTAATTAAAAAAATTGTTTTTCTTACTCATTTGAATTTTAACCTTCTTCAAAATTATTCTCAATTTGACCTCGAAATTACAGTCAAATCTATATTGTTTGCATAAAATTCCAGCGATATGTCAATTTCATTCATTGAAAAAAAAAAATCTATTAATAGGATCAATTTCAATTTCCTATCTGTTAAAATACAAAAAAAAACGAATCCACTTGTGGCAATGCAAAATTTTCAATAAATTAAATTAAATAGATTGAAAATTTTAGTAACAAAAAACAATTTAAATGGAATTAATTTGATTAAATTCAAATTTATGAGAATTGAACAATTTATTTATCAAAAAAATTGTATTGCTATTGCATTTACTTTTAAAATTATTAAATTTTACTGTATTCTGAGAGATTTAATGAAATAAAATTAAAGCCACAAAGTTCACCTTACTGCATGGTCTGTATGGTATTTATAAAATATAAATTAAGATTTTTTTCTATACAAATTCTAATTATCTTTTTTTTTTACTGACATAATGAACACCTATTAACATAAAAATGTTAATTCATCGTTTATGCATCCGTTCATTGACTTCTATTCTTGCATTCCTTTCATTAATTCTAAGCATTCTTATGAATTTCTATTATACTTTTATTACAACTTTATTTCTGTTATTACCTTTACGTGCACAATTCAAAATCTCATTTCAGTTCCCTTTCAGACATGAAACTTTTAAGACACGTGCTACAATCAATGTTATTTATTCCGACATTATTCGGTCATCAAATATTCAATGATGATACAAGAGCGTTAGGTGGCAAACGTTTGCGATTAAATTCAAAGATGTCAAATTTCCGTGATGCCACGTACAAATCAAACATATCACCTGAATCAATTTCTGTCCCATGGCTTGTGTCGTTGCGTCAAAAAATTAATAATCAGCATTTTTGTGTTGGCAGTTTAATATCACACTTTTTCATAATCTCGGTTGCACAATGTGCTACTGGTCAATTACCTGAAAATATTATTGTGGTTGTGGATACCGAAAATCTATTTATTGGTGGATTTAAATATGATATTAATGATGTGTTTATGCATCCGGAATTTAGCCAAGGGACTAGCAAACGAGAAACTAATAATAATTTAGTATTATTTAAAACTAGGAAACCAATAATTTTTACTAATAACGTTCATCCAATTGCACTTGAAAGTGATTGTACGACCAGTTACGAAGAACTTAACATGTATGGATTTAGTTTTGTTCCGCATGGTCAAAGTATAAACTGGAAAATGGGTGTGCAAATGACAAAAATGCTTAGTTTGGATCAAGAAATGTGTGCCCTTCATGAAGCACGAAGTTTGGCAGAATATTTGATACTTAAACAAAATTCACGTAATTTATGCACATATTTCATGTCAACCCCTTTATTTTGTATCGATACTCCAGGCAATTCTATTGTCAGCACTTCAAATAGTGTCAAAAACACACCTCGTCTAGTTGCAATCTCATCTAAAACCAATTCATGCTACATTAAATACCCTACCACAAGTACTCGTATCGCTTCTCACATTGGATGGATATCAAAAATAATGAGAATTAACGAACCACAAATTGTGAAAATATGATGCACTCTCGAACTGTGTTATATTTAAAATAAAATAAAAAATCTGCACTAACTCCATAAAATAAATGACTAAAAATGAAATAAAATCAGTAGAATTTCATTAAAATAGAAATAGAGAGAAATGGAAAATATATTTAAAGTTATATGACACAAACATAATAAATTGTTTAGATTAGATGAGCAAGTGCAATGCTAAATATTATTTGAAACTTTATATCTATAGTATGTGATTTTGATGATGATTTACGATTTAATTCCATTTATTTTCAAATAAATATCATTAAATATTTTTATTATGAAAAATTGTTTTTTATTTTACCAAATCAGCATTATTTTAATGACAATTTCGCCTTCGATTGGTTTCAAGTAACATTTAACATTGATTTGTTATAATAAAGAAATATTTCTTCAAAAAAAACTTTTCATGACTTACGATAAAATGATATTTGAAGAGGGTCAGCGCTTCCTTGATGGATGGTCACTATAAATTAAACCCCCAATTTTAAAATCCTAAAATTTTGCAATTGACTCCGTTATGTTATGTGAGCATTTTCGCCGGCAATCAACGCACAAGTTACACGTTTAAAACCATATTGGAAGCCTTTATTTCATTATTAACTCTGTTTGAATCATAAATTTTGTTAAAAACTTGTCAATAGAATAAAAATGGATTATGAAAAAGTTTAACAAAGGTGCTAAAATATGGTTTTCTCGCTTTATGTGCTTTCATTAAGTCTCTTTATTTCCATTTTTATTTTCAAATAAACGTTTTTCATACACAAAAGTATAAATAAAAAGTTTCATTCATTCATTCAAAGCACATTCATTTTTGTATTTAATACTTTTAATCTGTTTTTTCGTTGTTTTTTTTTATTTCGACACAATTCAGCACGTATTTAGTTATTATTATTCTTATTATTTTGTGGTCGTCGTCATCGCTTTTAAATACACGAAAAAAAAGTTCAAATAGTTAGAGGTATAAAAACTTTTACTATGCTAACCAAGTTAAAATAAATTTCCTTCTGGTCATAAACGACAAGAGCCAAAAAATAATAAATAAATAAAAATATAATTCTTTATTTGTTGTTCTTCCTCACTCACAAACGATAGAAACGAGGCTTTTAATAAATATATTAGGTATAGAGACATGACAAAACACGTTTTTAATATATTGTACGATGTAATAAATCTGTCAAAATGGATTTTGTTTTTAAAAATGAATTTTACACCGGGGACGATTTTTTTCAGTCGTTTTTTTTTCCTTTTGTTTTCCAATTTTAATGGCAAAAGGTGTGTGTGTTAAAAAATAGGATTTAAAGAATGAAATCGGCGATGTGACATTTTTGTGTGTTTTTTTCTATTTTTCTGTGTAATATTAATGGGTATCTTGTGAATTATAATCAGTTCTTCTAAAAAAAATATTAATGCAAAAACAAAAACAGGGAAAAATGCATTTCAAGTCCAAAGAATCCTGACTATTATGAATTTTGTGATCAGACCATGAACGTGACATTCATTTAGTCAAATTATGATGAAATTGTTACAAAAATGTCCCATCTAAATTCGTGGAATCGTGCATCAAAGGATTAAAATAATGGTTCAGATGAAATTTAAAAAATAAATACATGGAGTAATTCAAAATAAAAACACTTGATGCACGTTAAAAATTACAAAATTACAACAAAAAAGGTACATGAATGTCATCAGTCAAAAAAAGAATAAAATTCACCTTATTTTTATTTTTAAATGAAAAAAAGGAGATAAGACAAACTGAAATATAAGTAGGTAACAAGGAGCACTTAAGACACTTGACAGCTATCATGTAAAACTGTTTGTAAATGTATGTTTATCCTTACTCCCTATTCCCATATTAAAATAAAATAATAAAAAGCTCTTTTTTTATTTATCTTTTTTTTTGTATTGTGCATTTTTTAAAATTTTCAAAAAAAATGTATTGGAGGAACGAGTTTTTGGAGTTTTTAAACTGAATAAATTGAATTTAATTAACAGACCTCAACGTAAACGTAACACCAAAAAAAGCTTTTTATATCAAAGATTTTGACTCCATTCTTTTTCATTGAATTTTAGAAAAATTAAGAGAAAATCCTGAAAGTTCACCAGACAGACACAGAACCACATGCAAAAAAAAGGTCTGATAACTAGTGAGATCGTTCCTCTTTACATAATAAAATTAATTATTCGTACATAATTTCCTAAAATTTAACTCTTTTCATACTAATTCAATTCGGAACTTATTATTTTTTTTTGTTCATTTTACTCTTCGTTGAGTTTAAAGCAAACTAATTATTTAAAAAATTTATATTAAAACACAAGTTTGTCCACATTGTTTATCCAAAAAATTAGTTTATTGTTGGCATAAAACTTTCACTATACAGTTTTATTTATATTTATTATTATTTTTATTATTGTTGCTGAAGAAAATTTTACCAAAAAAAAAATTAACTTTTTGATGAAATATTTTAAAATTTTCTCATTTTAAAACTGAAAGAAAAAAAAAGAAGTATATTTACAAATAAAACTTCTCTTACAAAGTGGACTTTTGTAACAAATTATAATTTTTATCATAGTTAGCTGAAAATAATTGTATCTTAACAAAAAGAAGAAAAAACCAACTAAAAGTTTGCATTGTGCATAACATAAAATTTTTATTTTTAAACCTAAATCATGTAAATAATAAGGAAAATTTAAAATTTGGTTATGATGAAAAAATTGTAATCTACTTTACAAAATGCAATTAAATTAATTTATTACTTGTTTATGATTGTTATTTTTTTTAAAAAAAAATTTGAAAAATAACTGTGTTGATGACAATTTTCTTGGACTACTTAACTTCAAGTTTTTCATATTCATAAAATTTCAATAACATGTTCCGAAAAATTAATAAATTGTCTAGACTTCATTACATTGATCCGATTTTTTTTTCTTTTATTAAAAACTTTGAATAAGATAAAACTTTTTCTTCAATTCATCTCATCATCATCATCATTGATCTTTATTGATATATCTTTTAAATAAATTATTTTGATATAATAATATTTTACTTGTAAACTCTTTTTTTTATGTGTTTTTATGTGAGTCATAAAAGCCAAATGTTATGAGAGAGATATGTTATAAGATATTAAAATTGAAGATTTGGTCAGTTTCACAAGAATTCATTTGAACTTATTCATATAATAAAATGGAATAGACGAACTTTTATCAGAGAAACAAGGCAAAGGGCATATTAAATATTATAGTTTTGACCTATTTTATTATCGACAGGATTGAACTTGTACTTGATGAAATGATTTGAAGCTCATGGTAAAGTTTTTTTTGTGATATCTGCATATGAAATTTTGATGATAATTTTGTCTTTTGAAAATATTTTAAAGTTTTTTGAAAATAGTTTTAAAAGAAATTTATTTTTATTTTTTGAGTGATGTCAAGCTTTTTTATACTCTTTAAGAGCATTTCAAGCTCTTTAATGCAACTTATCAATTTCAATTAAATTTAATTTTATACACACTCTTTATTTTACATGTTTGTACTTTGTATTTTCAATGTATTCGAGCCCACAATGTACAGATAAAGTTAAAAACTTTTTCAACATACAATTTGCACACACACACACATGTTTTGACATCAAATTAGACTTAATATTGTGTATTTATTTTGGTGAACAAAAACAATTTTGTCTAAAATTTGTCTGGATAACATTTACAACACTCTAAATTTCCGTTCTTTTGTTTCATTTTAAAATGTTCATGTACTATAACATAAAGTAAAAATTGATGTTGTTTCCTATTACAGAGTTTAAAATAAAATAAAACAAGCATTTTTCAAAATTGAGAACATCTTGATGTTAAGGTACAAAAAAATATTATATGAGGAATATCTCAGAAAATCTCGTTCATTTAAACTTTTTAAAACGTTATAATAAAAAAATCTCAGTTTTACTTATTGAATATAAATTGAAAAATAAATGAAAAAACCTTTTACTATTTTTAAACCCAAAATTTTTCAAGGATTAAGACTCGGTGACCAACAGGGGCGGATTGAAAATTATTGCCAGCCCTGGCTTTCTATATGATTTTCTTTAACAAGACGATCGACTGCGGTCTTTCTGGCATTTTCCCGATTGTCCGTATGGCTATTCAGCTACTGATAGTAGTAAGGGAATAAGGTTCGAGGCAAATCGATTTTTGGGAGACACTTTTTAAGAAACGTCATTTTGCGAGCCATAGCAAAAAAGCCCTGATTTAGGAAGGAAAAGGCAAAAATATAATTTGTAACGTTAAAATCTACAAATTCACACCTTTCTTTTGGTCATTGAATGAATAAAATCGGACCAAATTTGATTTTGCTGTGATTTGAAGAAATTTCATGAAAATGTGACAAATTTTGGTTTTTTTTATGTTTGACTCAAATTTTCATATAACTTCAAATGCTCCCACTTTTCGAGCATTGAAAAGGCAAAAATATAATTTGTACCGTTAAAATCTACAAATTCACACCTTTCTTTTGGTCATTGAATGAATAAAATCGGACCAAATTTGATTTTGCTGTGATTTGAAGAAATTTCATGAAAATGTGACAAATTTTGGTTTTTTTTATGTTTGACTCAAATTTTCATATAACTTCAAATGCTCTCACTTTAAAATAAAATTTGACCTGCATACAAAACAAAAATAAAACACCTGTAATTCTTTCTCCTATTTTTCCTTTCTCTTTTGTTTTTACATTCTCACAATTTTAACAAATTTGTAGTGCCTCTCAGATTTTGATTTTTTTGATTTGCTCGCAAAAATACCTGCTCCTAAATCAGGGCTTTTTTGCTATGGCTAAATGACGTCTCTTAAAAAGTGTCTACCAAAAATCGATTTGCCTCGAACCTTATTCCCTTACTACTACTGATGGTCATTGTTTTAATTACGGTTAAGGAAAGTGTATTTCATGGCACTCAGTTCGTTGAAAATATTTTGAACTTTAATCTCACTGCTACAAGCTCCTCATTCGACATAATTTGGTAGTGTAAAACTAATCGAATAACATTATGTTGGAAAGCACGTAAACTAACACCGTTATTATTAATTACTTTAATTATTATTTATCTCATGACAGTACCTGACCTAGAAGTTATAAAATGATACCATTAAACAGATAATAACCATTCAAAGTTGGCACTTAAAATCTCTCATGAGACCACCATATGAATATCACTCATGTTCTGTCACATCATTTCCATGAATCATTACGACATACAAACAGAATGATTTCGCATAATGATAAAAAGTTCAGATGTTAAGTAAAATTTACCACTCGCTTTACGTATAATAACCATATTTTTAGATCAACTTAATTGATATAGAAATAACAATGAAAATGAATGTTAGTTCCAAATTGACATGTGGGTAAATAAATAAACAACTAAATGTATAAATATTGACGTATCGTATTGATAAAATGTGTTAAATTGCAAAAATACAACAAAAGTTCAATTCGAACATATTATTTTATATATCGAAATTGAGTTGTGCATTTAGAATTGTTGATTGAATTCCTAGTATTTATCGTTATTATTTCAATGTAATCAGAACATAGATGGTAAAATTTTTGAAATAATTGTACATTGTTATAATTAGATTGGTATTTTTGTCATTATTGAATGTTATTTGAATGGTTTTCAATTTAAATTAAAAACAATAATAATTATACACTGTACATAAATTTTATTATTATCATTAATTTAAATTAAAAAAAAAAAATTGCTAAAATCTCTCTCTAAATTAAATGGAAATATCAAAAATATTTGTGCAAACAATGAAATTCAAATGACTAAATGTGTGTACAATAAATATTCAGTTTATGGTAGATGCCGACTAATTAATCTCAATAAAATTGTAAATAAATTTCAATTATAAGTCTTTTTATGACTTTGTACTTTTGTTTTAAATTGCTTTTCCTTAACAAATATTCATATGAAGAATAATGGTCTTGGTTAAATTAAACTTTAAGCATTATTTTATTTTAAATTTAACTGTTTACGCATATATGCACAAATTCACAGAACTTTTAAACAATGTATTGCAATGAATTTCATTTTAATGTGATTTAAAGGAATATGAAATACAAAACCAATCATATTATTCAAGTAGACCGTTAATTTCACTCATTTCCATGAAATGAGATACAGAATTTTTAAATTAATACTTTCACTTAAATTATTTCCAACGAAACTTTGATTAACATCAAAACAGCAAAAAACAAAAAAAATAATAAAATAATTCTTAGCAACCATCATCATTTAACAAGGTGTCGCTTTGATAAAATTTCCATTGAGTATGAAGATGAAAAATTTTAATGAACAAATTATAAGTTGAAATGTCACTGAACTTGAAGTAAAATAAGAAATTTGTTACCAAGAGGAATTAAAGAGTGAAAAAACGTGGATAAGTACCAAAAAAAATATTTATAATAAGTACTTACCTTATTAAGAAGGTGATTATAATTTCATTTCCTTATTTACAATTTGAATTTTAATTTGAAAGAAAAAAAAACACTTTTTGACAACATTGAACAATAAAAATGGATTCATTTTCATTATCAAAATGAAAAAAAAAGTTTTATTTGTATAATGAAGTAATAACATCATGAAATGTTTTCATTTAACTTTTTTTGTTGGCGTTATTATATTGAGTCCCAAATTCCCTTAATTAACAATAATAATATGTATATAAAAATTTCTGTGATTGTTCTTTCATCTGTATCCGATTTGTATGACTTTTTTTTTTGCGTTTTTATGATTTTACGTTTGCCCGATAAGCAAAGTAGATTGAAAATTTCAAATAGAGAGCAATAAAAACGGATATAAAAAGTTTTTTAATTGGAAAAATTAACGAAATTTTTAATTGTATCTAGTACGCTGCTGCTTTTCAACAACAACAACAACGAAAAAAAAAACATTTTATCGTTCGAATTTAAATGAGGAGGAGAATACACTGGTGAGAGATGTGATTTTTTATTGTACTTGTTTGCGTAATTATCGCGTTGTTATGATATAAATTTCAAAAAATAAAATGTTTATTTTTTATTTAAAGGATATTCGTGACTGTCCGAGATAAAAATTGCTTCTATTTATAGGGAGAGTAAGCTGAAATACGACCAAATGCACTTAATCAGCATTTTTTAAGGAATATGTTTCATTTTTAATATTATTTTGACTGTTTTCATCGAAAAAAAAGGTTTATTAAAAATATTGTGATAAACATTATAAAAACATTTCCGCCAACGTTTTATTTTGATTCGCCAGTTAAACATAAAAAAGTTTACAAACACAATTTAACGATAATTTTCATTTAAATTATAGAAAAGTGCAAAATTGTTTCATGATGAATGTCAGTATTATGAAATGAAATCTCTTAAACTTTTTGAGAAGCTGTAAATTCAAACTAACAAGGCGGCTCCATTTTGCATACCTGTTATCATCATCAGAGAGCCTCAGCTTCGATCCTGTCATCCCAAGTAGTTGCCACTTTTACCTAGCATTTAACTTAAATTGAGAAGCCAGAAAAGGGACCTTTGATTTTGTAAAGTTCCATGACTAAAATGAAAATCGAACTGTCAAACTTAAAATTGATACATTTAAACGCTTACAATCCGTACAATCCCCGAAAATTTATGTTCAATTAAAATAACAAGCAAAAAATTTATTATTATAATTTATTTTTATTTCCTATTTTTTTGTATGTTTCATATATTTTTAATCCATTTGTATATTTACAATTGTTTCAAACCAGCAAGAATATTACAATCAATTGTCCATGTTTGTTTTTATTTTATTTTGTTTGATGAACTCCATTACAACAATTATTCGTTCAGAAATGTGTTGGCTTAAACCACCATTTAATGTGAATCATTTTTCTTTTATCAATTTATAACATAAATCCACTTTATCACTATTATTTGTATTAATGTTTGTTTCTTTCTTTGTTTATTTATTTATATTAATTTCATTTCGTAATGTTAACAATTTATTAACATTTTAACATTTATTGAAAAGGATCTAGTATGGTTTGTGGTAACAACATATTTTCCTATCTCTTAGGGTGTAATAATAATAATAACAATATTCTTTTATTTTTGTATAATTCAATTTATTTAATTTATCCTGGTATTATCTGTTCTGAGCGGTTTATTTGTAATAGCACGGTAGAAATTTTTTTTTTGTATAAAATTAAATTAGTTTTTAATTTCATTAATTCAATTAACTTTAAAATTACAAAACATTAGGGGACTTAAGATAATTGTATTCTTAAAAAAAATTCTTTTGATTTCTTTTTAGCACGTTTTCGCCCACCGTGTATTGTCTTTGGCATATTATTCGTTATGTTTTTTAATTATTTGTCTATTACAGACATTTTTTTAAATGTACTTTTTTTGAACTTACTCTCAAAAACAAATTAAGACCATATTGTGGTATGAATTAACAAGGAGTCTAATAACCTTAAAATAAACAAGAACAAAGAATTAAAATTTCAATTTCCCTTCTTTTTTATGAGTATGAATGAAGTACAGTACAGATTCCATTTAATAAACTTATTTCATATTCCAATAATGTTCATTTTAAAGTGGATTCTGGAGCTCGGTTGACTTTCTCTTATTGATCGGGTTGAAAGTCCCTGCTCATTTTTTAGTTTAAATTTTAAAAAAATGTATAAAATTACATTAACAAAGTTCATAAAATGGAAACCGCACTGTACTTTTCTTTTTTTTGGCATTAATATACGTAGCAATATAGTAACATCATTTTATATGTAGCATCTTAACATTTTCTTACTTAATAGTTATATCCATTCCTAATTATTATTATCTTTTTCTTGGTTTTTTTTTCTTCTTTTTGTCTATGTCAAAGAATATAATTTTATTCATTATCATGTATATTAAAGATTATAACAAAAATTTACTCAACTATTCTTTGTCAAAGAAAAATATGTATATAAAATAAAAAAAGAACTTGGCATTACATTCTCTCATTTCCCTCATTTTAGTAATTCTTTTGATAAAATAATATTTACATTCTCATCTTAATTAATCTTCCAACTCATTCTTTTCATTTTGAAACACAATGATTCTTAAAACTCGTAGTTTTTTAACATTCATTCTCGTCTTTGTGACATTTTTTTTTAAATGCTTCATATTAAATATTTTAATTCTTTTCTAATACTGTACACATTTATTTATTTTTATGCATTACATTTATATTTATAATTATATTATATTTTTTGTATAGAAACATAAACTCTATTTTTCTCATTTTTTTATGTAAATTTTATTGTAATTATTTTATTTAATTTTTTTTGTATATTCTAAGGATGTTTCTTTAACTAAGTGAAGATGACGAAGACTCTTTCGATACAACTTTATGGTAGTTGTTGTTGTTGAATATTGAAATTAAAATATTTACAGTAAGGATTAAGAATGGAATGAACCATGTTATTCTTCTGGATGATGTTGCTGTGTCTGTAAAAAGAAGGGGGAGAAAGAACAAAATTTTCTTAATACAATTGTGACAAAAAGAATGTCAAGCGATGGTACGATGATTTATATTCGAATATTAAGATAAGAAGACGAAGGGTGAAATATGAATTGTTTTTTAATTTGAAGAGCATGACTTTTGAATTTTATTTAAAAAAAAAATAACATACCACAGCCATTATGATGAAATGGGCCTAAAGAAAATACAGGACTGGAAAAGTCTTCAATCTCATGTTCACTTGGATCGCTTGGGATCGGTTGTTCTGTAATGAAATTTAAATTTAAAGTGTGTTTATTTATTCGAAAAACATTAACACAAAACTTTAAATAAATAAATATACTGAAAACGTAAAAAAAATGTAGAGGAAAAAAACACTTATGGAGAACATGGAAAAAGATAGATAGCAATTTCCTGTTCTATTTTATAAACGAATACACATCTTATGAATATAATATGCATGTTTTTCATAAATAATTGTAGAATAGTATTTCTTAACTTTTAAATATAGGAAAAATTGAAATTTAATCATTAAATGACTTGTAAAAGTGCATTTACATTACAGTCTCTCGTTGAACTGGAATTTTCGTTCAAATAAATTCAAACGTTTAAGTTCAGATCACTTTTTGATTCAATGCTTGAAAGTTTAATCAAATATAAGTATATTTGGACGTCCAAACGTTCTTAAAAGAGTATTTTTCAATGAAATGCATTTAAATGGGTGTTTAATCTTTCATTTGACTAAACTTTTAAAAGCTGTGTATTATAACTTTAAATGTTTGTTCACTTGAAAACGGAAATGAGATACTTGTTTATCACTTTTGATACCGGCACTAAATAGATAGGGAGGATTTGTATAAAAAAAAATAAGGATATCTAAATTGATTATAAGAGAAGTAACTTATATGAAAAATGTGCGGTGTTTAAAGTTAACTTTTATGTTTTATGTCTGTTAACTAAGCAATATTAAAGTTTACATGAATTTTGAAACATGGAATGAAAAAGCATAAATTTTAATTATTGCAAAACTTACCAAAATAAACAACCTCCTTTCTTCGTGTATAATTTGTTTTTGGTATTGACAAAATACAATTAATATTACTTTCGGGAAAGATGTCACTCTGTGGTATTTTAATATGACGTGATGTGATGTACAAACCATTACTAGCCTGTGTTGATTTGAGGGTGCCATCAACTATTCTATCGTTGCCTAATCTGTAAATTAAATAATGTATGACAGAGATTAATAGTTTGGAAATTGAAGCACTTTATCAAAGATTTTGGGTTTGTTATAGACGAAAACAGTAAATTCAATGGTCTATGATGGGATTAAGGATCGATGGATGATGTTAAATTTCGGTATTTATATCTGCAAAAATTTCTTGTAAAATTTTTCACGAATCACCGATAAAATTTTCGAGCAACAGTTGCAATTTAAGTGTTTTCATTTTTAGCATAACTTTATACTTGACAATTCTGTGCTAAATTTATTTTAAGTTTTATTGTTAAATTGAAAACATGTCAAACAACAAATTGAAAAGTTTTTCTGCACCTAAACAATGTTCGAAATTTATTTCAATTTCGTATGCATACAAACAAATTTACTTAATTTCTGTACCAACTTTTTCAAACAATATAATATTAACAAGTGACCTGAAGAGTGCACACACAATCACAAAACTTACTCTCTCATATTAATAATGGTCAACTGTTGTTTTTCAACAGAGGTTAGATAAGTAGAAATAAATGTCTATTGATTTATGTTGTTGCAAACACACACACATTTATTTATATAAAATTGAAACAATAAATGTTTGTATTATACGACAAAGAGAAGTACTTATACGCGTTTAAATTGAACAAGATAAACAAATATTTTGAAAATTTGCTTCTAAATTAAAATTTTTTAAAGAGATTTTCAAATATTTCCAATGTCTTTTGAAAATTGGTTCTACAATTTATGTGATATTTGCTTTGTGTGTGTGTGTGTGTTTGTAAAATTTCAATGATATTAGGAAATAATCGACAAGAGATCAGTTGTTTAAACATTCATTAAATAGATAGATAGGTAGAATTATAAGATTAATTTGCTTTTACTTTTTTAAAGTTTTTCTTTGTATGTTATTTTATATATTTTACAGATTATAAAATTAGCTTTATATACTTACATTACAGATAGTCTTGGTTCAGGTGAAATATTATAGACATTACATCGAATGTGCACGATTCCTTCGTGATCTGTACGATATTGTAGATGAAAATCACTTTCTGGTACTGTAAAATGAATATAGTGAATTAAATTAGATTTAGTATCTGGTATAAAATGTGTGCATAAGGAAAACGTTGCAAAAAAGAAAATTCAAATAAAGAATTAAATTGCTTTAATTAATGAAAACTCAAAGGACATTCGTTCAAATGCAATTTTATGGAACGTGGGTAATGAGATTTGAATTTGAGTCAACATTCAGACATAAATGGGTTTGAATTCGAATTCAAGCCTTAACTCCTGGACTATGACAACTCAAATCTGGCACATTTCAGTTGTAAAATTTTACGGATGCAATCGTGCTGCATAATTTAATCCCTTAAGTCAGGTGGATCAAGATAAATTATGTGTGTTTTTCATTTGCAGTAACAGTTTAAGAGCCAATAAGTAAAAAAAAAACATTATCTAGCAAAGCACTTTACTATCTGTATATTCTTTTTTATGAGATTGGAAATACAAGAATCATTAAATCAGAAAATCGTAAAAGCAACAAAAAGAAATAAGGGAAATAAAGAAAAAACAACAAGAAAAACACAGATAATAAAAAAAGTACATACCTATCACTATAACTTTGGCTGTTTTACGATCGTTTGATTCAAATGTTTGCACCCAACATGAATATTCACCGGTGTGATTCCACATTGGTTTTGTCACAGCCATTGCACGATACTTGTGCAGATGTTCAGTGGAAACGGAATATGTTGTATTTACGCGATTTTTAAAACTTTTCAAGCCAAATGGTTGACGTGACGGAATCCATTGATACACAGGTTGACTATTGAGAAACCATTTTAACACCAATCCCTTTTCATGTGGCTCAATTTCGTATTCACAATCGAGTACTAAATGCTCTGGTTTATGTGTATTTAGAATGTATTGGGATGGAACACTTAATTTTGTGATTTTTACGGTGCTAACTGTAAATATATAAAAAAAACAGTAAATAAATAAAAAAGTGAGACTAAATTCATGACAAAAGAACATCGTGAAAAAATAATGAAGGAGGAGAGAAAAAAGTGTAAAATAAAATGATTTGGTTTGATGAAGATTGACGATCTGCTCATGTCTGTTGATGAAACACTTTATTCACACAATTTTGTATTTCATTTTATAGACATTTAACATTAATCATTGCATTTTTTTTTTTACTTTGAAATTTTTCACGAATTACGACCCCTTGATGACAATTTTACTATATGTTTTTCTTCTCTATTCATTTCAAAATGTTGTTTTATTGAAAATTTATCGACAAAAACTTTTAAAACGACATCAAGAACGTTTAAAAAATGATTTAATGCGTTATATTTCAACGATTAAAATTATTCTACAATAAAAAAGTGTTGTAAACATTAAAAAGGGCTCATTCTAAATCATGTTGGCACTCAAGCTGTTATATGATTTATTGTGTTGTGACAAACCCCTTTGCTTCGATTATTTTGTTCGTGATGTTGTTTTTTTGCCTCATTCGATAAACATAAATTATTTATTTTTCAGTTGTTGAACATTAGTTGTTCGAACGTGCTTTTAAATAATGTTTTCGATTATGTGTTGAGATTCCTTTGAGAGGCGAGAATACGAAGAAAAGATTAATTTTACATTCGATGTTCCTGTTTTTTTTCTTCCATTGAGTTATGTTGCTTAAGATGAAATTTAATCTTCTTCAAGTCCTATGAGTCTTTTTTTATGACTGCATCAGTCCTTACGGGAAGAAAACTTGTACTATACCAGAGTATATTGGTCACTGGCTCTCTGAGGTTACACACACTCAAGAATTGGACTTTAGAGCCTCAAAATGATCAAAAACCATCCCAAGAGTCTTACAAAAAATAAATTTTTTAACGATTCCCTCACATCTTCCCTTACAATGACGTTATTTGTAAGCTGACACTTAAGTATGTTGTTCTCATCTCAATAAATATATAAAAAATAATTTTCTTTATCAGTTTAACTGTTCAAGCTCCTTCACAATTCAATTCAAAAAAAAAACGAAAAATAAAAACGATAAAATGAATAGTTCTTCAAGGGGAAAAAGGCATGGTTAAGAGTTAAGCGATTCACACACGCACAGATCACATCCTTTTCATAAACATTTTATATGTTCACATTCATATATTTTGGTATACTTCAAGTACTTATGAAGTTAAACTTGAAGAAAAAGAATAAAGGAAATATAATAGTACTTTAGGGTATTATTTTAAATGTGAACACGAAGGTACAGAAAAAATGAGCAAGTTTGAGGAAAAGTAAGGAAATAAAACAGTCAAGTGAAGTAAACTAAAAGTCATATAAATATAAAAAAAAAATTATATATGAAGTGGTTTTTTTTTCGTTATTTCCCTCATATATAAATACTAAACTTAAGTCTCTTCAGATTTAAAGCACTCTCATCATCATCGTTATTATTATTATTGTTATTGTTATCATCATTATCATCAAGTTGAAAATCAACATGAATGTCATCATTTAAATATCATTTTGACTTATGGCACTTAAACCTCATAATGATAACTAAAGTTGAATTTTTTTTTGCTCATTTCGAAACATAATTTTTTTTTTTATTAAAATGAATTGAATTGAATGAAATACAATGAGAGAAAATTTCAAGCACTTCATTTGAATTTTTAATTTAATTTCAGACTAGGTTAAACTTTAAGCATAAATTATGGTTTAAATTTCAAATTGAATCCATTAAATACAAACAAAAAATAAAAAAAAAAAACAAATTGCGATTTTTTCTTATTTTGATGATTTCTTTGTACAATCAACAATAAAACGAAGGAAACGCAGATTTAACAAACAGAAATGAGTTAAAGAAAAAGCATTTATAGACAATTTTTACAAAGAAAACAGAAAATTTAATGTGAATATAAAAAGAAATCAGAAAAAGTCTTTCTTATTTAATCCTTTTAATACACTTTTACAAACAAATCTACAAAAGGAAGCCAAAATTATGCCTCAGGCTTACATTTACAAAAAAAAACATATCCTTGTCTTATTGTGAAAGGGAACGTACAACATTAACTGATGTTAAAGAAATCAAGAGAGAATCGTAAAAAAATCATTACATAAAATGAAATTGAAATCAAAGGAATGAGCAAGGAAAAAAAAAATTTGATAGTGTTAAATTTAGAATTGAATTCAAATGGTGACCTTTATAATGAAAAACATAGAGCAAGCTATAACAATTGTTATAGTTGGAACGTGTAGGTTTGGTATGAAATGGATCGTAGAAAAAAATATCAGAAAATCTTGACCATTAAATGAATGATTTGAGTTCATTTTCATGTTGAGTCAAATTTAAGAATTGACTGAAACACTCAAACACTGAAGCTCATCCTTAGCTTACACGCTGAAATTGGTTGGAAAAAGTTCCTCAAATCAATTGCGAAGAGACGGACAGGGTCAAAGTGTTCTCATTTTAGCATTTAAATTTAAAATGTCTTCAAATTCGATTAAAATAATATCAAGCTCGATTGAAATTGATTGTAATTTATTTAGATCTTGATTCAGATACAGAACGATTCAGATTGGATTGTGGTGTGATAAGTGATTACAAATTTTTATTTCCCCTTTTTTATATTATAAAACTAATTTTATTAGCAGATGAAATTGAAAAAAAAATTTTTATTTTAATGTTTTGCATTTTAAAAAGGTTTAATTTAAAACTTTTGATTCAATCAATTATTTTTTTCATGTAAAATTTGATGGGAATGCTTTTCGAGCAGCCTCCCACAAAGGCAATCACATAACAGCCTGCAATAAATCATAAATTAATTTCCCATTTGGATTTTTTACATCATTTCAAAAGTAACCAAATACCTTTTTTTTAAAGTGACCAATTATCGGTTTTAAATTTTTTCCCATTGGTATTAAAATTCTCATTATCAAAAAAATGTTGATCCAAATAAAGTTTAAGTTGATCATGTCAATAAATATAAAATTATGGTATCCTTTTATATTACATTAATATTAAACCATCCTTTTTTTTATAATTTTCCTTATAAAGCACAAATGTCTGGATGATGATTACAAGAGCAAAAATTTACATTATGCATAATTTATTCTTATGGGAAATTAAATTTTAATATGAACAAAAAATGCTATTTAAATTATATATTTTTTTTCATGTAGACACTTTTTCCTGGTAAACCAAATATAACAGAACAGAGAACAGACTTTATGTTAAATGTAAAAAAAAAATGAAATGAAAAAAAAAGATAAATGAAATTGTTGGAAATGTAAAGTTATTAGTTAAGTGAGTTACGTTTATTTTATTTTTTATCCTTATACAGAAAAAGCTTGATAAAGAGTACTTAATGTGTTATATTTATATTATAATTAACGTTAAAATGATAAAATGTAAAGTGTGAGCGAGGGCAATAACATAAACTTTAATATTAAAAAAATTACAGACACGAACACTCTTCATTTTATTGGAACGAGCTTTGAATGAGTTTTTTTTTTAAGTGTAACATTAAAATTGAAAAAAAATATAAAAATATTTATGTTAAAGGTTTAAAACTTGATATGGTAAATTTGAGTGACGTTTTTCAACACATCAGTCACTTTACAAAAACCGACATGACAAAAATTGCTTGATGTGGTGGAAAAACGAAAATTTAAGTCAAGTATAAATTTGAATTACAATGTCAGTCATAATGAGATTTAAGAACATTATTATTAAAAGCTTTTTCATCACAATTCAAATTACTTTTTAAATTTTCCGTGTATACATTTTGACAAACAAAAATATTAAAAGTTCATCATTTATCATTGTGTGTGTAACGTTTTAAATGTAAATTTATCTTCAAAAGTCAATTATGTTTAACTCAATAATGTCTGTTACTCGCATTTTGTATCTTATTGTTTAAGTGGTTTACATTTTTTTTTATTTAAATTAATTACTATCATAATTAACGTTGCATTATGAAATGAAAAAAAAAATAAAATGAAAGAAGGGGGAAATTTTTCCTGTTTTTGTTGTTGTTTTTTTTTAAAAAAAAAGGAAACGTGTTTTTGGCATTTTTACAATGAATTTATCATCAGATTTTGTTTGTATCACAGTAATAATTTACATTTTACGTTGTCATTGTTTCCAGTAACAACAATCCACACATCAAAGCATTCTATATTTTGTTATATTTTTGTAGAGTAAAAAGAAAATTCCCTTACTCCTCAAATTTCCTTTGAATTTCAGAAGATGTACAAAAAAAACATCATAACAAATAATATTTTGTACTATAAATAAACAATAAAGCATCTTAATAATAAGAGTATAGGAATTACATTTATATAGTACATGTAAAATGAAAATAAATAAAAGTATTTAAAGAATATGTGTGTCAAAGTTAAGGAATTTTTTGATAAATTTTCCAAAAATGACATATATTGTGTCTCTCTGATGGTTTGGAAAAATATGTTGTATGTCTTTTATACTGTCTTAATCCCCAATAAATGTTCAAAATACTTTTATGTAGAGAAATTACTATTAGTTACTGTTTTATGTGGTTCGGGTGGTTTTTTTTTTATATTGAAAGAGGATTATGATGACATACACAGACATGGAGAGATTATTCATTCATTGATGTTTTGTGTATCAAGATATCAAAAAACAAATACAGTCAAAATTAAAGCTAGTTATTCATTTTGAATAGATAAATTTATAGTAATTTATAAATTAATCTAAAATCTGAGTTAACAAAGAAAAGAGAAAGAGAGAATGAGAGAGAGGTACTGAAATACAAGGAGAGTCAGAAAATTGATGTTATTCCGATCGAAAGTAAGAAGTAAAACATAGAAAGAGAGGGAGAAAAGAGAGAAAGAAAAGAGAGAGATTAGATAAAAATACAAAGAGAGAGAGAGAGAGAGATGGAAGTTATTTCGATCGAAACTAAGAAGTAAATGAGAGAAAGAGATAGAGAGAAAGACATAGAGAAAAAGAGAGAGTGAGATGGAGGAAATAGTGCATAAATAGACTTTGAATAAGCAAAATCAAATCAAACATATTTCTTTAGTGAAAAACTTTCGTATTCACTTTCCATCATCATATGATTAGACTTTTTTTTATGAATTTTTGCCTTATGTATCACATTTTCTTCACTACTATAACAAATTGCCAAAATAATGGTTAGATACATAAATTTTTGCTTTAACAGAGTAGTTGATACTCCAAATTTTCTTTTCTATTTTCGTATTGTTTCAATGAAATGTTATGAGAAGAATTCTTTAGTAGATTGCATTACAAACATTTTTCAAGTTTGTATGAAATGGAATCACAACAACATCAATTATGCTCTGTCGTGTCAAAATTGTTAGTGTGACAAATTAGACATTCCATGGTGTGTCGTCTTTAAATAATCATGGTTAAAGAATGTTTATTTTTGTTCTTGTCAAACAAATATCTTAAGAAAACCGTGAAATCACAATGGAATTATTGAGTTATTTAGTCGTAATTTTAGTGCAATTAAGTCAATTTTAATCTAAATTTTTGTTTGAAACAGAGTACGATCCCTTGTTTTAAGGATTTACAGATTTTACATGAGCTCAAAATTGACCGTTAAACTTAATTTAAGTTTCAAATTTCATTTTTTTTTTTTATTTTTGTCGACTTTACCGTTAAGAGTGTTCATTAAAAGAACATTAAATAGTCCATTAAAAGCGGAGACTGAGTGTGAAAAACCTGTCATCCCTTTTTTTTTCTAGTTAATTTTTGTGACACGAAAGTGCTATATTTTGATAAATGAAACAAAGAGGAAACGTGCCTAATTTGCTATTTCTGGTCTCTTTTTTATTACATTTACTCAAGCTGTTATAGTGTCATTAACATTTTATATTGCCCAATGTAGTTGAAGAAAAAAATGATCATCAACAATCTGTGAATTAGCTGTTTCCTTTGTTTCATAATAAATTGAAGACGACAAAATTGAAAAATGAGCGTTCATTCTATGATGGGAAAAGCACACCCTTTGTCTGTATTCAACCGTGTTATATGTTAAAAAAAAAAAATCAGACTGTAATTATTTTGTAATTTTTTCCTCACTTTTAACCATTTAAACGTTCATTTCATATATTTTTTTAACCTTCAGATTTATTCTTGGAACTCAACAGAGGAATTTCATTGAAGACCTTCTACAAGAGAGCCAGTTTTTAGTTTCAGTTGCCTTTGATTTAAAATTAAAAATTCAATCATCATAATTTTTCTATGAGCCCGTTTAATCATTTGAGGGTTAAAGCTGATTAGAACTGTTTTTAGCTAATTTTTCTTCATAAATTTTTGGGTAAATTACATTTCACAAATTTGATTCAACGCCGAAATATCATTAATTTCCCTTTAGAGATGGAATTCATATGAAACTCACTATTCAACGAAATAATTTTACTACATGCTTTCAGTTTTTGCAATAAAAATTACCACATTCATGTGAGTTGTGGTGATTAAATTAATTTCAGGTCAGCAATTTCAAGAGATTTCTGACCTGATTTTATTGAAAATCAAAGCATAATTTTTGATGTGTTGATGATTTGGCCAAAAATATCAGTCTAATTCAAAAAATTTTAGTCATTATATTTTATTTTAGGTAAATTAAAGATGTCCGAACTCCTTCCTCGAAATCATTTTGAGGTTAAATATAAACTTTAACCCTTTGGGCGAATTGTCCCATATATGGGACAATTTTGAATCGCTTGAAAAATGGACTTCAATCGATCTTAAATTTTTTTTCATGATACAAAAAAGTTAAGAAGGGATGTAAGTTACAGGAACAACAAACGATTTAAAATTCAGGAGCGATATAACTGCGAGCCTGAATTTTGAAGTTTGAAAAAATGAAAAAAATGTAAAATGTGGAGGTTGACTTCTTTCAATGTGAATTAAATAATAAAGAAGTCAATTGAAAATTTTTTTTATTTCCGTTCTTTTATCTTCTAGTTACTACTAAATTAGCTGCACAAAAGAAAAAGTTGTAACTCTTCCCATAGCTCCGATACAGACCCTCAAATATTGTCCCGTATATGGGACAAAAGCGCTCAAAGTTACAAATTCAAAATTGTCCCATATATGGGACAATTTTTTTTGGCTTATAGCGCTTTTGTCCCATATATGGGACAATTTTTTTTGCGTATGTTTTTCTTTTTTTTTTCAAATTATTATTTGTAATGGTCATTTATATCATAAATTTATTTATTACTTAAATTTATTTTACGTTTCTATATTTTTTTTTTGCTTTTAGCGCTTTTGTCCCATATATGGGACAATTTTTTTTGGCTTATAGCGCTTTTGTCCCATATACGGGACATAGCTAAAAAAGCCTAATTATACATAGCTGAAAATTTTTTTTTGTCTCAATTACTTATAATTAGGATACTTAATAATGATACCCATTCAAATATTTTTTTCTTTGCTTGGTTTAGATTTTGAACTCAAAGGGTTAAAAGCATTGTCAAACACACACACTCACGGAAAATTTGTAGCCTGTCACATATTGTAGACCCATTTCAATTCATTTAAAATACAAAAGTATAACAACAGATTCACGCTTTGTTAGTCAAATTTCCTATGTAAAAAAATAATAATAAGGTAAAAAGAAAGGTAAAAATTTATCACCTCCTTTACGCATGAAATAAAGTGCAATGTCTGTCCTCTTTACTTTTTCATGATATAGAACAACAAAAGCATATAACACAATAAAGTAATAAATATGTTTTTTTTTGGAAGGGGGGGTTACAAAACATTTCAAAAAACTTGATCCCAAATCATTTTCATTTGACTGAACATTTTCTTTTTTCATTATATTTAGATTTATATTCAGGTCTCATATTATTTGGATTTAAATCACTCAACAAAATTGCTTAAATTTACGGGAATAATCAAATGAAATGCATTTAATTTATTCTGATTTCAGAGTTTTATTTTTGTACGTGGATAATTGCGCAAATTGCCTCGAAGGGAAAATTTCACGTCAGTTTAAATGTCAAAAATGGAGAGCTGTCTTTTGAAGAGTCAATACAAAAAATAAAATGTTGGCTTTAATGTCAAAAAAGAAAGTAGGTGGCTTCCTTCTTCCCACTTATGTTTCAATTTCAATGTGCTCAATTTTGGTCAAAGTTCCAATTATTACCTTGAGACTTCATGAAAAATTATTTTAAGAAAAATCATGAAATTTAATGTAATATAAAATAAATGTATTACATTACAAAAGCAACCATAACAATACCATACAGTGATAAATAAAAAATAATACAGCAATAATAAGGTACCACCAAAAAAAAAGAAAGCTTTAACTTGTAAGTAATTTGAACCTTTGTCACATTATCGATATATTTACCTTAACAGATTTCTACCTATTTGCACCTTCACACATATTTTTTTTTTATTTACTTAAAATACAAAGAAAAAAAATGTATTGAAATGAGAAAAAAAGACAAAAGTGTGTGTGTGCTCAGTAAGTTAAAATCGAACAAAAAAAGGTGACAGTTATTTATTTTCATATAGTACAAAAATATCTTCACATTTTTATTTTCTTCATATTTGTTTTGTGCCACATTTTCTCGTTTGTCACAAACATAAAAATTTTCTATTTTTTTTTTTGTAATCATGAGCAACCAAAACAATAGAGAGAAAATTCTTGGAAAGATAAAATACAATTCATAAAAATAAAATGAAACACAATCAGATGTAAAAGTCACACAGAAACGCACAATTTATATAAAAAAAAAATAATGAAAAGCTTTAATAATAACAATAATAATAATGAAAGAAGGTCCTTTTTTCCATTCATTTTGATGCCTTTCCAATTCACATGAATGTCTACATAAATTTTAACAACAAAACAATGAAGAAAAAAAAGTTTTTGTGTGTGTGTGTTGGTCTTGACTTGTAAACTTGAAACTAATTCAATCCCATTTATTTATATTTGATGATGGTTTTGCTTTTTTATTTTATGTTTTTTTTTTCACATAAAACAAACAAACAACATTGTAATGAATTTTGTGGAATATGATGTGAAACCGATACAAACAAGAACAACAATTTAGAAAATTTATCTTTACAGACACAAATATTAAGGGTTTTTATTTTTGATATGCTGGTCTAAGGTAGAAATTACGTGCATATTTCTTGTAGTGAAAGAAAATTAACTTTGGTTAAAAATAAAATTTGTTTTCAAAAATGTCGGAGAGAAAAAAGAATGCCTGAAATTACTTGTCGAAAAAAACTTTCTTATAAACGCTTCATCAAAATTTAAATTCATTGTCTACTAAAATAAAGACACATTTCCTTTGTTAAATTATTGCTCATCCACCCTTTTTTTGCTTACCTAAAAACCTTAATGATTTCAATGTGAAATCATAATCAAAAGTAATGAAGTATTGTAAAAGTAAAACTACTGAATTTAATTGAATGACAATGCAAAAAAGTTCTTTTAAACGTTTTTTTTTGTCTTCAATTTTCATTTTGGTTTTTATTCATAAAATGGATTGAAATTGAAATAAGTAAAATAATTTAATTTTAACTTAAATTTTTTTTTCATTATTACAAGGAATTTTAAATGAAAACGATTATTTATTTCCGAAAAGTTCTCTTTAATTGTGTTTTTATATTCAATCAATGGCATAGACACCTTTTTTGTGTGTAATCTCGTTAGTTTGATTAAATTTTCTTTTTCGGTTTGACACCAGTTAAAATAAACAGCACGTTGCTCGCATCAATTTAAATTAGGATCAATTATCCGTTTAATGACCACAAAAAAAATCGTACTGTACTGTCGTTATCTTGTGCATGGTATCGCGATTTTAATATAATTTATAAATAAATGCCATAAAAACCAACCCCTTTTTTATGTTTATTATTATTATTATCGTTATCGTACAATATTTTATCACATAAATTGTTAATTTCCCTCTTCATTTTCTATATTTATTTAAATATAATCAACATTTTGACACCGAAATTTTTCTTCCTCTCTGTTCCAAGTATGAATATAAATAAAATTCATTAAAATACCATAACCCTATTAAAATGACTTCAATCACTGTCTTTTATTACGCTATATATATTTCCTGATTTCTTGTATCTGCGTTCTTTATACATTTTTTTTTGTTTGTATAATTTTAATGAAATAATTGTTCAAATTTCATCAGCAATTCCGATCATGTTCTTTTAGTTTTATTTTATTTCTTTTATAAATACTCAAACACGCGCGTTTATGCTTTATTGATTCCCATGAAATAAAATTTATAAATAGCAAGAAGTTAACGATGAATAGTGAATCATGGTCATTAATTAAAACTTTGCAAATTTGTTTGAATATTATTTTATCAAAAAAAATCTGATTAAAATATTTTTTTCCTTTTAATAATAGACTGGGCATTCACTTGATTTGTATCGTCACTTAATTTTCACGGTCCACTACGATTTTATTTGAATTTTAAATTAAGTTGAGCGAAACAAGTGTTTCTATTTTCATATTCAACCTGCAAAAACAACGATGAAACTCATAAATTTTCAAGAAATCATGTAACAGAATTTTAGTTGTATATGAAATAAAAACAGGAATATTTTAGTGTTAACATTGACAACAGTATCTTCCGTTTTTATTTCCAAAATGATATGGTGATTTGTTATATCATTTAATTTATATCATACTAGGTCAGTGGAGTAAATTTTCCTCTGTTGCGAAAAATGTTAAAATTATCATGAAAATGGTTCGTTGGACCACCCTTGGAAAAATGTTGTTAAATAATAACAATAATGAACACCCTTTTAAAATTAATCTATCTGAATAAAGTAAGTTATACTCACATTTAACTAAAAAATGATACGCATGAATATGACACGAGATATGTATTTAACTTCCTATCACATGAAAACAGTCATTACTTATTTTAGTGCATGGAATATGCTGTGCCAAAAAATATACAAAATCTGACATATCAACCACGAACCAACCAAGTGAACATCCAGTCATCTAGAGCACACACACTATTTTAGTGGCACAAAATTATTTATTTATTTATTTATGTTGCATGTGTGTATGTGTGTGTGTACGTGTATGTTTATGTGTGAGTAAAACGAGATTCAACATGATGTAATTTATTACTTTATGGAAATTAATAAATTTTTAGCTTACATCGCGGAATGTGTGTTGTAATATCTTAAGTTTTTCTATTTTTTATTATTTCATGTAATGTTTCAAAAAAAAAACAATGAAAACAACACAACTGCAAAAAAGAAGTATTTTTTATAAAAAAAAAAATAGAAACATATATCAGACAAGTACTGAACTAGTTACAAGCAACTGATGCGGAAAAAAAAATTTTAGGTACAAACAAAAAATGTTGGTTGTTACAGTTTTACACATTTTTGTCGAGTGCATAAATTTTTCGAGACTCCATTTCACATATACGTGCATTCAGATGTCGAAAAACTACAAATAAAAGTATATGAAATTTTCTGGTAATATTTTATTCAAGTGAAGTTTTTTTTGTGCCCTCTGAAAAATAAAAGCGTAAAAAAACCCAAAAAACTCTAAATTTTCAAAAAAAAACAAAAGTTTCAAAGAACTCAAAATTTTCAAAAAACTCAAATTTTCAAAAAACTCAATATACTCAAAAAAACCCAAAAATTTTCAAAATATTCAAAAAACTTTCAAACTATTCGAAAGTTAGAAAAAGTCAAAAACAGTTTTGAGTTTATTTAATATTTTGAGCTTTATAACATTTTTTTTTTGGTTTTTTGAATATTTTGAGTTTTTTTAACATTTTTTTGGTTTTTTGAATATTTTGAGTTTTTTAACATATTTAGGTTTTTTGAGTTTTTTGACTTTTTTTACAATTCTAAAATGAAAATTCTTTGTTATAAAATATGAAAGCATTATTTTTATACTCAAGCGTAGTTTTTATACTTTAAAGCGTAAAAAGTACGCTTTCATTTCTCAGAGGGTGCTATGGTTAAATAACAAGGCTCATTTTGTGTGAGGTTTTTCAATAAAATAAGCATTTTGAGAGTCTGTTTGTGTCACAGGATGCACTGAAATTAACAAATACATTCAAAATTCATGTACAAAAAAAAATCAAAGAAGCCCCAAGTAAGGGAATGTAATTAAATTTAGTTAAAACTTCTCTAATGAAACACAGAAACTTTATCTTTGAATTTTAACTCGTTGATAAAACAATATTTTTGATTTTTCTGATTTTACTTCTTTTTTTGATCCGTTTCTTTTATTACACAGTAATACGTTTACAGTAAGTCTTCCATTTCTCTTAATAAAAATTTTTGGCAGTTTTAGCTCTCTAGGGCTTAATGATAAATAAGGTCAAAGATTAAGATTTTTTTCTTAAAATAGTATCCCCAAAAAAATAAAATTCCCTCATTTTTCACGTGTTATTCTCATACAAAAAGAAATTAAAAGGAAAAAAATGACAAAAAAAAGCACATGAAATTGGTTTCACCTTTATTTTATGGCACCTCCGGGCCTAATCTAAAAATGTATTGATTTTGGCTTTAATACAGTGTGAATATCATATAATACAATTTAAATGTTCTCAAGTGTCTGTGGCTGGCATGCGATGATATTCAATTCTAATTCATGTCCTTTGTTATATTCATATCTCTATTCTCTTTCCATTACCGTTGATAACTTTTGATTTAAGTTGGCTGTCCATTTGCTTTCAAGGTAAACATTAATTTTTTTTTTTGCGTTGTTATGAAACGAACAAAAGCTATATGATACGGATTTCCCATCAATAATTGAAGTTTGAATTGCTAGATAAACATAGAAAAGAAGCGAACGTTTCCTTATTTATAGAAACAAAAAATGGCAAAAGTACTTTCTTATACCAATATAATCATTATAATGATCATGATAATGGAAATGGTATTATGATATCGACACACACACACCGACAATAAAGTGGCTTTTATATTCATTCATTCATTTAATAAAACGTATGACAAAAGCCCGGAAGTAAGGTGTAAAAGTTAATGATATGAATTTAATATTATAACCATTAAGAGAATCGAAATCAAATATTATAATAATAAATGAAATTTACCCAAATTCAAAAAAGTGCTGAATAGTCAATTTCATGTTATTTTTAAGGCATTTTATCATTATTATGATTTTCTAGAGAGATTCACATGCAAAATGAATTTTACAGTTTATGCGGTTTTTATTTTTATTACACCATTTGAAATTTGAATTAAATCGGTTTAGATCATACCAAAGCAATAAAAATCGATTCTTAATTTTATGTATTTAAGTGTGTGTGTTTGATATCATTACAATAATATGCAAAATTGGTGAATATCATTTAAAATGAAGTACTTTTTCCCTGGTAAAATAAAATAAAATAAAATAAAATAGATAAATGAATAAAAATAAAATCAGGAATTTTTTTTTACAAAAATGTGTTTATTTTGCATATTTTATAATAAAATTTAAATTAAATGGACTTTGATTCTAAATAAATAAAATGATTTATTTAGAAGCTGAGGGATTTGAAAACGTTGAGATTAAAAAGTTCTGTAAACGTAAAATGATTAAATGCAGTTCGTGCTGACACATTTAAATCATAGAAATTGAGCAGATTTTTTTAAAAATTTTATTTTCTATTGTAATTTAGATTTTTTTAAAAAAATATTTAAAATTGAGTGTAAATTTTTATTTTGCTGACAGTTTTGATTTTATTTTAAGGGAAATTACTGTCATTACTACCCAAAATTGAATGTTCAGCATAAAAAACAATGGAACTCAATCGCGAAAGTTTAAGGATAAGCGTATTTTCACGGCTTAAATTTGTTTTCAATGTAAATATTGAGAGTTTGTGGAACGTAAGTTTAAAATCTGAAAAATTTGTGGAACGTAAGTTTTGGAATCTAAATTTTTTGTGGATCGTTTTTTTATTGGTTTAATTTAACTGCAGACAGACAGACAGACGGGCTCAATTAATACAGTTTTTATTGTCTCATAACCAACATGAATTACGCTAAAGACCAAACAAAATAATTTTCATGACACGTAATTGCAATTCATGATGTCGTAAAAGGGTGAATGTATTTTTTAGTATAAAAATATCAACATCATTGTAACAAACTATGATAAATAATCTTTTTATATATTTTTTTGTTATCCCAATCATTGTGTTGTTGTCATCTCGTTGTTTTTTTCTTCTTGAAGAAAAGAAAATATTTTCTTTTCATGCCATTTTTTTTGTTTTGTTTGTTTTTTTTATGTCAACATCCAACAAATACAGCACATTTATTATTTATAGAATGCACAAGTATCAGTAGCAATTTCTGTTACAATAAAAAATGGAAAAAGGATATCTTCTGTAAACAGAGTATTGAAGTAAAAGAAGAAGAAACGTCAAAGAATGTCTTTTTTTTTGTTCAGATTTTTTGCTACATTGTCTTGTAGTTGTTCTGTTACAATAATGTTTTTATTTTATCTTGCAAGCAACATCTCACTTTTGTTACATCGTTCCTGTCTTTTTCTTGCAAGAAATTATGAACATTTAGTCTATAAATGTAATTTAGTGCATTTTAATTAAAGATCTTTTCCTGAAAACGCCTGGTGATTCACTGGTTACGTCTTCAAACTCAACATTGAAAATGTAAAAAGTCTTCAAGTTTCAAAATCTTCACTTATACAAGATTTTTGCATAAAAATGTTAAAACTCAACCAAAATTCAATAGCTTTCAGTGTAAAAAAGGGGTGAAAAACAAATTTAAGTTAATACATTATAAATTTCATTTCATACCCATTTTTTTTTGACGTAGCATCAAATCAAATTCTGTAAAATGAGTTATTGTTCATGATATTTGAAGCGTAAAATTACATTATGAAATTTATTTTCCCTTTATTTAAAAAATTATGCCAATTCCAGTGAATTTTCAAGTGCTATACAATTTGATCGTTTTTAAATTCATCATCATCATTTATTTAAAATTTTCATAATTTCATTATTAAAAATAACATGTTTTGTGGGAATAAAAACATATGTAAAGCCACTTGGATTTACAAGTTTTGATCAGTTGAATTGAGTATTCAAAGTGTAAAATGCAATTTTAAATATAAAACGATTCAAGTATATGATTTTTTTTTTGTATTATTGTTATCATTTGTATTCAAAGTTCGTTCAATAATTTTATTTTTCACACACAAAATAAAAAAAAAAAGAATGAAGTTTATTTTTAAACCATTTTATATTTTTATATTCATTTCTGTTTAAAAACCATGATATTTATATCTATTTTTCATATTGAATAAAATATTTATTTATTTTTTTGAATTTTTGAGAGGAATTTTCCCTCTTGGTTTTGGTTTTTTTTTGGTTAAGGAGTCAAAATAAGTTTTTATGTTTAGGTTTAACATAAAAGTTATTGAAAAAGTGAAAATATTTGCTTATAATATTATTATTATTATTATTATTTTTCTCTGTTGTGAATATTGAATTGAAAAAAGTTTCAAGTTATTTTGAAATTATTTTAAAATTGTTTCTTCAACGCATGATGGTCTTGAATTTAATATTGTATTTCACCATTGAATTAAAATCATCATCTTCAATTGCAATTTTGATTACAATTCATAGAAATATAATAACAGTATTCACTTATGTTTTTTTTTTTCATTGTATAAAAATTTTTCGTTAAACTGATTTTCATTCAATCATCTGCACTGTAAACTGTAAATTTACTGTAGTGCTTGGTGAGTCCCTTGTCAAACAATTCCTTTGAAGAGCGTGTTATTAACGCATTTTTTGAAAATTCAGTAAAAAAATGTGAAATAAACGCATATCAGTTTGAGATGAACTGCAATGAATTTTCAATTTACAGTGTGACGCATTGAAAAAAAAATGCGAAAACCATAAAATAGATTGATTTTCTTTTAAACCTAAAATCGTTTTCCGTTTTCGTTGATTGTATAGACAATACTTTTTTGTTTGTCTGATTCCGAGAAAAAGGAAAAATATAAAATGAAAAAGAAATGTCGAAAGAACGGATCTCATCAATGTAATTGAGCAGATAATAAAATGAAATTACAATTAAAAATAGATTAAATCAAGTAAAAGCGGGTTTGCTGAATTGGAAAAATGCATTTTATCTCTCTCCCTATTTTAACATTTCATACTTTTTTTTTATTATATCATAGTTTGAATCTGTGTGAATTTTTTTTTTCTGAATTGAAATCCAGAAACTTTTTTCACTCTTTTTTTTATTAAAAATCCATAAAATGTACCGCCTGCTGATACTTTAATGTTTTATTAAAATTCAATTTTAAAATAATAATTTATATTTAATGCCATTCTGGATTCTGGATTTTCACAAGCAGTTTTCTTCTGTAACATTCCCTGCAAATAAAAATAATAATAAACTAAAACTAAACACAAACTTTTGTTTTTTTTTTATTTGATAAAACTAAAAATATACATTTTTTTTTGTAAATAAGTCACAAAAAACAGTATAATGATACCACTGACACTTTTATGCATCTGGCACATGACGAAAAATATTCCATCCTTGTATAAATGAAAACAATCTTTTTTTACTCCTCATGTAGCTACAAACATTTTGCTATTATAGCTGTTAAGATTTTTTTCCCATTACCCAAATACGTGATGTGACTTTATAATGATTTTCAATTAAATTATTGTAAAAATTGGCTTTACTCAAGTTTTCCATGTATACAAAGGTAGCCGAAGGTTGTTTTTACTCATTTTAATGTAAAGTGACTAGAAAAGATACCTTACAACAACAAAAAAAAATGTTGTATTAAAAGGTAAAGTAAAGAATTGTGTTTATGTTTAAAATAAATTTCAATTTTATGGGTTATTGAAAAAAATGTACTGTGAAATAATGGAAAATACTTTTAAACATAATCAATGGGAATGCTAAGTGGTATCTATAAATTACGGGTAGTTTTTTTTTTAAATGCTCTTTTTATGTTTAAATTGGTGTCCGAGATTCTAAAAATTGATTAAACTTTGGTATCCAAGATCAAATATTTTGTTAAAAACTGTTGACATTGAAAAAAAACTTATCTTGAGATTTTAATAAAAAAAATAATTTAAATTTCAAAAATTAATATTTTCACTTCCCTTGGGAAATAAAAGGTTAACAAAAACAAATTCAAGGTAACCCAGATCACTTTCGTAAGATTAGTACTAAATCAAATTATACGTTTCATAAAAACGTGGTTTGTAAAACGATAAAAAATTTATGAAGCATTGCACATAAAACCCGTAACAAGAAGTATAAATGACAAAACTAAAGGGGTTAAAGTACTTTTTGTTACATTAACTTTTATATGAAAATCAATCCAAATTTATGGTAGAAATTCTTTTCTTCATTCCATTTTCATCCTCATCTTGCATTAAGTTGAAGACGAAGAAGAGAAACTTTTAAATATAATTAAGAGCATAATAACAATAAAATGAAAAAACCACAGCACTAAATTGTAAACAGAAATCAGATAATTTTGACCATTTCTCAAATTCAATGGAAGAAACACAGCAACCGCCAAAACCATTTAAATCACCATTTAATTTTTGCAAAATGTCATGAATAAATAACTCGAGTAAGGTAAGGTAAGCGACAAAGATCAAAGTAAAACGAAAATAAAAGAAAAAAATGACTTACAGTCATATACAGAACAAAACAACACAAAATCCTTGAAGAAAATGAACTTAAAACAGTAGATGTACACAAAAAAAAGTGAAATAAAATGAAAAAAAAAATATAATAAAAAAATACAAAGAAAAGGGAAACAAATATTAAATAAAATCGCTTTAAGCTCATTCCCACTGCAATGCATGAGAAAATATGGATAATAAAATAGAAAAAAATATGGCAAAACAAAGAGCAAACGGAATATTTCTTAATTTAAAAAACAAAATAAATATAAAAAAAGGAAAAAAATGATGAAAATTTTTATGTGAATCTTTTTTTTTATTATCATTTATACTTGTTAAGACTGTAGCACTAGAAATTTACAGTTGAGTAAGGATTGAACTGAATGGTAAATAAACCATGTTGATTGTTTCGATTTAATGATGGGACTTTTGTTAAAATATGTCATTTGACTTTCTTTAATCTAAAAAAATAAAATATAATTTGATGGATATGAATAATTTTAGGTTGAAATTGAACATCTTAACTAAATTGAATAGGATTTTTTTCCTCTTCTGAAATCATATTTAAAGTCAAATTTTATAGAACACGCATTGAATGTTTTTGTGGAGCCATTTCATGTTTGCTTACCACATTTTAGTATCTTTGTTCACAATTTGGCAAAAGAATCGATTAAGAAAAAATGTCAAAAATTCAAGTGACTCCATTTTTATTATTGTCTGTTTTTCACAAAGATTATTGGAGTCAAAATGTCGTGCCAAAACTAAACACATAAAAATTGGATCTATTTAAATACATTTTGAAGAAAATGTGATTGAAAATTTCATATAATAAACATTGTCTACTTGATGAGATGCAATCAACTGATTTTGGATTTCTTTGAAAAATTTTGAAATTTTGGCACTTGGAAGTTGAAGCATGAAAACATGCAAAAAATCAGTGAAGGTAAGGCCTTTCTCCAAATTTCAAAAATCATATTTTTGGCTAATCTAAGAATATTCTAGGTTGGGTCAAAGTGGTTCGAGACGGTTTGAGGTCTGCCTGATGAGATGCAATCAACCGATTTTGGATTTCTTTCAAAAATTTTGAAATTTTGGCACTTGGAAGTTGAAGCATGAAAACATGCAAAAAATCAGTGAAGGTATGGCTTTTCTTCAAATTTCAAAATTCTATTTTTTGGTTGATTTAAAAATATTCTAGGTGGGGTCGAAGTGGTTCGAAGTAGTATGAGGTCTGTCTGATGAGATGCAATCAACCGATTTTGAATATCTATCAAAAATTTTGAAATTTTGGTACTCGGAAGTTGGAGCATGAAAATGTGCCAAAAATCAGTGAAGGTATGGCTTTTCTTCAAATTTCAAAATTCATATTTTTGGTTGATTTAAAAATATTCTAGGTGGGGTCGAAGTGGTTCGAGGTAGTTTTGAAAAACTAAATTTGTCTTTTCTAATATAACATTAAATTTTTTTTTAAAATGATAACTTTTTTTTCGTTTTCTATTCACTTTATAGCAAAATTTACATAACACAATTCAATTAGAGATCTGTTTCTGTTCTCTCTAAATGAAAGTATTACTTGAAATCGTCAAACATAACCTAGCATAAATTATCACAATTTTTTCCATTTTACCCTAAATTCCAACAAAGTGTATGCTCTTTTTTTTACTCTCTCTTGCTTGTATTTACATTTTTACTGCTTTAGGCTTTAATTCCGTTAGAAAAAAAAAATCCATGAAATTCTGTTTCAAATCATCATCACCATGAATGAAAATAAGCAGCTTAAATAGATTAGTTAAATTTAACATTTATTGAAGAATAATATGTATGAATGTATATATTTTTCATTTAAGCCTACGCATGAAAGAGGCTTATAAATAATACACACACACACACATACATACATAGCAATAGAATAATAGTAGAAAAACAGTTGAAATGCAAATATGAAATGGGTTAACAATGGAAAATAGCGTAGGAAGTAGAAAAAGCAAAACTCAATAGTGTAAAGAATACTTGACGTTGGAATAATTTAAAGTAAATTGGGTTTAATTGAAACTTTTATGCTAAACTTGACTTCAATTCAGATGAAATTTTGTTTTCTTTGATCTTCAAAATACACAAAAGGAATAATATTTGAAAAGACAATTGTTATATTTTATGAACGTCCAATTTTTATCCCTTCCTTAAATTATGAGTCAATCAGTGTAGGATAAGCCATTTGGACTTTTAACATGAAGGTCGAGAGTGACCTTGAATCAAAAAGAATATCAGGGGCGAAAATAAATCTCATTGCATCTATGAATGTCAACTGTATAAATGTGACTCCAACCCTTGAATATCAGATATAAATTAAGAAAATGATTTGTCAATTTTTTTCTATTCAAAAATGATAAAAAAAAAATGCTTCAGGTCCGTTCCATATCAATCGTACTGAGTGTGGAAATCATAGTCTCCGATTTCATTTATACGCTCACAGTAGAAAGCCCTATTGGTCTCCATCACAAAAGTACCATGGTATATATACTTTTCCCATGGGTTAACCCATTAAGACGTATTTTATGTTTTAGCTTCAAACCCTGGTATCTCCTTTATTTCTTAAGATACAGAAACGTAATTATACTCAAATCGCATCAGCTTGAGAAGACCTACAACTTGTAGAAGAAAATTTTTCCCACTTTGGTGGAAAATGTCGGAAAAATCGGGAAAATTAGTTTTTCATCGGCAATTAATGGGTTAACCCGGTCTTCTCCATCGCCAAATTTTTTATAAAATGAAAGCTCTATTTACTATCTATATTTGCTCCATAGTGTATATTAAGAAATAAAGGAGATACCAGGGTTTGAAGCTAAAACATAAAATACGTCTTAATGGGTTAACCCATGGGAAAAGTATATATACCATGGTACTTTTGTGATGGAGACCAATAGGGCTTTCTACTGTGAGCGTATAAATGAAATCGGAGACTATGATTTCCACACTCAGTACGATTGATATGGAACGGACCATAACTAAACACCTAAAATAAAAATATTTTTTATCATATTTAAAAACGCAATATTCAACGGTTTTTATACCGTTAAACAGTTTGTTCGTTAATCATATGGTCATCTAAATGTTTCATAACATTGCAACAATTAATCCGGAAGTGATTCTATTTTTTTATTAAACTTATTGTTGTGATTTTTTTAGCATACAAAAAAAACCTATAAATAAAGCAGATTAAAGTGGAATTAGGTCCCTTCAATAAACTGAAGTTGATAGACATTTACAAGCATTGTTGTCTGCAACATTATTTTGGTAAACATACTCTGACCTATGTACATTTTTTTATGCTCTCTCAAGTTA
>LN483584.1:263444-347699 GCA_900002565.1 Culicoides sonorensis
TAGATAGTAAATAGAGCTTTCATTTTATAAAAAATTTGGCGATGGAGAAGACCGGGTTAACCCATTTATTGCCGATGAAAAACTAATTTTCCCGATTTTTCCGACATTTTCCACCAAAGTGGGAAAAATTTTCTTCTACAAGTTGTAGGTCTTCTCAAGCTGATGCGATTTGAGTATAATTACGTTTCTGTATCTTAAGAAATAAAGGAGATACCAGGGTTTGAAGCTAAAACATAAAATACGTCTTAATGGGTTAACCCATGGGAAAAGTATATATACCATGGTACTTTTGTGATGGAGACCAATAGGGCTTTCTACTGTGAGCGTATAAATGAAATCGGAGACTATGATTTCCACACTCAGTACGATTGATATGGAACGGACCTTCAAAGAAAAGGACTCAAGATATTATTCTATTTATTTATTTATAAATTTATATAAGAGAGGATCCTTTTCTTACAAGTACAAATGCTTGACTTTTTTTGATGTTTTCTTTTCAGAAGGATAAACAAATATTTTTGGGTCCTTGAGAAAGCAACAAATGATATCTCATATTTATGGATTGAAAGCGTGGTTAACAAAAGATTTTTTAGAAGATCCACTCGTTAAAACTCCAATGGCATGTCAAAAAGTCAACTAAGCAAATTTAAAATTTTAATTATCGACCAAATTCTTTTTTCTCTCATTTTACTCCTTGATATTCTTCAATGACATCACATAACATCAATTCAATATTTACTTTGAACTTTATACTTTACTGTTGTCAAGTGACTTGATGAACCATTCCAAAAATACAAATACAAGTAAAATAAATGTTAAATAAAACATTTTCCAATGTTTGACAACGATGACAAAATATCTCAATTTTAAAGTTTAAAACAAATACTGAATAAAAACCTTCATTTTACATTTCAAACATGGCAGTCTGATCTTCATACCACAAATAATACTCGAGAAATCAACCACCATAAATTGAGCAAATCATGTACTTCAAATTTTATTTATTTCAATTCCCATCTTCTGTTTTACATTTTATTTCAAATCATCACATGAAGACATTTATTGTTTTATAGCTGACGGATCATTGACATAAACAGCAAAAAGGCAAGTAAATATTTGTTGTATGTTTACTTAAATAAAAAAAAAAAAAAAAAATATGAGATGAATTTATTATTTGATTGGAGGCAATAAATTGTAACATTAAAATTTCTTCTTAAAAATGCAAATTTCATTGAAGAAAAGAAAAATTTCACATACTTTTAATGAGAAAATAATTTACTTTACAAGAATGTCTTACAAATTATGTTTCACGAGTAATAATAACCGTAAGATGTAAATTTATTCATTTTTATCAAGAAATTTCCTAAAGAAACAACATTCATCGTAACATGTTTTTAAAAAGCCTTTCAAGCAATAAAATTCATGGACCATAGAAAACTTATTATAATGCCTTTATTTAATATCAACAACCTTTTATTATGATTATTATTATTAAATAGAAGTCCACAAGATTGCTTAATTTTATTCCTTGTTTCTACATTTAATTTGTCGTTTTTTGTTTTTGTAGCTGTTGTAACATAAAATTAAAATACAATTTTTTCATATAAATTTTTTTCCTCCTTCAACCCATAACTGTGAGTGAGGTGACAGTAGCAGCTGTTACTTTTACATTTATTTTTAGCATTAATGGTTTTTGTATCCCAGCAATAAACAACATTATTAACCGTGAAATAAAATAATTTCTCTTGTATTTTATTATTACAATGAGGCTTTTATCATTAGAACGGAAGTAAAGTTAAATTATTATGAAAAAAAAATAACACAACTGAAGTACAATGATGATGATGATAATAATGATGCACTTGACTAATAAAATGAGAGCCTTTTAAAGATAATGAGCAATTGGCCTATGTGGTTGAAATTAAACATAAAATGGAATTTAAATGAAAATTTTGAAGAGTATTGTTGACTTTTAAAAAATTTGGCTCTTCAATTGAATTGTGATTGGATTATTTGAGTAATTTATGGTTTTTATATTAAAATGGTTTTTTGTTTACTGATTTTTTACTTAAATTTTGTTTGAAGTGATGGATAGAGGCCACTCATGACTGTACGATACGAGTTTTGATGTCTTCATGAAGGGAAAAAGTACATCAATCATATTTATTACCCAATAATTTTGGCTTGATGGCTTTTTTTATTGTAACTGTTATTGGTTCTTCAGTTGATTGGGTGCAATATTAAATTAACCATGTCGTTTCACCCTTTTCAACTGTTGAAAAAAATGATATTAAGAGATATTTGCTGAACAAAGACTGATTTTTGATTGAATTTATATTCCGATTTACTTTAAGTTATCAAAAATCACACTAAATCCATTAAAAATTACGTCATTTCTTCTCAATGAGCTAATGTTCTATTCAAAGGTTGTGAAACTTTACAGTTGACGACTTGAATCACAGTCATTGTAAATAAAAACGACTTCATTGTAAACAATAATTCCAATTCACATTGAATTGAGATCAGATTTCCGTTTCGTTTTAAACCACTTGTCAATTCCTTTTACAAAATCTCAATGGAAAACTCTTTCATGAATTACTTTTTTTCTTTTGTATCAATTTTTATTTTTTCTTTATATTTCTTTTTACTTTTTCCCTCCCTTACGAATTGAAAGCTTTTCATTAATAAAGTTTTTTCTCTTTAACTTGAATGCAGTACTTTAGATACAGGTCAATAAATAGGTCAGTATTTTATTTCATGAAAGAAAAGATTTCGAAGCTTATGAGTCATGTCACGAATGTGAATAAAAAACTCATAAAAGAAAGAATGTATCAAGTTTCGAGTTGAGTGAAACAAGAAATTTATTAATGTAATGACGCACAAATTGTTTCTTGGTATTTTTTCTTTATTTACTGACAGTTTTCAATATTTATTCATAAGAACACTTGCAATAAATATTGAGAAAATTTCTACATTAAATAGTTTTTGTGTTGAGTGTTATTTTTTCTTCTTCTTCTTTTTTCATAGACAATTGATTGCGGTTTCTTAGTATAATGAAAACATTTTAACATTTCAGGCTAAAATAAAAGAAAAAAAATGTCGCAACTTTATTTTGTTTTATTTTTTTCATTTCTTTTTCAAAATAAGAAGAAATGGACATTAAAAGCAATTACTCTTTTTATTCCTCTTATATTTTTTTTTCTTTTTCGTTTCATTTTATTGTAACAATACAGTTGACAATAATTTTGCAATGTTTTACAATGAAAGTTATGTTGACTTGGTTATGCTGCAGCAGTAATGTTACATTTAAATTTCAAACATTATTTCCACCCTTTTTCATTTCAAGCTTTATTATCTTTAGTTTTTTTTTTATTTTTATTTTTCCACAAATGTTTTATTGTTTATTTGTTTTCTCTTTGTCTTCTCAACACGCACACACACACACATACACAGAAAAAAAGGCCGAGTGAATATCGAGTGCATTTCATCAACTGTATTAAATTTTAAATTGTCTATGCAAATAAATGTTTTGAAACACTTCTGAAATACATTGTTTTGTGTATTCTTGAAGGCAAATGAAAAATCCCACTTTTCTCCCTCTTAAAAAAAGATAAACATTATTCTTGTATAATGTAAGTAAAAAATCTACATTTCATTTAGAGATATGGATAGGGTTTACGATTATGGCAACACATAAAATTAGCATTTTCCGAAATTGTGTTGATTCTCTTTTTTTTTTAACGTATAATAAAAAAAATATACATTTGATAACGAATGATATTGCGTGAATATTTTTTATGATGATGTTTTGTTTGCTATCTTTGCTTAAAATAAAATGAGAAAAAAAATTTGTGCTCTGTTAATAGAAAATATTATACATGGAATATTATTAGGAGGGCATCAGGGATAAATCTTTTAGACAAACAAAGTATTACAAAATTTTCTACTTAACATTTTTGTTGTGTTTATTGCTTATTATAAATATACTGTTCTGTTTACACTCCCCTAAGATTTTTTTTTCCTTTTTTCGAACCAATATCAAGGTAAGGTTCACATAATAAGTACAAATTAAGACTGATTGAATTTCAATGTCAACTTTAAAACATTCAATTTTTCAAGAATACAAGTGCTCTTTTACTTTTATATTAAATTTAAACAAATTTCATCATCATCATCATCATCATCATTGACTTCATGGTGAAAAGGAATGAAAGCTTTAATATAAGAAAAACAACAAGAAAAGTAATTAATTATGTTTGATCGACCACTCTTGACACAAAAATCTATAGGAAAAAACAATATTTGAAAAGGAAAAACCATATTTCGATACAAAATCTAAATTTTATGAATTTTTTAAGTCAAAGCTTTGCATAAATGATTATTAATCAAAGTTAACAGCAATTTTAAGCACAGTAGGATATTGAAATGAAAAATTGAGAGAGAGAGAGAAATGGAAAAGTTTTATTGAATATTGAATCACGGTGTATTCAATGTATTTTTTTAATGCAAAGATGTCTTGAAACATGAATTTAATTTATCAATACCGTGATATGGGGTGTAATTTGTCTTTTATCATTGTCTTACAAAAGCGCTCAAATAAAACCTATTTGGACTGATCGTACAATTTTTTCAAATCTAAAGTTGTATAATCCAAAAAATCATTTGAATTGAACTCTTTGATTCTAATGATAAAGCTGTTCAAAGTCAACCCATTTCACGGTAATTTGATAACAAAATTTCAATAAAAATGATAAGCAAAAATAGTAATGATTGGCTTTGAGATGTCTGTTGAAATAGAAAGTGCTTTAATTATATTTTTTTTTATTTATGAAAACCTTGAAACACATTTTCTGGAACCTTTTTATATGACATTATGGTTTTTAATTATCTTAAATGGTACTTTAACACACGTGTTGCTGACAAAACATAACGGAAGCAAGAAAAAAGGCTTTAATTACATTTAATGTGTTATTGCTAGAATAATTTAATTGTGAACATATGTGTAGCTTTTTTTTTGTTATCGTTTGAGTCATGTTACAAATATAAAAAGAGCCTTTTTCTGATTTTCAGATTTTTACTGCGGATAAAGTCCAATTTTGAACTAGAAATTTTGATTGCTCATTTTAACTCAAACCTCATAAAATGGCTCCAAAATGATCACTTTCACTCAATTCAATTGAACATTTCTCTGTTTCCTGTTCAAAGGAAATCTTCGCACTGCCTCATCAATTTCTCATTGCTAATGAACAAGATAAGTGACTACTTTTTCTTTTAACTTAATTTACACAGTGTCATTACTTAAACGGACACTCATTTCACTTTAATTCTTAAAAAAGATTAGTCAGATGATTGGACAAAAATTAAAGCAAAACAAAGAAAAATTTCTTTGTTTTTCTCTTTTGTCACGTATTTTCTGCTTTACATATTTAATGCGAAAAAGCTGTTATATCTCTTTATATGTGTTAAATTGTTACATTAAATTTATTTGATTGTATGAGGGTGGAAAAAAAGCAAATAAAATACATCACGGATACTGAAATTGGATTGACATAATTTTTTGTAATTGGATTAAGTTATAATGAAATTTATTATTAGATTATTTTAATACTTTTATCGACATTTTTTTATGTACTTTTCTTAATATGAATTAAAATAATGATTAAAAAAAATTTAAATGCACGTTCAAGATTAACGTTACTTGTGAACATTTCATTGAATTGAAGTAATTTACATTTTCGAACCGTGAGTTGGAGTACTAAAAAAAATACAATGAAATACAAGAAAGATGTTAAAAAGTAATAAGTAAACGTAAATAGACAGAGAAAAGAAAAGAAAAACCTAAAATAAAAGTACTCATGAGATAAAATGGTATCCATTAAAGTACCTTATTAAGTTGAATTATTACACAAACACCTTGTATGGAAGATAAAATGAAAACAAATAAATCCAATTTATGTCTATTGTGGAAGGAGATCTATCTTAATGAAGAACACACACACACACACACGGTACACAATATAATTTTTTTTATGAGATTTAATTCCATGGAAATTTCTCACACTATAAAAAGATATTAAAAATAAATAATGTTCAATGGGATGGGTTGTTTACAGTTGTTTTTTTATATGTTGATCAAAATTAGATGAAAATTTTCCTATCTATTACTACATTATTTTTTATATGAAATTTGTGAAAGCTTTATAAAGGTATTTTTTTTATATTTTTATTGTGAGGTATATTTTTTTATTACCACTTCACTGAAATGTATCGCATATCGTTATATTTGGCATACTTGGCCAAAAAAAAAGTTGAAAGTTGAAAAAATGAACAAGGAAGAGCGGTTTATACATCGTTTTGAACTTTAAATTGACCAATTTAAGTCCTAACCTCCACAAAAGCTCTACTTTTGTCTACGATTTAAAAACAATGCAAGCCAATGCCTCTGACAGAAAAATACGAAAATGCACATTTAAACATAACTTTATTATTACACTCTCCTCATTCAATTTCCTTTCTCATAGGTACCTTTTGTGTATTGTTAGCGGACTTTCTTTAAGAAAATTGTAATAACTTACAACAGCTGTGTAAAATAATTTTCGGGTCCCATACATGTGAAAATTTATATGAAAAAATTTAGATTTTATAAGTTCCGTATTCAACGAAAATGTAAATATATAGGACAGGAAGTTACTGTTAATAAAAACAAAAAAATTTAAGATAAAAGGTATTCAAAATCATATAAAGTGAATTATGCCAAAACACATATGGCATAAATGAGCCCAACTAAACTGAAACCAAACCGAAAATTTATTCTTGTAAATATTTTATGATTTAGATGGGACATAAGGAAAATATTCTCTTTTTTTCTCCACTCATGTTATGGCAAAAAAAAGAAGATATATAAAAAAATAATGATAAAATGTTCTTTATAATGATAGTGGTTTTTTTCTGCTGTTTTTTTGTCAACATGGGTGACCTTGTTGAATGAAATGAATCATGCTTATAAATGATTTATGTCTGTTAAAACGTATAAAGAAATATAATTCATGAGAAAATTCAAATACAAGTTAAGAATGTTTGCATAATTGTATTTACATTCCTCGTGAAAATCCATTCATACAATAAAAAATTTCTTTAAATGTCTTAAATGTTGTTTTTTATTTTGTAAAAGTAAAACGACTCTAGCTATTTATTATATATAATATAAAGATAATTCAATAATTTCAAGAGCAATAAAAAGCTTCCATTACAGTACATTTTATTATAACTTTCATATCACATTTGGTTTAACATCAACTCAGCAAATGTTTCCCCAGTGATGTATATTATCAATGTCACTTTTTTTTGGCTTATTTTTTGTATAATATCATTCATGTGATATGTTATGTGTTCTTTTTTTTGTATAAAATAAGCGAAAATGTTCGTAAAAAGTTTGTTGTATGGATCTGTTGTAGATCAAAATTCAGAATGTCACCTGAGAGAAATGAGATATGACATGACTTGACACATAGAACTTATTTTTAATACGAGTATAAAAATGAAATAATTTTTGATATAATTTTTTTTTGGCATTTGAATGAGCGTTTGTGCTTAAATTTTATCACTTGAATAAGTTTCCGAGTCTCGATCTGATGTCGATTTTTCTGATTTATCAAAAAACCTTAAATTTGTATTTCGCTTGAAATTTCATACTCATTTTTTTTGTATCAAAACCATGTTTTATGTTTTAATTTTCAATTTTACGACACACATGTAAAAAGCATCCGACCAGTAAATGTAAGTTACGTGTATCAATGCAATAAAAAAAATGGTTAAGTGTGAAATATTACATGACAAATCCTTTAAGAAAACACCATTTTTGATAAAGATCATGGGTACTTTTCTGTTTTTTCTTTTTTTTATGTTTTTCCAATGATTCACACATGCATGTGTTACTATGTGAGTGCTTTTTATTTATATGACGTATTTAAATTGTATTTGTTTATTTTATTATATGATTTGTTACCTCCCTTACATTTAATGTGGATTTCCATGAAAAATCGCTTGTTCGACTACTTTTAATGTCAGTGTGACTTGAAATCTGGCGTAAGAGATTGTGATGGAGACGGTTGGTCATTTTCATATTTTGAACTGAATTCGGGAATTGAGTTACATCAAAATGCACTTTTATTTTTCATTTTACGCGCACGGTTTCCTCACTTTTTATACCATTTAACTTTCATAGTAAGAAATTATTCGTGTTTATATCCTTAGGCTTTTACTTTACTTTTACAGGTGCATTAGTTTCACATGAAATTACCTCAAATTCCATATACACACAAAATAACATAAAATATAACAATTGACTTGTCGTCGTTTATCTTCATCAAACGTATTAAAAATAAGCATTAAAATATATTTTATTTGACATCTTACCTTGTAGCACTAATGTTAGTAATCCAAACAATGATATCAATTTCCACATTTTTTTTATGCACATTCTTTTTTCTTTATAACAAAAAACTTTTTTTTTCTTGTTTTCACCAAGTTATCAATAATTTCAAGGAATTTCTCTTCTTTTCTTTCAATCTTATGTTAATTTATTTAAAAAAAAGAATATTTTTTTGTCTTTTTTTCATCAACTTTTGTGTTATTTTTCGCCATACGCAACATAATATAAGAAAAAAAAGACAGGACGAGACACGTTTCGGTCAAAAATATTATAATAAATTTTCCAATTACTTAATTACTCAATTTTCGCTAATTCACTAATAGAAAATGTTTCATGGTTTCTCTTCACCTCATCTTAAATAATTTTTTTTTATGTTTTACGCATCCTTTTTTTTGTTTTAAGGGTATTTTATGCTTTTTTATGTTTAATTTTGATAATTACTTTTAAAGAAAATTAATCATCTATTTTTTATGATACTCTTCAAAATCTGTTAAATAATTTTTTTTTCATACACTTTTTTTGGTGACTCACATTGAAAATAAAATCTAAAACTTATCTCATGAGACACTTGCTTTATTTTATTTTTCCCATAAAATCACTTGAAAGTAAATAAAAAATTTCTTTCAGCATGTTAAAATAACTTTTTTTTATCCTTTTACTTTTTAAACACAACCACATCTGTCAACGTTTCGCAAACAACTGATTTTCATTTTGTGGAAAAGAATAATTCTTCATTCTTCATTCAAAGGGAAAGTAACTGTGGATTTTGTGTATGCACACACACACACACATACGTGGAAAACCAAAAACAGAGCAGCTTTCGGTTAAAGTGAGAAAATTTTTAGTATTCTGTTTTGAAAAACCGGGTCGCAAAACACATCAGAGAAATGTGTTTGAGTAAGGTCATGGCTTGAATACAATTTGAAGGAGTGAACGAGAAAAATGTATGAACTTGAATGAGACACAACATAAACAACATGTGTTTTTATGAGAGAATTCCTTTTTCATTTTCTCTGTTATGAAAATTCTGTTTTTACTTCTCTCATGAATCAAAAATTGCATTGAAAAAGTGTATGTTACGAAATAAAGGGAACAAAAAAAAAGAGAACTAGTGATTTAATTTAAAAGATAAACATTTGCTAACATATTGAAATGATATGAGGATAGCAAAAAAAAAAAAATGCAAGTACAGTAAAACTAAGTAGGAAATTTCTGCCAACTTTTTTGCAGTTTTAAATGATTTTCGCATTTACCCACATCATGTGTGTAGGAGCCCACAGCATATTTTTCGGTTTCTTTTGAATGAATGTTCATGCTTATTCAGAACTTAAATAAATTTAAATCTGCAGAAACTTAGCACAGAGATCATGCACATGCAGAGAATATTTGAAAAGTGATATGTTTAAACAGATGAATGTTAATTGAAATCAAACAGTTGAAAGGTAATGTGAATACAGGTGGATTTATTATGTGTGAATGGATCATGAATTAGGTGAATTTCGAAGAAAAAGTTGTTTTTCGTCTGATTTGAACACACGATGAATTGTATTGAAATTTCCATCTTATCCAGAACGTTCAAAGACGTGAGCTTTTTGATGATAATCAGGCGAATTTTCCAGGCATGTCATCTTAAGGTCATTCACAAGGAAAATGTTAGGAAAAAATCTTATTGTTATTGTCATATAATATTATGAAATTGTCATGTTTGTTTTTAATATACACAAGTTTTGTTTATTATTTTAATTTATTCAAATTTGTTTGAATTTTAATTAAAATGTATCAAATTATGCTTCAGGTTACTGTCATTGCTTTCTCTCATTGAGTTTGTATTGTGATTTTTATTGATATTTTTTGACAGTTCATTTTTACAGTATAATTTTCAGATAAAAACACTTTTTTTTGGCTTTCATGTCAAAAATTTTTCTATTAAAGGTAAAACTGTTTTTAAAACGTTGACATTCATTCAAACCTTTGATAGTAATAAATAAAAACAAATTAAATTAACTGAAATTTAAGTTAAAAGCATTTGAATTTGTATATTATTTAGAGTATTAGTCAAATATATGCTCAATCTAATCCTATTTAAATATACGCCTATCATCACAAAATGATTTTGTTATAATTATTAAAATAAACAAGCTTTTAACACCTATCACAAGCAAACAGGTATTAGTTTTGCAACTAAAAAGTATAATAAAACATATATATGAACGTTTATACATTCAGGACAAAACGATAATAAACACATACACAATACATAGGAACATGTGAAAAGTACACATTAATTTATAAATCACTTCATCTAGTCCTTTTATATTTATATAAAACATCATGAATAGAATGAACTACATGAAAGTATATAAAATAGAAATTATGGTTTAAAATGCTGCTATTCTATACATTCTCACTTTTAATATTAATTGCAATCACGTCGACCTTTAATAATGCAACGATATATCACTATTTAAAATAGATTCAGGTGTCAGTGTTTATTATGTAAGCTTTTTAGTGAATCAAGTGTGATGTTCATTGAAAATTTTCTATAACACAAGTCAGAAATGTGTCTGTATGTTTAGTTACTGCTAACATGTATGTTTGTTTGAGTAAACATCTAGAAGGATCAATTTTTAAGGAGGTTAGGAAACAATATTACTGACATATATATGCAAAAACACATCATCAAATAGTCAAGTATGGTCTATTCAATGATAATAATAAAGTTTATGTTTATTTAATGAGTGTTACTTTCATATTCCATTCTATTACAAATAAGCATTTACATAAAGAATGGATTGTCCTTACATATAGGAAAATAGGTAAACTCAAATAGATTTGATCAACAGGAATCGTGCATAGAAGAGAGCCAACACATACAGTGGCGGATTGTCCATACGGGCAATATGGCAAATTCCAGGAAGGCCGCTGTCGATCGTCTTGTAACAGTTAGAAAGAAAATCACAAGGAATGCCAATCCACATCTGAGCACACACACTTACAGGCAGGCCAATTGTCCAAACCCATTTTACCCATATCTGATGAAAAATGAACCAAATCAAGTGAATCAAGTCAACTAGACCTGTTTGAGCTCAAGAGAGTGTCCACACCTTTTCAGAAAACTAGCCAGGTCAGAATCCTTCATATTCATGATCGACTCAAAACTTGAAATGTACTCAACCCGCGTTTAATGTGGTAAAAAAACCCTATTACTTACATTTGCATTTTAAAATGTTCCAGCACCAAAAACATTGGTTTTCGATTTTACACATTGATATTTTTTTTACAATGAAATAAGGTCAAAACTGATATTTGATCATGTATGACAACAATTTATTTGATTGAACTGCCAATCCATATTGAAATATTTTTTTGCAGTTTTTTTTTTATTAAAAGTGTCATGCGTGTTTCCAGGTGAATAATAATTTTTTTTTAAAAAAAGGAGATATAAAACACATGAAAGATATGTTTTTTTGTATTTACTTTGACACGATTTGCTTTTAAAATTTATTGCGTCAATTTTTTTTTATTTAAATAAAAATACTAGATATTATTAGCTTTAGGTGATAAAATGGTCTCTAAGGTTAAGCTGAATGGTTTAACATTACAATATCAACACTTTTTTTTTATTTATCAATTGACTTTAAATTAGCATATAACTTTTTTTTTATTGTTATGTAAAAATAAGCCTCAACAAAAACCAATCTATCATCGTGACATCAAAAAATATATCAATATATGATGTCGCGATTGAAAAAGTAATTGAAAAATATTTTACCTTCTTTGCATTTTTCATCTTTTTTTTTTGACGTCTTCTTACACATAAATTTCCCAATATTGAACATTGTCATATATAACAGATTTATGTTGATTGAACTATAAGCTCAAAGCTATTGAAACTTTGAATGAAAGAATGACAATTGAGGAATTATGCAAGAGGAAAAGAAAACAATTTTATTGAATCATGTAACAAAAACTTGGTTTTTAAAATGAAGAATAACAACGAAGACACAAAGTAAGGACGACAAAGATAGCATATAAATGGCGTTACAATGTTTACGTTCATTTTATTTTCATTTTTGTTGTCATTTCAACATAAAAAGACGTTCACGTGAAATATAAAAGCACACACACACACAGACAAATAAAAGAATTTGATAAAAGCGATTGATTTGAATGAAATATCATCTTACCAATGAAGCAAACAACAAATTTAAAATAAAAATGAGCAAAAAATGGTACAGTTTATATAAACCTAAAAGGCACAAAAGCTGAATATATGTATGATAAAAATTCAAATATATATATAATATAAATTTTCATCGGAAAAATTGCATTTGCATATAAAATTGGAAAAATATTTCAATTTCGACTTCAATGCACAAACATTTACCAATTGAATCTAGAAAATCTTATCATAGTTCATGTGAAAACACATACAAAAAAAAAATAAAACATCCAGATGAAATACAAAAAGCTACTCAAATATTCCACATTATTCAATATTACAGAGATTACGTTTAAAATTGTTTGCTTTGATTTCTCTTTCTTTTATACATTTATTTTTCTGGTATTTTTCAGTAATTTTTTATTCGCTATTGTTTTCCGTACTTACATGCTTACAACGAGACTACAATTCTGATTATTTTGAAAAAAATTATACTGAAAAAAAATATATAAATAAAATGAAAAATGTTTTTTATTATTATTGATGTTAAGTCTAGCGAATGTTTTAACACAGAATGCAGTTGTTTTCCAACCGAATAACACAAATTTTCATACAAATGGACATGTTTAACATGTATAAATATTACACACATGCATTTACAACTACAATAACACTTCACAAAATGATGTAATAACACTGCAATTCCCTGATTATTGAATTATTTGCTTGTGTAAACTCAAAAATGTGAGAATTTTAACAATGAAAAAAAAAATTATTGCAAAGTGTTTGTTTTTATATATTTTTTTTATTTTTATTAAAGCGGATATTAAATTGATTCTTCTCATTATTTTGAAACATGAACTGAAACGTTTTATAGAAAAAATATACAATTTTTGATGAAAGATATCATATAATTTTTCTGTCATCGAATATTTTTGTAAATCAATAAATAAAATTTCCATTGAGATTTCGAAAGTCAAGAAAGATTTTGTAAGTTTTTAAAATTTTTATTGTTTAAATTTTAAGGATTGCCATAAAAGCTTGCAATGAGGTCATAAGTTGAGCCCAATGTGCATATCCCTTAAATCTTTGTAGGGAAATTTTAAATGCAATTTGATTTCGGTTTCACGTTTGTAATTTTCAAAAATATTTCTTTAAACACATTTAAAATAAGTAAAAATTAAAATGAAGAGTTCAAAACTGTATTTGTAAGATAACAAGGTAATTATGCAAATAAGTTTTCATTTTAAATTTTTCCCTTTTATTTGATATTCTTATCAAAAATTATAGAAAATTTTTGCAAAAGTTACGGATGTAAATTACAAAATATAATAACAATAAATTTTTTAACGTTCTCCCATTTAGATATTTTTGAGTTGAGACACAATAATACGATTATGTTCAAATTAAGAAACATCACTTCTGGGCTTGTATAAATTTTTATGGATTAATTAAATGAAGAAACAACGGAAAACGGTATAATTTTATAAGACAAACGTCACAAAAATTTTAAATAACTTCTTATTGTTTGCGATAATAATTCTTTAATTGCTCAACTTTATTTCTGTTAATTTTTTATTTGTTATTTGATGATATTATTATTATTTTTGAAATGGTGTTTGCTTTTACTGACTTACTTGTAAAATTAGGAGGAAAGCAGACTAAATTATAAATGAATTTGATAAGATGAAAGAATGAAAATACGAAAATTATTTGGAATTTGTAATTTTTCAACGATTTTGTTTACAAAAAGAAAATTAAAGTGCTTTTAATATTCATTTTTTTTTAAATTCAGTATTATTTGATGATATGAGAAATATTTGGAATTATTGAAGTAAAATGTATGATATCTAAGATATTTTTAAAAATAGTGCTGCTTCCAGTAAATTTCATTGGTATCCATATTTTTTAATTTAATTTTATTTTAAAGTTCATATGAAACTTTTTGATAAAAATACTAGATTTTTTTTCTCTGTTGAGTGAAAATCATGGGGAACAAAATTCAAGGATTTTATCAGGCACTTTTATTTGAATCTCGTCGTATCTGAAAAATCGATCACAAAATATTTCCGATCCTATTCAGCCATAGTCTGGCGTTCCACTAGAACAGGTCATTGACAAGGCCTCAATGGTCTTCCGATCCACAGTGTGATTTCAATATAATTTTATAGCATGATAAATATTTGTTTTTATTAAAAATTTTATTGTTCAAAAGTTATCGTATCAGTTTAACCATTCAATAACTTTGGATTTTTTCATTAAAAAAGACCCCTTGGTATTCCGACAGCAAGGCGCCTCCACCAATAAAATTCTTACAAGGGAAAATTCACTGAAAATCACATCAACTTGTTATAATTCATAAAATATTCCGTTACTCTACATAGCAAAAATTAAATAAACAACAATCTTGTCACTTTTAATTTAATTTTTCCATCCAAACCATTATTTATATTAGTTTTGTGTTACTTGTATCTTGTCTATCATTATTTATAACACAATTTCCACCATAATAAAATAATTATATCCCATAGAGAGTAAAAACTTTGTTTCATAACATTATATTCATTTATTAATGGCTTATTAATGACTTTAGCTAATAAATTGTTTGTGCTTATGGTTTCTTTTTGTTTTGTTTTGTTTGTATATCAATTTATGATGCATGAATTTAATCCACATTGACTGACGTTGCATATGCAAAACTTTTAAAAGTATTGCCTTGAAGTTCTAAGATATATAATATTTTAATCCTTTGTGAACTGAGCATTTGACCTACTAACTAAAGTAAGATTATTTTTTTTTTCTCTAAAACTTTCTCATGCTCATATGAAACATATCATAAATTTATCCTCTGCGATAAGAAATGCATCATTATTGTTTATATACAAACTCACTCAAAGAAAAAACGAAAATGAAAACTACATTTATTTCTAAGAAAATTTCTCATAAATCACTTGAGAAATGTGTGTATGGTTTAAATCATAAATTTCTACTTCACGATAAATATGATATGAAAATAAGATGGTGAATAAATTTCATTTTCTTCTTAGTTGTGAATAAAATTAATATTATATAAAATAGTTGAAAGTAACGATGGCAGGAGAAAAAAGTGAATGAGAAGTGCAAGTTTTTTGTTGTTTTAAAGTAGAAAGTATTGAATTTTCAGTGGTAAGTTGTAAATTCTTGAACACAGAAAGTAATGCATTTATAATTAATTATTCTTGGTATACTGATAATATTTAAGTTTTTGTAATCAAGAGTTTTTTTCTTGTTCAATCATTTTCTTTTTATTAGATTTTCTTGATTAAAAACATGCAGAAAATGATTTATTTTAAAGTAATTGCAAGTAGAAAGGAAAAAATTTAGGACGTGAACGATAAACGCGAGTGCATTTCTACTCAACGAACTCTGTCATTTTCAGGCAATCAGGTTCAGGAATTGGCCGATAAAGTTTATAGATTTTGTCAAAACTTCTTTTCAGATTATTGATTCTGAGAGATGACTGAAATAAAATTGATAATTTCTCCATTTTTGCATTGAAGTTGAAAACGCTCCGCAAACCACCCCGCATAATATGCATAGACTAAAAGAGCGCCCATAATGTTTGAATCCAAACTATCAGGAAATGCATTAGAGCTGCTTTCATCAAACACCCTGTAAGCGCCAATCAAAGATCTCCATCTGCGGACCAAATCAAGTTGTATTGCGGGGCGTTTTCAACTTAGAGTGTGCACTAATTTTTATCATTCTAAGGTCAGTACAATACAAAAGATGTAAAATTGCATTCACTTCATATACATGTATGTTTAAATTGTTTATAATCATATTACTTCTAATCAATTGACTTTATGTAAGAGCAGAAGAAATTTCTTAATTATTTCAATAATACTTCATCTGAAAAGTAAAAGATAAAAGAATTCAATTTAGTTGTTGAATGAATCAATATAAATCTTTTATATATCCATGTATTTTTAACAGTATTTGTGGTAGATTTATGTTATCTATGCGTATAATGATGAAAAATAAAATAAAATAAAATTGAATGAGAATTAGCTTTATTTTCTATAACACAATACACACACACTTCTGACACAAGAGCCATAGAAATAAAATACCAATTTTTATGGCATTTAGTTGAACATTCATTTGAGTCACACACAATTATTTTCCGTATATCTGACCAATATCTATTTTTATACAAGTTCCAAGAATGAATGAAAATAAAAGACAACACTTGTTCGTAGTAAAATAGTATGAACAATTAATTTTAATTCTATAAAAAAATTAGATGGAATGAAGCAAGACAGCTTTATTCAATAAAAATGTATTCATTTAGAGTCCAGTTTTTTTGAAGAAAGTAAACATTGTGTTAGCAGACATTCAATAATGGTCAGTTTTCACATTAAAAAGCAGAAATGGTTGAATGAAAAACAAGGCCGATGTGAAATATAAATGGAATCAAGTTAAATAAAGATAAAAATTTATCTGTTATTTTTCCACCATTTTTTATTCTTCGTTATTCTTTGTAAAATATTTAGACCAACTCATTTTCTGTCGATATTTTCATAGTTAAAGGTGAAAAGAGAATTTTCATTGAAATTTAAACCAGAAAAACATCAGGCAACCCTAATCATAGAATTCCCTTTTCCTTTGTATATTTTGGCTCTCTTAATTATGAGTCCTAAAAAATCTTTTTGAAATTTAATCACATCCCACTTTCACCACTCTTTCAAATAAGGGCAGCTTTCATTAATTTAATCCTTTATCAGAAAGATGTGCAAAAAACAAGAGTACATGAAATTGCTTCAGGAAATGACTGTTTGTTCAATGGTTTCACTCAATCTATTCCACATATTAGTACGTGTTATGCTTCGTTCATTTTCAAATTAAATTAGTCAGATCTAAAAAAAAAGAGTAAAATAATAAAAAAAACAAAAACAACAAATGAATATAAAAAATAAATGAGATTGCATTGATTGGTTTTGTATTGACTGACTGTCAGATAAATCGTTGGATTCAGTTTTAGTTTTTTTTTTATTATTTTTTTTCATTGTAAAATTTATGTGGTTAATTATATTTTTTTTTTAATTTCGATGAGATAAATCCTTCTACTTTTAATTAATTTAAGTTTCTTTTGTGTTGTGCAGGACTTGAATTCAACTTGAAAAAAATAAAAGTTGGGAGTAATTTCTTGCATAAAACTACTAATAATATTTTTTCTTGTATTATAATAATAAGAAGGATATTTTTAATTAACCTTCCCATTTTAGTTGGATTGTTACTGCTAATTAATGTTAATTTTTGTCTAACAAACTGTGATATCAAGATTCACTTTTGGTTCATGTCTTTTGTGGTTGTTAATTTAAAGTGATGTGATAAGAAAATATTTTTTTTTGTCCCTATGAATAAAAAAAAAATATTTAAGTCTTAATGTGACCGTTTGTATTCAAGAAATAAATGTAAATATTCTTAAATTTTTTATGGTTACCATTAAACAAATTCTCCTCGTTACATTTTCAAATGAACAGTTTAGTTGTGTTAATATTTTATTTTTTCTCCTTTAAGTACTCTCATTACAAGGGAAAAATCTCATTAAAACTGAAATACTTCAAGTAAAAAAAAATCAAACAAATTATCAACGAGAGGCATCAAACCATGGCATGAAGTTACATGAAAAAGAACAACACCAAAAAAGAAAAATCAAACGTCACCCAAAAAAGCAGTGAAATTTCAGTATAGGTGATTTGAAAATAATAATAACAAAATCCAAAAACAAAAGCATGCCAAACCCTAAAGCAAATTACAAAGATCATGATGATAAATATTGCGTATTTATCTATATAAAAAATTACATGTATGTTACTATGATTTGCACTTGTATGCGGAACATGGATAATTTTATGTTATGTGTGTCTATAGCCAAAAAGCGCTTCTCTACATTTTAATTTACTGATTATAATTAATTATTTGAGTGTTTTAGCAATAACATGACTGTTCAAATAATAGAAATAGAATAGAAAACGTTGTAATATGGGGTTGAAAATACTGACATACATGCACAAAATGTTGGGATGAGTTAAAGTACATAAAATGAAAAATAAATATACTTATTTGTTAAGTAGCAAAAGAGTATTTAAGAAGAGATCAAGACATTTTCTTGTTTTTTTGGTGAAATTTTATACGGAAAAAAGGATTAATACAAATGAGTTTCATCTTTAGCGCTTATTTTCAATAAAATATAGTCTCATATTAACATTAAGTGTTTTCTGTAGTTTTACATTTTCTTGCATAGTGATGAGTTATTTTGTATTTTATTTGTCATAAAATGTAAATGAAAAAGGGTGCGGATAATTACATTTAAATTGATAAGAAAACAAGGAACATGGTTCATCATACTCTGAATTATTTAGTTTTTGAGCAAATAAATTTTGTGCTTGTAAGATTGTGTGGATTATGGAATTCTTTAAATGAAATGTAAAATTCATAAAATTAAGATTTGAGTAAATTAAAATAAAGCTTGTTCGGATACAGTTCGTACATTTCCATTTCAAGCTCAAAAGAAGTGATTATTTTAAAAAATAATCCGTGAAATTTCCGTAAAATGCAACATATCAAGCTTAGATTCATGAATTTCCTTTAAAATGACACACAAAATATGTTGACACACTTCTTAGCGTTTTCTTAGCTTGTGAATTAAAGATAATATGTTCAGGTACTCACACATTAAATAAAAAAAAAAAAAAATTATGACCAAGGTAATTTAATGCGAACTGCATTTCTATAATTTAGCTGAAACTTAAGCCGATTTTAGAAAAGTTTTTCATTTCATAATATTTTTCAGTTAAATACCCACTAAAGCAATGACAGATTTAAGTCCTCTTTACATTCAAGATTTTATTTATTATTTCACATTCACACACACACACACACATATCTTCATAATAATAAATGTACCAGAAAAATTTTGCAACTGCAATTTTATTAATATGCTTTATCAAATTTATTGCACTGTATTTTTAGGGCAAGAACCATGGCGCCATGAATTTCATTTTTTAAGTCCTACAACTAGAAATTGCTGTTTTTGTTATAATTTTAAGAGAAAATGCGAAAAAAGACAGGATAAGAGGCTACAAAAAATATTTAGTTTACTATGCCAAAAAAAAAAAATAATAAAAATAATAAAGAGAACAAGCGAACAAAAATAAAATGTAAATATTATTTTTTTTTGTTAAATCCTTGTCTTAAAACAGAAACCTATAAAATATTATAACAATTGCATCCCACGAACATTTATAAATATTATTTTTAAATACCAAGTCCTTTATTTTCTGGCACTCGTGTATCAAATATATTCCAGAGAATTACAATTCAAAGAGAAGGGAATAAAATAAAATAATAATAATGCAGAAATGTTCAGTGTGTACCCTCTGAGAAATAAAAGCGTACTTTTTACGCTTTAAAGTATATTTTTTACGCTTTAAAGTATAAAAATTACGCTTCAGTATAAAAATTACGCTTTAAAGCGTAAAAAGTACGCTTTCATATTTTTTAACAAAGAATTATCATTTTTGAATTGTGGAAAAAGTAAGAAAAACTCAAAAAAACCCTTAATACTCAAAATTTTCAAAAAAATCAAAAGTTTCAAAATAGTCAAAAACTCAAAATTTTAAAAAAACCCAAAAATTTCAAAAATTTCAAAAAACTCAAAATTTTCAAGAAATCCTAAAATTTCAAAAAAGTCAAAATTTTCAAAAAACTCAAAATACCCAAAAATTTCAAAAAACTCAAAATATTCAAAAAACCTAAAAAACTCTAAAAAGTCAAAATATTGATTTTTGAGTTTTTTGAAACTTTTATATTTTTTGAAAATTTTTAGTTTTTAGAGTTTTTTGAGTTTTTAGAGTTTTTTGAAGTTTTTGAAATTTTTGGGTTTTTTGAAAATTTTGAGTATTTAAGTTTTTTTTTTTGAGTTTTTTGACTTTTTTTGAAAATTTTGAGTTTTTTGAAATTTTTGAAGTTTTTGAAAATTTTGAGTTTTCAGAGTTCTTTGACTTTTTTTTAAAATTTCGAGTTTTTTGAAGTTTTTGAAATTATTGGGTTTTTTGAAACTTTTGAGTTGTTGACTATTTTGAAACTTTTGATTTTTTTGAAAATTTTGAGTATTTAGGGTTTTTTTAAGTTTTTTTGACCTTTTTCACAATTCAAAAATGATAATTCTTTGTTAAAAAATATGAAAGCGTACTTTTTACGCTTTAAAGCGTAATTTTTATACTGAAGCGTAATTTTTATACTTTAAAGCGTAAAAAATATACTTTAAAGCGTAAAAAGTACGCTTTTATTTCTCAGAGGGTAAATATGTGCAGTTGGAAATAAACCCACATACAAATAAATATTTTTTTTACTCCTCTTTTTACATTATTATTATGCGGAAATAAAGCTTCATTTAATTTAATATGCGCAATTGTTACCTAAAGCTATAAAATCTGCGAAATGGTACACCTTGCTAACTTGCGATCTTCTGAATGTAAAATTTAAAATAAAAAAAAAAAATATGAATAAAAATAGAAGAATACAAAAAAAAAATTTGCATAAAGTCGTGCATCGTTAAATTATATTCTATTAAATATGAAACGGGTATGAACTGGAAAATACAAGGAAAGTAGATGCATTGTGGTGAAAATGTTATGAGCATATTATATTCATATTTGATGGTATATGATATCGCCCCAAAAACTATGTGATAATAAGAGCATTTTCAAGAATCTAAATAAATTTGCATATAAATTTTCAAATATTTTCTCTATTTATTTTGGGTTTTTTATTATTTTTGTTTTGCTCTTAAAGAAAATCGTCTCAAGTGTACTTGTAAAGTGAAAAATATTGTAGAGTTATTTAAATTTTAATGATAATAAAGGTAAGTGCATTAAGATAAAATGTTATCAAGGTAAATAAAAAATTCCTTGCTTAGGGCAGGTTTTGGGGGTTGGCTTGATTTAAATGAGCGTATATTTGGAGGTAGGGTAAAGGAGGGGTCACAACGGATCGTTTTGTGTTCATACTATTTTCAGCTTAGATTCCAACTACTCATTCTGAGTAAAAGGCTCAGATAAAGATGTCGACTACTTGGGTTGATAGACTTAGAGACGAATCCCTCTGATTAGAGGTACGCAGAATGTGCAAGACAGCAAGGTAGGCATTTTTTCGTGTCTCATATATCACTTTTTACGACTACTCCAACTGATATCCCACTGGGTTTTGGATTGAAAGTGTACCAGCTTTGGTCTAATTGTCTTGTGCTCCTTCAGTTCTTCTTCTCATTACACCTTAAAGAATCTCATAGTTATGTTTTATTTATAAGTGTATTAAGAATTTTCACTCATTGCAATTGCATATATGCATAACACGTGTGTTATGGCTTTGCATATTAAACGATAAGAATATTTTGTACTTACTTTCAAACTATTTCGACATCAAGCAAGAAGAGGAAAGAAGTTTTATTAAAATAATATACAAAATATTGTTAAGTACCTACTTTATATGTAACATGCCTGTTGAGAATTCATGTTAAAGTGAAAAGATTTGTCCAAAAATATTAAATTATTTTGAAAATGTCTTACAAGGAAACCCCTAACCTAAGATAACTCAAAGGAAGAATTTTCGGAAAACATAATCATAATAAAATACAATTAAATCATATAATAAATCGTCATATTTTCATTTGTTCAAAATTTGCATATTTTGTGTGTGTATGAGAAGAAAAAACAGAAAATTCCAACACTATCATTTACCATTTTGTTCATATGTGAATATTCATATTCACCAAAAACTGAATAAGGATTACTTTTGCACATGAAAATAATTTCAAGATTTTCTTTTCATGTGATGTGAAGACAATAATATGGCAAAGGTGATGGTAAACCATAGAAAATCACGTTTCTTTTCATTATATAATAATAATAATCTTCTTGTCTATAAATTTAATAATAATAAAGAAAAGGCTTCCCACAAGAGTGTGTATGCACTTAAAATGTGAAATATCTATATTGAATAAATTTTTGAAAACACGTACAAAATACATTGAAATACACAAGTGAAACGTGTAAGATTTTACCATCATCCTTCTTATACAAGATAAAGATTTTATATATTGTTTTAATAATTAAATTCTCTAAATCAATTGTTTGAAAATTAATGATTTTAATTTTTGAATTTGAATTTGAAAGTTATTTTACATGAATTATAATCGAATGGCATGAAACCAGGGAGTGCGATTGAATTGGCAAAACAATTGAGTTTAATTAAGAAGAAACTAATTCGATAAATTTACATTTTTAATTGTGAATAAATTAAGGAACACTTTAAATCGATTAAAAGGAGGATTTTCATTGAAAATTCGGTGGAATAAGATAATTTTACTTAAATTATTAGAAAAAAAATTAAATAAACGCAAAATAAATATTTTTTTTTTTTGGAAAACAGTTATTCTTTTGTAAATAAAGCAATCTGAAATTTATCATTTTGGTCACATTTTTGCATATAAAATGCAATCAAAAAAATTATTTACTTTATATTGAAGGAAATAATCCAATTTTATGACGATCATCCGTCTGTCGGTTCTCAATTCAACCCTTTTTGTATGATAAAATTTAAGAAAATGTTTAAGAGAAGTCTGACATATGTTCCTAGCTCCCTATTAATTTGTGACATTTAAACGTCAAAAACACATCTTAACCCATTAACCGCCGCTGGTCGATTTTTCGACCAGTAACTTTGGAGCCGGATTACTTCTAGAAGTTCACAAGATATTTTCTTCAAATTTTCAATATAAATAATTAGACATGTTTCAAAGATGTCAGGCCAGTTATTTTGATTTTTTCGATTATTAGCAGAAATAGGATAGAAAGTCATGTATTTTTTTCCTCTTCGTACAAGAATTTTGTACGTATTTCTGTGGTATTATACGAAACTTTCAAACGGCTTTCCTGTAAAATTTTTGTATGAAACTCAAAATTTTCATCGAAACGAGAAGGGATCACTGTTACGCAAAGAACAAATTGTAGAAGAAAGTTTTGCTCTAAACTCAATATTTCTAGGAGAGGCGGATAATGGGTTAAATGGATATTTACACGTTTTTGCACTTTCTCTATGTTTCATGATAGCGTTTTAAAAATAAAATGTTCATATATGTGATTTTTATTCAATTCAGGAAAAAAACATAAAGATATGCATCATAAACTTTTTTTGTTATAATCACGACGATTCACATTTTTTTCCTAATAACAGTAGCCAAATATTTATCACACATTTCAATGCAAAAAAAAAACTAATATTAAAAAATTTGAAACAGCATTATTATGATTAACATTTTGTGTCATGATTATAAACAAAAAAAAATGAGGTTATTTGTTTAGAGAGAACATCAATTTTGATTTGACTTGTCTGCATTGATGAAAATGGTCGTTTTTGTTGCATTTTATGAATATGAACGCATTATAAAATTTTATCGCAGTGATTTAATAATCATGTGTCATTATTATTTGTTCTTTTGATGAAAACTGAAAATAGTTCCAACAATATTTCACAAGAATTTAAATCAGGATAAAATATTCAATAGTAAAACTAAGAAAATTTGGCAGTTGTTCGTAAATTGAGTACTAATATAAAGAAGACTAGTGCCAAAGATGATGTTATTAAACGAACATTGACCGTTTTAAAGAGGGCGAGACATTATTTTCAATGAAATGAAATCAGTTTTGGAAGACTTCAAAGCACTTATCAAGACGACAAATTAAATTATGTAAGTTTTCTGATTTTTTTTTATTTTTTTATATTTAATTTAAATTTCAATAAGCATGATAACATGATTTTCATCATCAGTTTAAATTGTTTATTCAAAACATTTTTTACACATTAAATAAAATCTTTTTGCGACGTGACATGAAAGTCTTGCCAAAAATGTTTATTTCAACTTATCATACACATATTTGGGGTTCGTTTTTAAAAAAAAAAATTATATACACATAACACATTAGCATACATTTAATGAAGCATGACATAACACTGATAATGTTAATACACTTCATTAATTAGATCATTATCTTTTATGTTCATTTATAGTGTGGATGGTTATTTGAGATGATGATAACAAAAAAAGTCATTCAAAATCATTATTATTAAATACTGATAAGAGTTTGTGATGCTTTTAAAATTATTATTTTGAAGTGTGTATAAAATGACGATATTTTTCATTAAAATATGAGAGTTCCCTTTCTCTCTCTCTCTCGCTCTCTCTCTCAATTGTGACATTTTAATTTTAAAAGGACATTTAATTGATTTATTTACTCAACATCATTCAAAAATATAATTGTATCAAATCAATTTCAAATGTCAATCAATTCAAACTCTTAATTCATTCAAAACTGACACAATTTACTAGTGACACTAGACAAAGTTTATCTGACAACAAATTAAACTTTAATTGGCTGAATTGAAAACAAGACAATGCACTTTTCATTTCTCTTTTCATACACCATAAATAATTGAAATTATTTTCAAGTGAATGAACATTGAATTTGAATTTATTTTAAATAAATAAATTAAAAATATTCTGAGAAATTAAATGATATTGTTCATTGTGACATGTATCCATGTTTTGTTTTTTTTAATTGAAATAATAAAATTATAATTTGATTAAGATTTTCATGAAAAAATGGAACTATTCTTAAAATGATGCTACTTTTGTCCCCATTTGAAACAGTTGAAATTAAACATGTGTTCGGTGTTTGCATGTAATCCCAAATGCAGAATTTAACTGTAAAACAATTGTCATGTCCCTTGTCTTTAATAATACAGTTGATAAGAAACAGTATAAAGTTATATCTTAATGTTACAAGATGAGAAGAAAGACATTATTAAAAAAAAGTGAATCCAATTGTTTGCATAAAATACTCGTATTATTACGAAATTTTACAATAAAAAGTTACAAGGAAAATTGTGCAGACAGAAAACAAACAATATGCGCCCTTGTTGTTTCCGCCACATTAACTTTTTCACAGTCGTTGTAATATTCGTTTGCTGATAAAACTTCTGCATTATTGTCTCATCTTGGAAGTTAGAAAACCATTTAATGTGAAATACTTGTAAGACAAAATGTCTATAAACTAAATTCTATTTCACTTTATATACAAATTTATAATAATAATGTTTTATGTTATGAGACCATCTGTGTTTCACAGACATCCAAGTCAAATTTAAGTTAAGTTACGGAAAAAGGGTTATAAGACAGACACCTTACCAACAGTCATTGCATGTAATTTTATCTACATTATGAAAAATATTGGCTCAAAATATGCTTCCATTGTATTGAAACAATGAAAAAAAAAATGGAAAAAATATGTTGAAGAAAATGAGAAAAAAAAAGTATTTTAATACATAGAAGAAAAATGAAAATTCAACAAACATAATTGAAATTCAAGATAATCTTACATGAATGTAGCATCTGTGTTAGGATAAGTCATTTTTTTCGTCGTCTTTAACTTTTTTTCAGCATATTTTTTTTTGTTCCTCATTCTCTTTTAATAGATCGCATTGTCAGAATTTTTATTTTAACTACAAAAAAATGAGAAAGGTTTCCTTTTTTGCATTTATTTAAAAATAAATTTCAAATGGAAAATTACTGTGAGATATTTCAGCGAAATAGCGATAAAATACTAATTTTCCTCTATATAAATGAGTTTGAGTTTAAATAAGTATTAAATGTAAAAGTTTCTTTTAGGGAAAAAAATTGTGTAAGCATATCAACTTTTACTTATTATCATAGGAGAAAGTTAAAAAAAAAACTGAAAACAAATTCATCTTTCGTAAATCAGAACATTATAAGCATTCACTTTGAAATAGATATTTCTTCTGATAAGTTTCATTACAAATTATATTTTACCCGTTGCTTTTTGTTTCATCTTTCAAGAAGAGCCCATTTACACCAATATAAAATATATATTTCTTTTTAACTTTACAGACAACATCTTGTCTACCAATACCTGTTATTTAGTATAACAAACAAGTTGAGTTTATCCTTGTTGTGTAAAGTAAAAAAGTAAAAAATTTTTCTTCATTACTTTGCTGTGCAATGCTTGATATTAGCATTGATATAAATCTAAGAATTTTTTTTATAAATAAGTACGAAAAGTAAGGAAAAGATATTCTTGACACGTTGTGTTTATTATTCTTTTGTAGGTTATCTGTAGTATTGAGCAAATAAGAAGGAAAAAAATATTGGTGCGATTATGAAAAAAGCATGCATTTTACAAATTGCACAAGATTGCGTCTTTTTAGAAAGTATTAGAATGTGTTGCCAAGTCAAACTTTGAAAGACATGTGTTTTTTGAAGAAATTGTAAGGAGTGGACGAAAATCTAAATGATTAAAGATGAGATGCTGTAAATGCAATGAGAATGTAAGATTGTAGTTACCAACAACCTCATCAAAAGCCTCAGTGAGGTGTTTTCAGGCTTTCTGAATAAAGTATTTAACCCGTTTAAAACTTGAAAGTATCGTATGCTGCTAAGCAAATAGACTTCAACGGGCTTGTAGAACTGGAGGAAGCTTTGTCATGAAAAATAGTCGAAAACGATATGCAAGAAGCTTTTATGTGACAGGAAATTTCAACTAGGTACTTCAATTTTAGAACAATCATGAAAATGAAAGGGAGAGAGAGAGTAAGATAAAGAAATTTGGAGTGGAAGCAAATTCATCTTCTCAACGTATCTTAAAATTTCAATGAAATCCTTGAATTTCACCCTTAACCCAGGTCAGCATCATTTAGTCCCATCATCATGTTAAGAGAGTGTTAAAATGGACAATGAACGATAAATGCAATTGTTTTAAAGTATTTTCAAGTCTTTTATCGTTAAAAAATTTCAACAACACTTAAGAATTAATTTCAAAAGTTGCCATACAAATAACCTTTCATGCTACTGTAACATTCGTGATAAAGTACATGAAAGATCTCTTCTTAAAATATTCAAGACAAAACTTTAAAGTTTTTATTATTATTATTTTTCATTGAAATGCTCATGCTTTGTTCTTTGCATGTGTTGAACGATAAATGACTTGAATACCACTTTTTATTCATAAAACCATTTATTTATGTGAAGAAGCGTGACAAGATCTTGCCTTTTATGTTTTTCATTTTTTTTTCTATTCAATGAGCATTGAAAAATTCAAAAAATGAAAAAATAGTGTGAAATTCTAAAGTGAACAACAATATAAATTTATCTAAAAATTTTTTTATAACTTTTAAAAGTTATTTTTTGTCTTTGTGTGATATTTATGAATATTCGCGATACATTTTTTTGTACGTTGACTTTAGGTGTAAAATCTTTTGGATAAAAAATAGAAATTCCAATAAAAATTCCGTAAAAAATCAGATTCACGTGACATTTCAGTATAAATGAGAACAAAAGAGATTAATTTTAGTTAGTAGTAAGATGATTTCAAGCGGTCACTTACCACTTTCAAAATCATTCTTAATTTTATTGATATTAAGTTTCAATTCTTCTACTTTTGGATTTTTTTACGATGACTCATGGTTACGAGCATCATCTGTCACAAGTGTAGATGAAGATGAATTTAAATTTGTGGCATCATTACGCGATCGTTTCAATACATTTCATTGTCCTGCATCAATCATCGACCGTAAATGGGCATTAACGACAGCAGAATGTGTTTATTATTTGTCAACTCACAGCACTGTTTTAATAACTGGCACAAAATCATTAATCAATGGAGGCAAAGCGAATAAAATTGAAAAATTCATTGTCCATCCAGATTTTAGTCATCACAAACTTGAAAATGATATTGCTTTGATCCAATTGGAAAATAATTTGGATTTTGATGAGAATGGTGATGATGATAAAATAAATTCTATTAAAATTGACTCAAATCTAGACAACGATTTATTGGTCTATAGTTGGGGATTTGCTGATGTATGTAAATTTTTTTTTTTATATTATTTTTCATATAAAATGTTGATGAAAGAAAATGAAAAATTCATTTATTAATATGGATACCCTTTCAATTATTTAGCATATCAAAGCAAGTAATTCCATTGATTTACAAAAGTTATCTCTTAAATCCCTTACAATGGGAAAATGTGTGGGTAGTCTACCGAATTTTATCGCTCGACTATTTGATAAAACGAACACTGTGTGTGCTAGTGATAGTAATCAGCAACAAAGTCATCAAAAAGGGACATGTAATGTAAGTAAAGGATTATCTTTTGTGTTAACATTCTGTACATAAAGGATTAAAAATGAATTTGAAATATGGTCTTGTACATGCATTTATGTTAAAAAGTCCAATGTCCTATTTGATGGACAAGAGAAAATGAGATTAATATTAATAATAAACTTTTCTTCTTTGTAGCTACATTCTGGAGCTCCTGTTGTGAATAAGAATAAAAAGTCGTTGATAGCGATAGGATCTAATAGTCGACCATGTGTAGTTGGATCAGCAAGTATGTTTTTAAAGGTATCACACTACAAAGACTGGATTGAGGCCACTACAAACAGCAGTCTGTGAATAATTTTCTTTGTTGCTTGTGAAAAGTTAAACTAATATAAATGAATAAATACTCAACTTTTGTCTTTTTTTCCTCTACCGACCATACAATTTCATAGAACATTCATGCATATATGAAATGACACATATTTTTATGGCTTATCTTCCTTCCCTTGTCGTCAATTCCGTTCTAATCTCTATTTGAATAAAAAAAAAATCATTTATATGCTGAACTTCCCAGAATGTGATTCATAATTCATTGTTTTTTTCCATTATTCACACGTAATTTAATACTTTCATAACTTTTAATTTAATTTCATTGAAAATGTGGGCACAGACTTGGGCTCAATCCTTTACCGATGCCGTGGACAAGGCGAATGATTTGAAAAATAATAAAGTGGGAAACAGTTCATATGAATGGTTTCAAGTATTATTCTATGCAATTCATATGTTGATTGGAGTAAGTTTTTCATTGAATCATGATTTAAGAGATTTTTAAGTGTAGTTTTGAAACTTTCCAGTTGATTGGCATTTTCATGTTTATTTATGGTGTTGGATTTGATGCATTCAAGACCTATAAAATAAAAATTGTGGAAGACAGCAATCGAGATGTGGTGTTTTTGACTCCTGCAATTTTTTGTGGGGTTTCAATGCTTTTTAGCATCTGCATTACATTAAATTACTTTTACAGTTACAGGAAAATTGTTGCAAGAATTGTAAGAATTAAGTCTTTGAGTGAATTTTATATCTAATTTTTCACTAATTGTAGTATTTTCTACTGGCAATTGGAAGTATTGTGACAGCAATAGTTTTGTGGTGTTATTTCATTAAATTAGATGATTTCAACACTGAACAGGAAATTAGAGATGATAAAATTCGGCAAAAGTGTATTGAATACTGCACTTACAAATCTTGATTCAATAAATGGAAAATTTAATAACGGTCAATTAATTTAAAAAATATAACTGTCAAATTTCCTGTAAATTGACTACTTATCGACATTTTTTGTAAATAAACATTGAACATGTGCAAAACCATTTGAATATAATTTTATAAATAAAAGTAAAATATAAGGAAAAATCTAAAATGAGTTTTCAGAAACGAACGCGTCAACTTGCAATTCCAGGCACAAAGCCTTCAATGCACAATGGACAATTACTATCATCAACGGGCAATCCAAGTATGGATTTTATTCTTGGTGGTGGTCAACAATTAGGAACAATTTTATTAATTGAAGAAGATAAATACAGATGTTATGCTCCAACTTTATCAAAATATTACCTTGCCGAAGGTGTGATGCAGAATCATGCTTTGTTTAATGGTGGCTTAGATGAAAATCCAGAAGAAATTGTGAGTATGAATATAATTTTAACAAAAATCGTTTTAATTTTCAATTTCAAACATTAGATAAATAAATTACCTGCACCGGTGACTGATCAATCAAGTGCCTCGCGTGAACCAACAAATCCTGATCCGGAATCTGATGATATGCGAATAGCATGGAGATATAATAGCTTACCTAAAGTTGATTCGGTTGAGGAATCAAAAGGAACATTTGACCACTTTTTTGATTTAAGTAAAACTTTAGATAAATCAATCATTGATAAAATTGAAATTACAAATTGGGATGGAATTAATTCAGAATCCTGTTCAAATGATACAAATTTAGTGAAAAACTGTTACATGAATGATTGTCTAAAAACATTACACAAAACGGCTCAACAATACAAATCAGATAAAAGTGCCAAAATGTTACGAATTGTCATAAATTCATTTGGTTCACCTTATTGGTATTCGGATACATTTAATACAGATTTGATAAAATTTTTGTACACATTAAAATCGATTGTACGATGCACGAATTCAATTTGTATGATTTCAATTTCAACACACCTTTTGAAGTATGTTGACCCTGATTTGGTGACCAGAATTCGATCATGTGTCGATTATGCAGTTGAATTGGAATCCTTTGCTGGGTCTGATAAGGAAACAAATCCCATTTTTAAAGACTATCATGGTTTGTTGTATGTAAGGAGAATACGAGCAGTGAATTCTCCAGCAGCATATCAGCCGAAAATCAAGGATTTGGCATTCAAGTTGAGGAGAAAGAAATTTGTCATTGAAAAATTACATCTACCACCCGAACTGCAAGATTCGGATCAGAGAGAACAGGATGAAATTGTGCCTGGGTCTAGTTGCTCGAGTAAAGGGAAGAAATTATTGGAATTTTGAAACAAAAAAAAACTCTTAATAAACAAAAACATAATCAAATTTGTTTTTTATTTAAAAATAATGATTTATAATCATGTAGTTCTACTTAAAATTAATAAGAGTGAATAATCGAGGGAAGGCAAAGTATTTGTTTTATTGCAGAGTTAAATTATATTTGTTCAGCTAAAGTAAGCAGCTGCTTTCAAGTAAATTTTAAATTTTACATGCTTAATCACTAATTTTTTGTCTTACTTCTGACAGAAACTTATGAATTCATTTTAAAAAAATATTTAGATATTCTTTAATTATTCTAATTTGCTAAATCTGAACTTGTATCAGAGCTTGTTCCACTTTTGGCTCTGGATGCTGATCGATCTACAGTACCGTTGATTTCATGTAAAGTCGCTGTGCCATTTAATTTTAATTTTTCAATCTTAACGATCATGTTTTGAGAGTTATCATCATCATCTGATGCAATATCAGAATCGTCACTTGAATGTCTTGGAGTCAGTTTACAACCTTGATTCAGGAAACTTTGAAGTCGTCCTACAGATGCAAGAATTAATCCAAGGAATGGTGGTGACGGTTTAAGAGGTCGTGATAAGTACTCTGGATGATATTGTGTGCCAACATAATAAGGGTGATTTTTCAATTCAATCACTTCCATTCGATGCAATTCAGCGTCATGTCCAACAAACATTAAACCTTCTTTCTCAAGTGCGGGAACAAAATCTGGATTCACTTCATATCGATGTCTATGACGTTCATCAACTGAATCAACATTTCCATATAATTTGCGTATTACACTATCGTATCTATAAAAATAATCAAAAATAAAATCAATTGTTAATTGCATAAATAGGTCAAGATTATGGGTTATCAATGAAATTCTTGAATGTCTAAAAAAATTCACGTGATAAGAAATGATAGTTACCTGAATATTGTTGTTCGTTTTCCTAGTCGCATAGTACCACCCATCTGACCTGGATGATGTTCTGGCATATCTACAATAACGGGATGCTCTGTTTTGGGATTGACTTCTGTTGAATTTGCATTATCTAATTTTAACACATTTCTGGAAAATTCAATGACAGCTGCTTGAAGTCCAAGACAAATTCCTAAAAAGGGTTTTTTCTTTTCTCGACTCCATTGACATGCACGGATTTTTCCTTCAATTCCTCGTTGACCAAAACCACCTGGCACAATGATACCATCACTTGCACTTAACTGTTGCCATGCCTCATAATATAACTGAGGATTTTCTGTTTTTGTGTTACGTTCTAAGTGACATGCTTCAATAAATATTAAATTAAGTCTATAACCGACTGTGATACTGGCATGCTGAAGTGCTTTAATCACTGATGCATAGGCATCTTCTAATTTTGTATATTTACCCACAAGAGCAATTTTAACTTCCTTATTTAAATATTCTGCACGTCGTGCTAAGTCTCTCCATTTACACAGACTCCGATTGGGTCTTGGCACTTTAATATTAAGTTGAAGACGTTCATTCAAAAAATCGATGACACCATTTTGTTCCATCAATAATGGAACATGATATATAGAAGGTAGATCTTGAATACAAATAACTTGTTCGGGTGCAACATGACAAAAGTTACTTATTTTCTCTTTCACATCTTGTCCAATTATTTTTTCTGATCGACACATTATTAAATCAGGACTCAGACCCAAACCACGCAATTCTCTAACACTAGCTTGAGTTGGTTTTGTTTTGGGTTCTCCAGTAGCTCGTGGACTGGGCACCAACGAAACATGTGCTACACAAAAATTTTCTCGCTTAACTCTAAATTGAAATTGTCTAAATGCTTCGACAAATGGCATGCCCTCAATATCACCAATAGTTCCACCAAGTTCTACAATACAAACTTGGGGCATCACATTTCCCTTTACCGGTTGTTTTGCAACCCTTTCTATCCATTCTTGAACAGCATCTGTAATATGTGGCACAACTTGAACTGTTTTCCCTAAATAACTTCCCTCACGTTCCTTTTCAATGACTTGTTTGTAAATTTTACCAGTTGTAATGTTGTTGTCACGATGCAACGTCACATCTAAAAATCTTTCGTAATTGCCAAGATCTAGGTCAACCTCACCGCCATCATCAAGTACATAAACTTCACCATGTTCATATGGAGAAAATGTGCCAGCATCTATATTGATATAAGGATCGATTTTAATTGAAGTCACTGGAATTCCGACACAGTCAAGCAGTGTTCCAAATGAGCTGGCAATGACACCTGCAAAAAAAAATAAAAACAAAAATTGAATGTTTATATTTACAAAACACACGATTTGGCATCAAGGGTGGCTAAAATTAATTGCAAAACACAGACATAGTAGCCGCGCCAATATTTTTTATTATTATTTTCATATATGCGCGTTATTTATAGAAAACTTCCTCGTGTCTCATATGGCCATATTATAGACATTGTAACGTCTGTGTCTATACTTTTCACATATGGAACACTTTCGATTTTTCCTACCTTTTCCAACTCCACTAATCACACCGCCAGTAACAAGAATGTATTTCATGGCTGCACACTTTTCAGATCCTTTTTTATTTATTTCTTTTATTGATTTCAAGTTCAAGGTCGATAAATTTAATCTGAAAAACTTTAGAACATGTTTTTCTTTGTACAGGCGCGAGGGAAATGCGGTTTTTAATATTAAACGAAGCATTTGAAATGCTCTGTGGGTTTGACAGATTTTGCAATAACATTGTGATGTGGTCACATGAATGTGTATGTTCCAAGTTTGGTATCAGCTGATTTAAAATTTGAAATTTAATTTTTACTGAACATGCTTGAAACCGTTAAAAATATCTACATTTTACAGAAAATTGATTTATTTTGATAATTTAAATATAAAATCACACACACACACATTGACTTAAAACTCTAATATTTGGTTCAGCCTTAATTTAATTCTATGTGTTAATTTTTTTAAACTAAATAACTACGATTTAAACTATAACTATTATTATGCTGCATATTTGGCTTAAAACTGTGAACTTGTTTCCGTTTATTTGTTGGAGGAGGTTGGACGTAAACTTCTCTGATTTCAGGTAAAGTTGTCGGGAAACCGTCATGATAAATATTTGTGATTGTCGGTTCGTGATGCACTTCAATCTCTTCCAAAGTCTTTTTTTTCGGTTTATTTTTATGAATTCTTGTGCAACTTAAAATGATACTCAGCAAGACAGCAAACTCCACTAAAGCTATCAGGACACCAGCACCCAAGAAATAAACGTACTGCTCACGATACCATTGCTCAATTTTATCAACACAACTCTAAACAGATTATTTTCAAATTATATGATTTCAATTTTACGAATTCCAAAATTAACTTACATCAGTAAAACGATGTTTTCCATGATCTTGCAATAGTAATGCTTGACACAACGTAGTATTAATTGGTTTTGGATCCAAGTAAGCCCATTTATCGTCTTTATTTTGTAGATGGCAACAAGTTAATGGTACTGTGAGCTCTTTCTTGCCTAATCCTTGTAATTTCCATAATGATGTGTCATAATTAATGCTTGTATTGATGCCACAACACTCGAACTTAACTTGTGCTAAATCCATGGCAGCTGTAAATTGCTCTTCACCTGGAATACCGTAATATCCTTGTAAGGTTTTGACCATTGCAGTGACATTCAGTGTAAGCCCGAGACATTGAGGCCACATTGTGATTATGAGACAAATGGCGAATTCAAAAAATAGAAGAATGATGACGATGAGGAAGTACTGCAATAAATTAAAATGGAAGGTAATTGACAATTCAATCTAAATAAATTCACTTACGATACTGAGAATACAATATCTGTTGATACATGAAGCCCAGACCCCTAAAGCAGATGCGATACTAGCGACAAGTCCTGCTCCAATGATTCCCAATGCAACATAAAAGAAAAATGGTTGTGGTAACAGCGTTAGCGGACTGTTGTCTAGTGATGAAATGATAAGACGTGACAATAAAATGCGGGGTCCATCAGCCAATACGTAAAAACCAGCAGCTAGTAATCCAACACCACATGTCTATGAAAAAAAAAACAAACACATAGAATGCAATTATTGTAGAATTAGTGAAAGCAACACCATGAATAATAAAAAAAGTAATATTATTAAATGAACTAAAAATGTTGAGTCATAAAGTTCTAACAACTTTCATAGACAATGAATCCAAACAATAAACGTCACAGATTTACATCCTGTTTTTTTTATGGACAGAGATGTAAAATTATAAAAAAACAGATAAAATATTTGAACTGCATGCAAATGAAGTGACATTATGTTCCGATTCTGATGAATAATGAAAAGAATTTCAGATTTTTACACTAATTTAAAATTAACACAAGTGCATGATAACGATTTTCATTACCATAAACAACAGATTACAGACAGCTAATACCAGTCTGTAGTTGAAAATTTTGCATAACTTCATAATTATTGTGCACTATTGTTCCGGTAAGTTAATCCAAATCAAAAACATGTTTATTTTTTATTTTTCATTAGTTTCAAAGTTTTTTAATAAAAGTTTCTACTATTTCACACTCAAATTTTAGTCTTATCATCGATTTTTGATCGTATTATTTTTAATTTATCAGAATTATAGTAGATTTCACTTAAAATTGAAATAATTTAATGTGAGATCGTTTGATTTTTCGGTAAATTGAACAAAACATTGAATTTAAAACGCGTTTCAACCGTAGCAGGCAACGTGAATTACTGAAATAAAGGTACGATTTAACATTAAAATATCATATACACCTGTGTTGAATTGTGTTCGTTTGAATTAAATTTGTGAATGAAAATAAAAGGTCTATTGAAGTTAACTATTTTATTAACTTTTTTGTTAAAAATCGGAGATTGACTAGAAAAATTGGAATTGCCCTGCTCAAAAGTTATGTAAGTACTTTTGAAAGCAAATTTAAATTTCAATTCTCTTCAATTCAATGCTTGTTCCAGCTAATTCAACTCTTATTTTCATTTTAACATATGTGTACTCATCAAAACAAAGTATAACACATTACATTATAAAAGCATCAATATTATTATTATTATAGTCATTGTATTAAAATTGTTTAAAAAAATTTGAACAATACCCAAACAATATAGGTACCGGTATATGAAATAAAAATACTAATAAAGTTTGTAATTCACTAATTTAAAGTAAAGTAGAATAAATTAACAATTATATTACAGTGTTTTTACTGTATATACATTAAAAGCTGATGGTAAACAATAGATACATAACAATATTTTCACGCATCGTGCTATTTAGGGGCAGGCGCTTTTACCTTTTATACGCGGAACATATAAGTGAGCATTGCACTGACCATTTAAGTAATATGATAAAATTTAAATCAAATGTTAACATAGTTTTTTTTAGAATTTAGATTAGAATTTTAAGAGCTTGTAATTTGAATTTGATTGAAGCGATCAAACCTCATGATTTTTTTAAATTGAAGTCCACTCAGGACTTGTAATGTGCCTGGAGAACGAATGATACTTCTTTTGAAAAAATATTTGAAAAAGGGTTAGTGTTCATAACACAGGAATTTTGACAGGCATTTTAACAAATCTGACAGTGAAGTGCTAGAAAGGAAATGATTTCAGTGGAGCGGAACATTTGTTTTAGTGTATTTTTTATTTTCTCTGTAGGACTTTCAGCGATTAACATTTCTGATCTCTCGGCTTTTTTACCGACCGGATGATTTTTTCTTTAACTGTATCGTTGTAAGAGTGAGTCCACTTATCCTATTGTGAGTCAAATAACTTATACTTACATTTGTGTATGCTTAAATTCCAAAGAAAAGACCTTTTAATACTTATTTTCAATTATCATAACGTTTTTTTTATTTTATTATTATTCAAACATCTCATTGATTTGAGTTTCTTAGTACAATCATTTATATGTATTTACTTTTTTAATAAACTCTACACATCAAAAATTCTTATCTTTCAATATAGTGACAATCTTATTATTTTTCTTTGATTGATTATATCAAATTTAAATATATTTCTAACATCTTTTTAACTTTTTTATATCTTTAATGTTGAATAAATTGGATCTTAACTTAAATATTAGGCAAGCACACTTCGATTCGTCTTTACGTTCTTTTTTATATCACTTCTCTTCATAAATGTTTTCCTTTCAATTTTAAATTTCAGGGGTAAAAAAAATATAAGCTTTCAATGACCAATCGATAGATAATTTTTTACTCATATTTAGGTACTTGATTATTATTGGGTACATTGATTAAATGTTTCAAAAGCCACACTTTATTCATAGAATAAGTTTAAAAATTAGTTCGATTTAACTTTTAAATGTACTTTTTTCTCCATTAAAATGATCATCGTTATCCAATTAAAGAGAATTTTTTTAATAAAAAAGCTACTTTTTGGTCCTAATTTATTGATTCGTTTGAAAATTAAACGCTCAGGGCAAAATGAAATTTAATGTTAAATATTATTACTTTAACTATATTTTTATTATTAATTAAAAGTGTGCATAACTACAAATTTTTATCACAAGCATAACTTTTTATCATCAATTTAAAGGGGTCTAACGATATTTTTTTTTATTTGAAACCCTCTTTTGCTCTCTTTTCCCATTCAGCTCGTCTCTGTAAAATTCCTTTGAATTCAATTTCTTCTGGCTCGTCTGCATCAATATTTTTACTTGTATTTTCAATGACTGTTGCACCAATTGTATGTCGATTGTTGTTATTTTTAACATCCTCCTTTCCTTTTGCAGTACTTGTGATGTTTGACTGTGGACTTCCAGTTGCATTATTATTAATATTATTGTTAGTTAATGTTTTCAACTGAATATTTTTATTTCGTGTCTCTATGAAAGTGTTACTACTTCGATAATTTGATACATTACTAAAACGACTAGGAGTCCCAAATGGCTTTGGTGTGACAAGATTTGTCTTGGAATCGATCACATTTTCATTGTTTGCTTTAATTCCGGTAGTTGTTTTTGGATTAACAACGGAAGATGTTGTATTATTAACACTATTTGATTTGTTGTTTTGACTTGTTGGCACAGTTGTTGGAAGATTATTGTTTGTCGTTACTGCTGTTGTGATCGATGATTGATTGTTAGTGTTAGAAGTGATTTTATCTAATTTTTCTTCGCTATTTGATTGATTTTCCTTATCACTGTCAACGTTATTTGCTGCAGCTATCTTTTTAATTTCCTGCACATGAATGTTATCGTCATCATCCAACTGGATTTTGAGTGAACGTCTAGCAAATACTTTCATTAATTCAGGGGTGTCATCCTTTTTTCCGTTTTCCACAGAAAGCTTTTCGGTTGATTTTTTGCGAAGTGTTACAACTGGGGCTTCATCCTCATCAGAAGTGTTTGAAGCTTTCTTATTGTTCTGAGAACTAGAATCTTTTACCGTAATGTCTAATTCTTCTTCTGATTGTGATTTTTTGCGTTCAAGTTTATCATCGGGTGCTCCACCAGAAATGCGTCGTTCAAATTTAAGTCGCTCCTCTGAAACTGAAGTCCTTCGTTGTAAAATAACTTTACGATCATCGTTATCACCAATGATACTCCTTCTTGGTTCTGTTTCCTCAAAAGTAGCATTATGAGCTTTAACTGGACTGCTTGGTGTTTCTATTGATACTGTGTCTGGAATGTTTTTGGGCGATAGTCTAAAGGAAGTTGGTGGCTTAGGAGGTTTTGATTCTCGCAATTCAACTTTTGGTACATTTTCTTCTTCATTCTTTGTTTCAGGTTTTGTAATCTTTACCGGAGGTTTTGCTTTAATTTCAGGATTCCTCTTTGCTTCAAATTGTTCCAAAACACTTGAAACTCGTTTTTCACGAAGTACAACCTCTTTTTCAATTACATCAGAAGATTTAGTTGTGCTACTGATTACTTCTTTTACAGGTGACTTTGTTGATTCTGGAGTCATGCTACCTTCACTTGATGAGGTATCAATAAGATCCATTTTAATATCATCCTCTTCGAAACTTGCATTCTTTAACATTGTAACAACTGATGATTTCATAAGTTTATCAATATTCTCTTCAATTTGTGATATATTTGTTGTGTTACTTGAAACTGTTGATTGAGACAGGTCTTCAGCACCTTTCAATACAATATTTTTCTTCTTTAGTACTCCAACTATTTCAACTCCAGTATCTTTTTTATGTTTGACCAAATTAAAATCATTAATTTCAAATTTTTGTTTTCCAATGTCAGATAATTTTTCTTGTGACAGTCCTTTTTTCACTGTATAATGTTCAGTTAAACTGGAAAACTTTAAAGGTTCTTCAATGATAGTCAAATTGTCTGATTCATCACTGATTTTATTTAAGTTGGGTAAACTTGGTAAATTGTTTTTTTCCAAATTCGAATCAGATGTGATGTTTGTTGAAGTTGAGAATACTCGAAAACTGTTTGATTTTGGTACATTTCCTTTTTTAGTTGGACTATCAGAACTCATGTTTGAAACTTTTTGTTGTAAGGAACTTAATCCAATGATTTTTGGAGTTTTGATAAGTTGATGTTGTTCTTGCCAACTCGTTTTTTGTGGCGAAATTGAATGTGCTTTGATTTCTTTCTCATATGACTTTGACAAGAGATCTTCTTCACTTTTGTGAACATTAATTCTGGTTTGATTTTTTCCAAGGTGAGTCCTTGTTATTGGAATTGGCTTAGAGCTTGTTTGCAGTTTATTCACAGTTTTGGACTCAACTGGTGGTTTTTGTCCAACGACAATACTAGCACGTTCTTTAATCGGTTCTTCAATTTCTTTGGGAACCACTCGTTGTCTAGCAGCTGGACCAGACTTTGGTCTTGATTGAACTGGAATATCGGTCGTCATTTCAGTGTTAATTTGAAGTATCGATTTGTGTTCCATGCAATCACTAACACGCTCCTCTTGTTCATCCTCAGCTTCCATTACATCAATTTCCTCATCTTTGTGTTTCTTTACATTGCGATTCCAAAATTTCTTGATCAAACTGGAATTTTCATCTGTTTTCTTCAAAACACTTGGACTATTCCCTGACACAATTATATTTGTGGCCGAAGCTGGTTTATCAAAGTCATGACTTTTCGATATATTTTTATTTACATAAATTGTCGTTTTTTGTGGTGTTCGTATAATCTCGGATGTTTTTGAGCTGAAAGCAAACATTTGCTTCGAATCAGCTTCACGTGGCAATGATTGTGACTTTAATTTTTTGGTGGGTGTACTTGTGATATCGGAATTTGATGCAGCATGTTTAAGATTTTCTTCATTTACTTCTGGTGTTGATGGCAAAACATTTGCAGTCTGTTAAATTAGGAAAAAGATTAATTACAATGTAATTTGAAAGAAATAGAAATATTATTTCATACTTCTCTTGATCTTCTTGGTCTCGTTGGACCTTTTTTCTTAGGTCTTACTGCTAACTTGTGTTTTGCAGCAGAGTGACTCAAACGTGATGATGACGAAATATCTAAATCTAATTTGAAAAGATTGATTATCAATTTAATTTCTTAAATTAATAACAAAATGTATGTCTCTTACCAACTTCATCAGATCCATGTGAAAAATCAGATGACTTGGTGAAATAGCTCGAGCTAGATGAATCAAAAGTCGTATTTTGGCGCAATGAGGAATGTTCATCGTCCATGTCAGAACTTGTGTTGCTCAATATACTCAATGAGCCTTGACTGTGATGCTTTTCCTTTCGATTTGGGCTATTTGGACTTTGTGGTAGTCCCAAGTCCTCTTCTTCTGATGCTTCTTGGCGCAAACCCCGTTTACGAAGCACATCTGTTAATTCAGCCTGAAATCAAAGGGGAAACAAATTTGATTTGAATTTCATTTTACAATTGTGTGATGTCTCAATTTAAATGGAAATCAAATAAAAAACACTAAAAATACCTTTAAAGGCATTAACAAACCCACACATTTTTACAACTATTTAAATTGCAACAATAAATTTTTTATCGTGTAATTTAATGTAAATAAATTATTAACCGTGAAAAGCACTTTTCAACCAAAATTTTTTGGCTAACCCATAATCATTATTAAATCAAAGTATCATCATCTATTTCTTTTTATGTAACACCTCAAAAAAAATAAAACACTTAATTTGAAGTTGATGTTATAATTTATTTTTTTTTGGGCATTGCTACACTTCATAATTATTCCAATTCGAAATTTCAAAATAGTGCAAATAAATATAAAAAAGTAAGTTATAGTCAAAGGTGTTCACTGTTAATTTAATTTTTGGATATGATTGCAATTTGATTGCTATTTCGAAATATTTGAAAAAGGCAATTACCCTAGTTGCAAATATTAACTTATGAAATCGTCTGGAATTCCTCCAATGTGAGCTATATTGCTCTAAATCTTCGTGTTGACTAATGACTGATGTCATCTTATTCGATTTGTGTGGCATGATGACGATATTATTTGAGGTTTTTGTGGCTTTGTGCTTTCTTTTAGGCATTTGGTTATATATTATTTTTCTTTTCAAATTAAGGATAATTTGACTAAATTTTTCAATCAATTCAATTAATTAATTAATTAATTAATTAATTCTCAAATATCAGATTGATTAAATAAAAATTATTTTAATAACACTTTATGAGTAATAATACTAAAAAATAATATTATTTAAAGTGCAACTGTATAAAATTTTAACCGATCACCTTCATAGTGAGTCACAAACTAAACGAATTTGTTAAAAAAAAAAATAAATTAAAAATCAAATTGAATTAAAATTACAAAATGAATTTTTAATTCAACTTTGTTTGTCGTTTAAACAATATAATTCATAGATACGGTGAGTTCATGTGCAAAAAACCACAACACACACCAAAATATAACTATTTTACCACCTTTTTAAGACGATTAACGACGTTGTTGTTCGACTTAATATTACTTATTTGTTTTCGTAGGCTTTAATTTACTCGCACTTCAATCATACATAGACAAAGTTTATCATGTTATTTTTTTTTCATTTTATTTGAAATGGTTGTTTACATTTTTTTTTTGTTGTATTTTGTAATTTGTTATTATTATTTTTTAATTCAATTTTTCTATTTATAAATGCGTTATTTGTTGAAATTGAAATAATGTTTTCATTTATGTTTCATGTGTATTTTTTTTTTGAAAGACTTCGGTTTTTGACTTTGTTTGGTTAAGTGTGACAAACAAAAAAAAACACAAGAAAAAAATATGTGTTGACAGAAAGTTTTAACACCTTATAATGATTTAATTGTGTGATAATTGATTCATTATGAAAATTGCCTTTTCTTGGAGGTCTTTCTGGAGACGGCTAAAGCTTTAAATTTTCATGTCAAATAGTCGCAGCATTTATTAGCCCGAAATGAAGCGAAAGTTCAAATTCTAATAAAAATTAGATTTCCCATAACTGGCATGATTCATTATAGGCAAAACTCCCTGATTTGAAGCCTAACCATGGAATCCGAGTCTAAGTTTTAACCTCGGTCTTCCTTTTTCAATCGGATGAAAATGCACTTCCATTCATCATTGAATCACTGAGCTCCTTAATTTCTCAATTATTTCGTTAATCAATTATTCAAATCTTACAGTTAACATTTTGATGTTTTTTGTAGCAAAATTTTGTTTTTCATATTGATTTCTAGTGTGTGTAATTACGATTTCAAAAAAAAAAAAACATAAAAAATTACATGGTAATTGATTCGGTTTGATGCTCTTTATGTTTCACAAAATCACTAATTTCTTGAAAAATGATGAAAAATTTGTGTTTCAATTCGGCTTGGAATTAAATTATAATAGAAAAATGTTCAATTTGTTTTTTATTTGTTAAAGGTGTGATGTAATAAAACATTAAAAACCTATAAAACATGCAAAAGCAAACCACTTTTATTTGAATGATGATGTTGAAAACCGAACCTTTGCAATAAATTGAAACACTTTGAAGCAAAATATATAAAGATCGAATCAAACTAGTTTATACGGTTATTTAGTTAAAGAGCAAAAAATAATACAAAAAATACATAAAAGAGTATTTCAATAGTTCATTCCATTTAAGAATTTAATCACTCAAATGCATTAAATGCATTGTGTGGTGACATTTCAAAGAAATTTCATTCTTTTTTAATGTACATTAATGAAATTGCAGTGTTTAATTTGTTGAAAGGTTTCTTATGTGTGGTCATTTAACGTGGCTGCATTTAACATATATCAGATTAAAAATTCCTTTGAAAATGGGAAATATGTTTTCAAATTATCACATTTTTTGCTTAGTGAATCAATTTTTCATTGAATACTCCATTTCAAAACTCTGCTCCACATTAAACAACTTCATTTTTTTACTGTTAAATGTTATTGTTTTTTTTTTAACAATTACACGTTTTTTTCTTCAATTTAAAGCAAAATAATGCAATGCATGCTTACAAACAGAAAAGTACCGCTTAAATGACACTTGATGGTAATACAAAACACATATTTTAAAATCATTATTGTTGTAATATTTGCAATATCAACTCATTTGCAGCGAGAGAGAGAGAAACCGGTTCAATGCAAAAAATTAATGTATGCCAAAGTGACCATACATTTTTTTATTATAACATTAACATTAAGGATGGTGGTGATGATGATGATAATGCTGCTGAAAATTAAAACAAATGTAGTAATAATAACAAGAAATGCAAGATTAATATTGGATCCACACGACAATGACGGTTAATGAGATGCAGACATAAATAAAATAAAAGTAAATTAAAAGAAACGTGACTACATGGATTGCTTAAAGCTTAAAGCTAGATCAAAGTTATGCTCGTTTTTGTCATAAAGAAAGAAAAACATTTATTTAATGTATATAATTATTTTAAATTAATTCAATAGCATTTTTTTCATTATTATTAATCAACACATCCTTCTGCAGATGCTCTATTTTAAAATATCATGTGAAGACACTGTGTTGATCTTTCTTTCTTTGTTCAATGTAATTTACAATAAAAAGGTTTTTTTTTAAATTAAATTGAATGGAGTACGAACAACAAAAACAGGTTATGATTAAACATTGAGAGTAAGAGAGGAAGCTGAATATGTTGAAAATTTTTATTATTATTGCTGTAAGTAATGTTTCATTTCACCGTTACAAGGTTTTTTTTTATTATAATATGATCAAAGAATTTTTTTTAGCCTAGTTCAAGGCTCATAATTTTAATGAGCCAAAAATCAATATTTTTCTCTCTCAAGTCACTGGGTACGCAGGTGAAAGTTTGACAATATCTATTTACGTACAGAATTTTTGAAGTTTTCGTATGTGTATCTATACAAAATTAGCTGTCAAGGTTTATCTGCTTACCCAGTCAGTCGCTTTTGGGATACAGTGACGATCTCTCGTCTTGCCACTTCAAATTGAGCCAAATTCGATAATATGATGGTTAAGCCTTAATTCGAGATTAACCAAATCTCTGGATCCTCATACAATGTCAGAGTGTTAATTTTGTCACAATTTATTAATTTTTTTTTTAAATTTTTTGTCTTAGTTACTTAGTTTGACAAAACAAAAAAAAATCAATGTAATCCCCAAACAGATTAATGTCATGTTATGAATCAGTTTCTCTTAAGCCATTAAAAATTTCAACATTTTTAGTGAAAAAAAAATCAAAATGATGAAACTAAACAGCTATTACTATTTTATGTTGTAAATTCATTGCAATATTAAGCATTATGAATAAAACGGGTTTGTCTTGAATTATTTTGCACGACTTATTATGGTTATTTTTAGAATAAGGGACGGGAATTTACGTACAATTTAATAACATGATTTTATTATTGTGAAACTGGATTTAATTTTTTTCTTTGTATTTTTTGTCTTCTTAAAAGGTTTCATTTTAATTTGAAAATTTATGTTAATTCAAATTTCGCCCAAACAAGTCTTCAATTGAAAATTCAATTTACCTTTAGTACGATTGATAGACTGCTTGCTGTAGCTGACTCAGAAAAAACACTGTCATGCGATTGTGATAAATGTTCTCGACTGATATCACTGAAAATTAAGAAAAAATTATTAACTTCAAATTATTTGTCTTGAAATTTATAAAAAAACATAAAATTTGTTAAACAAAAGTCTTAAAAGGTGATTCTCAGGTTTCATTTTTTTGTAAATTAATTGAATGTTATCTAGGTGTGGAACTTCGTCTTAAAAAGTATTTAGTTGTGAAATAATTTCGATAAACTAAGTCATAAATTTCTGTGTAATAAGCTCTGATTTCAAAAATATTATGCAATAATCTTGTTATTTCAAATATTATTTTCATAGAAATAAGCATATTTTTACCAATTACTTCTCTTTAACTACTGTGAAATAAGTTATATAAGAAAATCGTGACTTGTTATGTATTTTTATTAGATTACCGAAACCGTCTAATGCCTGTTCTCGACTAAACTGAATTTAAAAAGACGTTTTTCTACTTTTTCATTTATTTAATGTGTAATATTTTTCATATCAAAACAAAAAAAAAACTCTTATAAATAAGTGTTTTTTAATATCAAATGGAAGTCAATTCATTTTCTTATCGTTATCAGTCTCGTTTAGTAATTACAATTATGTTTGTAAATAATTGAAAATAAAAATATACCTGTCAATGAGACGACCTTCACTTAAACTACGCTGACAATCACTTATTTCACACCTATTTGTATCCATATCACTTGATTCGTTTTCAGCATTACGACCACTGTAACGTTCCGTGGAATGATCACGTTTTAGATAAAGGTATCCACCAGAAATGGGCATATGCCCACTTTTACTGCTGACTGTTGTGGAATCCGTTGTCGATGAACTGCCTGTTCCAAAATTGTGAATTTGTAGGGGAGGTGCTTCGGCATGTGAAACCGTACGACGTCTAAATATTTTTCGTAGATTTCGCAGTGGGTGAAATCGACGTCGTTTTACAGTATCTGAAATTAATGGAAGATAAGATACACATTTTTAATGGTGATATGATAATTATTTGTCTTTAAATTGTATTGTATAGTATTAATTGATAAAAAAATAATAGAATTAAATTTTTATTTCGTTTTTCTTTCAACACACCTTTGATTTTCTTAAATTACTATTCAAATTTTGAGTCCATTCAAATAAATTATCATTTTTAGACAAATATTACATTGACTTTCAAAGGTATATCTTTAATATTGATTTTCAATTTTATATTTTAATCAATTTTTATGATGATATTCAAAATTAATCACTATTCGAATTTTCCATATCTGATATTAACTTATTTTATCTTTTATCACTTTATTTCATTGTAAATTTCGTTATCTTTTATTAATTTTTATTATTTTAACGATGAAATTACTCAATATTCTCTAATAAAGCTCATTAATAATTGAATGTTACCAAAAATTTCGTATTTTTAGGGTCTTATCACCGTAAATGTCAAACACGAACTAAATAAATATATTATAACAAATTTAAGTTAAAGGTACTTCGTTTTTTTTTTGTTGTATTTATTTTTATTTATTATAATTTTTGTTGTATATCATACATTAGTATTTATCTTTTGTTTTCTAGTTATGTGGTTCACCGAAGACAAAACAATGGAAATGTGTATGACTAATTATGGGGCTGTGAGACTTTTTTCCGTATGTTTGTAAGTACACACATATTTTAATTAGATTTGTACAACTACTTTGTATAGTATTGTGGAATTTAGTGGATTTTATTGTTATGAATGAAATTTTTTTTGAATTCCGGTTTTTATTTTTATTTTGAAAAAACGAGAACGAAAAAAATTGTTTCCCTAATTGTGTTTGAGAATCAACGTGATAGTGACTTGGATAAAATATATTATGAATATAAAGCATTTTTGCACATCAAATTAATGAACAAAAAAAAAATTGTTACTTAATTTCTAGTAGAATTAAAATAAAATACGCTTTTGAGGGTTCTTTGATTGCTTATCATTGGCTTGAATGAAGACTAAAAAAACTTGTGAGAAGCAGAAAATCTTTCAAAAAACAATAAAAAAACTAAATGCACTCTTTTTGCATCCCAAATTCCATTTTTTAACTTTTTTTTAAATTTATAATTTCTTATAAAATCATGTAAATGTGGGAGACACTTTCACTGTGTATAGACACAGAAAAGTAAATCTAGAGTTGTAAACAATAATCTACACTACTGAAACAAAAACAAAAAAATAAATTAATTAAACAATTGAAGCATTTCTCTTACTGTAAATATTTGCATAACATTTACATACAACATTACAGAAAATTATTTTATTCAAATAAAAAAACCTTACAAGGAACTTTAATACTGAAATCATGTAATAATAATTATAAAAAAAAATTATACGAAATCTTTTTCTATTTTTTTATGTATAATTTTATTAATTTAAAGCAAAAAAACAACAAATTCTTATTTTTTAAGTAAATATTTTGATGAGACGTTCAGTTTTCTCTGAAATTCTTGGAAAAGATTTGTTTTTGGTCTTCCAATTTCCATAAAAATTATGTTTTTAATAAATAAATTACCTTTTTCATTTAAAGTTAAATTATAAGTTATATATCAAAATAATTTATAATAATGAGACTTTTAATTGAGGTGACTATGGTTTGGATTTTTCTAACAAGAATGTTGTGAAGGCTCGCCCCTATCCCTACACATAGACCAATGATTAAAAATTCTTGAATACCAGAGTAACCAGTGTTCCTTTTTTTCATTTTTTAAATGGAAATTGATTAAAGTCACCCCACTTAAACGGTGAAGCATAATCATGTAAAAAATAAATACAATTCTGAGCAGTGATGCGTTCATAACACTTATGTAGTTGTGTGGGTGCAAATACTGTAGCTGTTTTTTTCGTACTATTGTTTTAGTTAAATGTTCGTTGGAAAAATTTCTCTATTATTATGACTGAAACATTGTTTTACAAAACAATCATCATAATAATGGTAATCTTATTTTCACTGAAATTTTTTACTGATTCTCTTCATTGTATTGTTTATGTTCAAGAATTTGAAACATATTTCTCTGATTGTATGTCTGTCAATATTATATTTAATTTGAAGCTTTTACGGAAATACGCTTACATTCTTCTTTCAGAGTGTCGTTTTATTTTTATTTTTTGATTGTTGTTGGAATAAAATTGGTTGTTATTGCATGATATGCTCGTATGGTATCTAAGAGCTATCATATACGTAGAAAAAATTCACAAAAATAAGTGTTGTCTTATTCTAGGAAAATAAAGAAATTATGCTACTGACCTATTTATTTAATTTTTTCCCCACAAAATGCTCATACAAAATATATTGTGTATAATTAAGTTAAATAATATTACCAATTAGCATTTATATTTACGTTTCATTTATTATTATTGTTTAAATGAATTTTCCATGAATTAATCAAATGATTGATAATTTTCAAACAATCAGTTATCAATTTTAGGAAGTGCCATTTTATTAATTTATTATCAATTTATGAATTAATGACGTTAAATAAAAATTATATCGTCATTAAATTTTTTTTTTGAAATAATAATTACCCGCATCAAATTACTAATTAAATTTGTTAGTGACACTGAACCTATTCGTTGAACATTGACATTGAAACCATTCAATGAACGAGTTTTTTTTCATTTTATGTGGTCAGTTGCATTTGGTGTTTCATTTCAATTTTAATTTGAAAATAAAAATTGTTCGTTTCATTTCATGATGAATTTCGAGTTCCAAAACTGTAAAATATGGAATAAAGCGACATCGTAACCAGAAAAAAATAGATTTCCTTTAACCTTGTGTAGAAAAATTAAATGCATCAAGTTTACATTGAAGCAAATCACTCATGCGTGATCTATTGCTCTTAATTATAAAAATTCTTATGAATAATTAATATTCAAATAGATAATTATAAATAAATTACTTATTAATTGATTCCAATATTCAATATACGAGTAAGACAAATTCCATTAAGATCATTAAATGTAAAATTTTAGAATAAAATGTGCATTGAAATTTTTTTAAATGAGGGAGTAGACAAACATGTAAGATTGACATTCACCGTATGTGTATCTATACAAAATTAACTGTCAAAATTTAACTATTTACATTGATAGCGGTTCGATATCACCAGTTAAAATGAAATTTGACGTACAACATTTTTGATGTTTCCGCATGTGTAAGCATAGAAACTTGACATTTGACATTTCTGTAATGACTGTTGACAGATGTCAATAAAAAAAGTGAACTGTCAATTTCAATAAATTTCTTCTTCCATGATAAAACATTGAATTTCTAATTAGTCAAGATAGAACTTCAAATTAGATAATGTCACATTCCTTAATATGTCTCTTTAGCACACACTTATAATTCGTGCCCGTATCAATTTATCAAGTTTTACTAATCAACTATACAAATATATTGAATCAAATAGCTAGATGTTTTAAAAATTAACAACCATCATGAAAAATATGTATAACAATATTATATGCTTGGTAAATTGCATTTATATGGCTGTAATTGTAAGTTCATACTTGTGGTTAATTAATATATCGTTCGTGTTTTATTCATCATCATTATTATTATTATAATTAGCATTTTGATTGATTAAGCATAGGAATAAGAAATTAAAGCAAAAACTTTAAATGATTATACGGATTGTCAAGATATGCATGAGTGAGTTAAAATAAATAATTTTCTTACCTGTATCTGTGTTTGAGGATGATTGAGTTCCAGCAACACTTATTGTGGCACCTTCATTCCCCATTGGAGGGGAATTTTCTCTGACACACGACATCAGTCCGGCTGACATCTAAAAATATAACAAGAAAAAAAAACAATAAAGTTATTAGACAATGAATGTAAGGTGAAGAAAGTAAATAAAAATATTAATTTTAATCCTGTGGAAGTCCTGTAAGTGCACTCGTGTAAATAAAAATAATAATAAAAATAATCAGTTTAAAAAGATATTGACGAGTAAAGCACTTCCGTTCAGGTTAATGGAAAAATTTTGTCTCAACTCATAAATTTTTATCATCATCAATTTACTTGTACAAGTGTCTTGTGTTTACAATTGTGAAGGTTATGGCCAATTTGTACAAATTTCCACTTATTATAATCAAACATTTTATTGGACAATTACCAAAATAGAACTCATCTGTCCCATATTTTCTCTTGATTTGTTTTCATAGAAACAGGTGAGTGCGATGCTAAAATTAAACTGTAAACAAAAACATTCTCAATACAATCCGATTTGACGATATGAGTTTTAGTCATTGTTTGAATTTTAATTAGACAAGTCAAAACTTGATAAAAAATGGAAAAATGGTTTAGAAAAATTGCCGTTATCACAGGTGCCAGCACTTGTATCGGCCAGCAATTAATTAAGGATTTATCACATGCAGGTCTTACCGTTATTGGGATATCACGCAAAAAACATATCATTGATGGACTTGCACACAAAACAAAATCAAGTACTGTTGGGAAAATAATTGGAATTGAGTGTGACATATCGAATGAAAATGCAATTAAAAATACATTTAAAAACATTGAAAATGAATTTGGTGGTTTACATATAATGATAAATAATGCGGGTAGGATTCGTAAAGGTGAAACATTGAATGGGAAAACTGTGAGAGACGAGGAATTGATTTCGACCATCAATTTTTCATTAACTGGTGTGGTTTGGTGTACCAGGGAAGCATACAAGCTAATGCAAAAGATGAACGAACATGCGTATATCATTAATGTTAATGGATTGGTTGGGACACTAATTGGCGAGGATAAGGTACGATATGCAAATATTTATTGTGCAACAAAATATGCAGTGAAAAATCACACGGAAACTGTCAGATTGGATCTTGCTAATGCAAATAATAGGATGATACGAGTGACGGTAAGGAATTTTTGAAGTAGGATTATCAGCATAATTTTAAAGTAATCCCATTTATTTTAGAGCATTAACCCAGGTTGTGTTCAAATCAAAGATAAGTCAAGAAAAAGTAATGAAAATTTAATGCCAGCTCTCAACCCAAAAGACGTTTCAAACACAATTTTGTATTTGCTAAGCACGCCACCAGAAATAAATGTAAGTATAATTACAAAGATAAGCTCAAATGCAAACACGTGTCAATACTTGTCTTTATTTACATTAACAGATCACCGAATTGACAATCAAGTCAACAGGTTTTCCATTATAGATGAGTCTAATTTAAACAAGGAGTACTTAAAATGTAATCAAATGATATAAGTTGGATTAAGTTGAATAACAATTATTGAGTAATGAGTTTAGTGTAATTATATGAATAATCAGCCGACAAAAGAAGCTTTTTTTATATAAAATTTACGTCATTGTATTGAAAGAATGCAAGACTTTTTTTTTTAAATTGAAACCTTATGAATGTGTTATGTGGTGTCACAAATCATGCAAAATTAAAGCGTGATACATAACCAATAATTGTCTGAAGGGTATGCGATTTTTTATGTATTGGTAAGGAAAGTGTTGTCTCAAAGTTGCTCCTGATATCGGATAAAAGGTTTAGTAGTCAACGTATCGCATTCCATCTCAAAAGTGTCGAAATTGAATATTGAATATGAAAGCAAACGATGAATTTCACTTTAAGATCAATTCTTGATGAGTCATCTGACCATGACCTTAAAAAAATGAATATTTCTCGTGATTAATACAAACTTTTATCATAATTTTCCCTTTAAAATACATTTACTGACTGGCAAAATGGAAATATTTTTTCATTGTATCACCAAACAATCAGAGAAGAAAAAAGCCTCATTTTTCACACAAACAATGATGAACAATAAAAAAAGATACAAGAGACACATCCTAATTTTCCATTCACGCATAAACATAATATATGTACAATATTATGGTGAGTTATCGGAAAATATTCATCTTACTCACAGCTGACACACAAACCTCAGTTCCATATAAAATGATAATGTTATATACAAAAAAATACACACAGAAACACACACATAAAGTACATTCATCTCTTTTTCCCCATAAAATGCATGGCTCTCCATCATATAAACACAACATTGTACTGAAGACTATAAGTCAAGGTCAAGTGAAGATTTTCATGATGCTGTGTGTGTGTGTGTGTACGATTCATGTTTGTAATGTAGTACAATGAATCAGTTATGGGATCAATAATCTCTCTTATATATTTGCTATGAAAAAAAAGAAAAATGAACATTTTGTGTATGAATGTGTTAGTGTTGAGTTAATGGAAAATGAAATGAAAATGAACAAATTGTATGGGAGTAAAGTGAATATATGAATACATCATAAAACCATAACAGAGAGTTTAATGTAGGTTTTTTGTGTGTAGATCGGAAGTAAAAGGTAGAGAGGTTGTACAAAAAACAATAAGAATAAAAGAAGAGACGAGACGAGGGAATGAAAAATGCGTATTGTTCGTAAAACATCACTTAAGAAGGGTGCTTGCACGTGCTTTTGCGTCTTTTGTTGATGAACCGAATCATACATGGATGAAATTCTTGGAAATAAAATTACATGGAGTTCATTGTCCAAGTAATTCTTTTACTTTAACTTCAAATATTTATAAACCATCAAAAAATGAAATAAAATTTCAAAAAATTTATACCACAAATCAGTAAGAAAATATTATGTTAATGTCAAAATCAGTTATTTTTGTCCTGATTATGCTGATTACTAGACATAATCTTGTTGCTTGTACATAATTTACAAACGTAATCATAATAAAATGAAAATGAGAAGTATGAGCATCACATGAAGACACATGTTTCTTTTTGAAATTACACTGTAAGTCGAAAATGTTCTCGTTTTTCTGCTAGAATCAAATTTAAAGCACATTTCTTCTTGTTTTAAGAAAAATTCCTCAATATCAAAGTTACTCGTTCGGTCTGCGTACAGAACTGTGAGGTGTTTCCAGCCAATTTTCAGCTGACAGTGCCATAAGTGTAAGTGTGTATTTTGAACAATGATAATGCTAATCATTATTATGATTGTTACACAAAAAAGGAAGATGTAAAAAGTAAAATAAAAATGTTGTTTTTTTTTCTACATGTTCAAGTTCATTCAAAAAAGTTTTATAAAATTTTTGTTCTTGTGTCTTTTACAATTTTTATGTAGCAAAGTTAAATTAGTATGTGAATGTAAAGTGCTTTTAACATGGTTATGCATGTAAAACAAAATTAAGCAATTTATCACCACATGTGTTGTAAAATGAAGACACACGTGAGGTGATGTTAAGGTAAAATGAGATAAAAATTTGTTCTTTTGGTTATAGAAAGGTAGCGCATATCAAATTAAATGTTATTTTAACACCTTGACATGAAATTTCATCGACATATCCCAGAATTTTTGATTCACTGATCAAAGGAGTGCGAAAAGATCAGTAAATTTTTACCTTGGATTCTTTTTATTTTTAAATTTAATCATCTCAGCACTCAATAAACATAATAATTCACATTCCTCAAAGTAATACATGTAATAAAAACAAAATAATTTGAAAATTAAATTCAATTTTCATCGGAAATTGAAAATAAAACATCAAACAAAAGCTGAAATTCATACACGCAATAAATATATTATTATTATTTTGTTATTCATCCTTCCATTGCATGGTAGCTGAATAATGAAAATTTTCACATGAATGCATATTTTTCATATTACGTTGAAATGTGGATTTATTTTCAATTTTCAATCGAAATATTTTTCACTAAACTCAACTAAAATTCAATCTAAAATGAAATGAAAATAAAACAAAACGAAATTCATGTTCAAATTTATTTTTGTGTGAAGAATAAACATTGCATGAAATTTATGAGATTTTTGTTTGAGAAAGAAGAATTTGAAATTTAAAATGAAATTTACAACTTTAGAGTTCAATATGAGTTGGCAGTATGAAAAATTGGTTTTTTTTTCGTTTTACTTTCATAAGGAGTGAAATTAAAATAGAGTTGGATGAGTCATATTAAAATTTTTATTCATTTATATTGAAAATGTTTCTCGGTCTTGATATTTTTGTCTCAATGAAATTTTTTAATCTACTCATTTTCATGGAAAATCTTTCTACGAACGTTTCAATATCATGTTGTAATTGAAGTCAATTTAGTAGAATGATGGATGGTCATTGGAATAATGATTTAATGCTTAATTTTATTAATGATTATACCTTGAAAAAAAAATTGAAAGATGTCATTTGAAAGGTAAATTAATCACAATGTTCTTCAATTCAGTCGAAAATTAGCTGAAATAAAGCAAAATCTTTTGTAAGTTTAGGATTTGTTTTTATTAATTACTGTAATGATGAATGATGATCATTTTTGAACTAAGTAATTTTTTGACGTTGAATTGTTGTATCAATGTCATGAACGTGAATGTGAAGAAAAAACACTGAGACAAACCAAAGCTTTGACATGAAAACCGAAAGTACTACAAGTGAGAAACTGCAAAGAAAAAGCGTAGGATAATTTGAAATTGAATCGTCATTTTGTCACATTAACACCAAAATTCATTAAAACCAGATTAGAAATCTTTTATTTGCCTTGTGCTTGACATTTAATCGTCTGTTAATGAATTTTCATTTATCTCCTGTTCTTAAAATTTATAATCAAGAAAAACGAATAATCCAGTTCTTATTTTCATTTCATTTCATATGAAAAACTCTGAAAAGCAATCAGATAAGAATTAAAAACTGTCAATCATTGAGAGTCAATGTGAATATTAAAATGAGGGGGCGAACTTGACGAATCTTATGATGATTATTGTTTTTTTCTCCAAAATAAGTCAATTTAAGTAAAATGAATCATATTCGCTCACTCTTCCATTTTAAGGTAAACACATATCAAATTTCATCAGACAAGAAATAAAAATAAAAAAAAATATAATTTTAATATTTACATGTGTGCATCATTTAATTTCATGTCTTTTCAAAATCTATCGCATTTCTTTCTAGACAGACAATCAAATGAAAAGATTCACAATATCATAAGAATTTAAACATTTCTTAATATTTATTTATTTAAATATCGTCATCTTGTCTACATTTTATGTCATGAAATATATTAAATTTTTATTATTATAATTTTTTTGTGTGTGTCATTTTAATATGATTTTTCCTTCTTCTTCTTCTTCTCAAAATCACGAATTTGTTACACACATGTGGGTGGAATGATGTTCTTATGTTAAAAGTAAATATTATTATTATTATTATAAATGACTCATAATAATTATAAATTACAAGATATTCATGTTTTTTTAATGTTTCCGTGAGATTACGTAATGTATTTTCAAAATGTGTACCAACAACTTTGAATTGAGTGTCAATGCGGGTTGAAATTGAACTAAATTTAATAACAACTTTTTAGTGAGTTGCATTGAAATGTGGTAAGATGATGCACTTAACGATAAAATCGTCATGAATTACAATGAAATTGTAGTTAGAGGTCTTATGATTTTAAATAAAATTTATTTCACTTAACAGATAAAATGTAAGTAAATAAATAAATAAACAACGAATCAAAATAATTGAATACAATGAAAAATAAAATTGAGTGTGTACTTATGTTGAATTACTTGAACATAACTTTGATTCAATTAAATTAACTTCAATAACATTTATTTTTCTTTGTATCTGAAGAACTACTGAAATTGATCTGCGCTGTAGCTTGAAAATGATCTGAAATGAAAGGTGATTCACGTCAAATGGGGTTCTTTTTATGACACGTTTAAAGACGTTCGAACTGTTGATCTTTCCTTTTGAAAGATAATTCTAAAAAGACACAAATGGCCAAAAAAGAACGATTTCATAGAACTTACAAGATTCTTTCGACTTACAGTGTGAGAATAAATTGTATGCTATGTTACATTTTTTTTCTCCTTATACACAGTTTTTGCATATCATACTTAAATCATAAAAAATGATTGTCTACTCAACCAATGAATTTATATATTTTATGGGAAAAGGGCTTGAAGAAACCGTGAGAAAGGATGTTTGCATGTGGTGTGCATAATTTATGGAATTCATGAAAAATGTATTTTTTATTGTATTTTTAAAGGAAAATGTGGTTGTCTGTCTTTCTGTCAGTGTTTGAAATTTTCAAGATTAAAATACAAATATCCTGAAGACATTTGCGAAACAAAGTCAAAATTTTATTTTATGTATTTCAATGAATTTATTGAACAATTTTGCTCAATTCTATGGTTTTAACATGAAAAACATAAAAATATTTAGAAAATTACAGTTTTCAAAGGCAATTTAAGCATAAAATGTTTTTAATGTAAAGTCAAACAAAATTACTATAAACATTAAATTTCAGACAAAAAAAAATAATCATTCAATCACGGCAATGACCTTGAAAATGCGAATGTTCTCTTTTTTTTCAACTTGACTGGTTAGTTTCAAGTCAAAAGATCAACAAAAAATTGTACGCACATTTGTTTTTGTTTATATATTTCATTAGATCCCACATATTTGTAAATAGCAAAATTATAATTGTTGTTCGACATGAGTATTTAATAGATTTAAGTATAAGTCCGTGATCAGAATTTATAATAACAATTTTTAAGCATCAAACTGTACAAAATTAAAATTAAATAATAAATTGAATTGAAAAAAGTAGGAAATTAAATAAATTTAAACGTACACGAATTGTGGACGATCGACTTAAAAGAACCAGTTTTTTTTTTAGTGTTTAAAGTAAGTAATGTGGGAATATTTTTTATAAATAATCGAATATTGTTCAAATATCTTTTGATTACAATTCAACACTGTTCTATGAGCTATTTATTATTGAGCAGTCGGATTTTTTTGAACATGGGTGCGTCAACTTTGATTCTGATTTTTTTTCTCTAAAAGCTAAACAACAAGATTATCTTTTTTATGTCGATTGATTGGAAAAAACGACTCATGCACGTGTTTATTTCAGTTTTGTATTGAATTGAATTAATTGAGTTCAATTATATTTATATTAAAACGCTGCTTTGAAATAAAATGAACCATATATGGCAAGGAATATTTGCAAACATATAGTTTGCGTTGAAATTTTCGTCTTTTTTTCAGTTAATGTTCGTTCTCTTCTTATTCTGAACATAAATGAGCCAAAAAAACTGCAAAAATGTAATTGACAAGTTTTTTTTTTATTTTAAATTATTTTTTAATGAACTCTATGTAAATATTAGTTGAAGGATTCTTTCAACACATTTTATTTATTCAAAGACAATTCTCATTAATGTCAAAAGCAACACTTATTCACTGTAAAACTTTTCGTGATGTAAAATAATGATATGATGATAGAAAAGAGACAAAACTTAAAAGTAGGTCAATTCTAATGACGTTTATGATGATGATGATGGTAAATGAAATGATGAGTATGAAATTCTAGTGTTATTTTTTTTTCTGTTAACATGCATGCTGATGAATTTCTAGATAAAATTATTATTTATTTTTTTTACTTTATTTTTATTATTTGTATAATGTTTATGTGACATGAAAAAGTAACTCTTTTTTTTATTATTTTATATTTGTATTTTTTTTCTTTTAATTTTGATATTAAAATGTTTTGTAAAATGCTTTGAATGAAAATACTAAAAGAAATACATTCATTTGACAAAAAATTCAAAAAAATATTGTTATTTGTCTTTTTTTTAGTTTTTTGATTCATGATGTTTTATTTTTATTTGTAAAAGAGATGAAAAGTTTTTTCTATCATTGAAACATCTTTTTTTCCGAGAAAATTGAAAACTGTCGAAAATTTGAATAGAACTCATCCAAATTTCATATCTGGGAAAGCTTTTTAACAATAAAAACTTTTAATTTCATTTTGAAGCTCTGTTTTATTGTTAAAAATTCAATAATATGTAAAAAAATTTAAATTTTGATTTAATATTTTACTTTGAAAAGGTTAAAATTAGCAAAAAATCACTCCAAATAGTTATTTTTTTCCCATAAAATTTAGTTTCATTTTTTTCATTGTATTTTAATGTAAATCACATATGTTTCATTAAATTCATCATATGATACGAATTCATTAAAAATATATTTTATGATTTCTGTTTTTATTATAATCTGTTCGACTCATATTTTATTGCCAATTTAAACAACTAAATAAGTAATTTTAATTAGCAAATCATAAAAAAATCATGAAGTCATAAATAATAAATAAAAAAAAGAAATTGAATGGTTTTTGATTTAATTTTTTTATTTAAATTTAAATATTTTATGTCTGCATTTCATTTCCATTCAAAACAAGACGAAAAAAATAGCCAAATGTATTTTTAATTAAAATTTTAGTAATAAATTTGACATTACGCTAATTTAAATGAGTGTCATCATCAAAGTGATATGTAAAAGATTTTGGAATATTCACTTTTTTATTAATAGAATTTAAATTTCAAATTTCATTAAAAAGAAGACAAACGGTATCATTATTTAAATTTGATAATATATCACTTTCGTTTTTTTTTTATTTTAACTCTCCTATTTTTTTTCATTTGAATATTCATTTGAAGTTGACGGACTTTCAATTTCTTCTTTTTTTATTGAAATTTAACTGTAAATTTCATTCAAAATAGAAAAGGAATAAAGTTAAAATGAGGTCATTTCAAGGCGTATCATATGAAAAAATTATTTCAAAAAAAAAAATCCATTTAACATGTGTTTCATAAACTTTTGAAAGGAATTAACTTGTTTTTTTTTTGTTATGTTTTTTTATGTTGTAGCATAAAAAATGGTTGGAAACCAATGTTTGTCCTTGTCGAGTTGCTAAGGATATGAAATTAATTCGTTCTGGAAGTACAAAGTAAATGTACTTGGATTCTAAAGTAAAAATTTTATGTTTTTGTGAGTTTTGGAAAATGTTGAGAACATTAACACCAATGGTATTAAGTGAAATACGCACAATAATTGAAGATAACATTATCGTTGTATTTCATTAAAATAGACCAAACCATGTTTCATTTTGAGTGCTTGCAAAAAAAATGAATATTTTAACCCTGTGGCCCAAAAATTGAACAAATTAAGAATCTTTACTGATAAATTTCAGAAGTTTCGCTAATAAAACTTCAAGTAATTAATAAAAAAAGCTTGTCAAATGACTTAATTTCCTAGTTTTCTAATACTAAGAACCATTAAGCTTTAGCCTATCAAATGCCTTAGAGTCACATTAAGACATTCTTGCATTAATTTCAAGCAATTTCATTTCATAGGGTCACCAAAATATGAAGAGAAGAAAAAAAATATTAACAACGAACAAAAAACAAAAATTCTTTGTTATAAAGAAAGTTATTAAAAAAGCATTAATAGGGCATTAGAAAGAGAGGTATGTGGCCCAAACATGTGTTCACATATTTACATTTTTTTCTACTGTTGTTTAATTTTGTTTTTCTTTTTTTTTTTTTAAATACTCATAACGAAATGTGGTATAATGAGATTATACGGAACGAAAGATGAGGTGTAATAGATAGTAATGACGACAAGAAGGCGTCGAAAGTGAAAATAATCTTAAATAGACATTCACCCAATTTTTTTTTATTTTATTAATAAAACATATCTTTTGCTATCATTAATTTTATTATAAATATTTATATTAAATTGAATGAAATAAACCAAGAAATCATCATAATAATGTGATAATTAAAAGTTTTCCTTTCACTGTCTCATTACGAATACGAATTCAATTAGAAAAAAAAATCACAAGATCCCAATTCCAGAATCGAAAAAATTGAATTGACATACTTTTACTCCCAACACCTCAAAAAAAAAATAGAATGTTAAAATTAATAATTATGTTCAAAACATAACAGAAAAAAATTTCAATTTTAATCTTTGACGTATCTTAACAATTTTATCTCTATCAAACGATCATATTAACAACCTTCTATGTATAAATTGGGTGAGTAACACAAAATATCTCATTTTCAATTGGTTTTTTTCCACTATAATTTTATCATTTCCTGTAAATTTACTATCAATAAACATATTTTCTCTAATCTAAACATACATTAAATATCTGTTAACTGTCACACATATAAAAAATATAAAAAAAATTGCATATGGGTTATAAATCTTGTTTTATTTTATTTTAACGTTATAACACACATAAAACTAATCTAATCAATACTTTAATACGAATAAAATTATGTAACAAGTAACTGAAAATGTTGTCACTTTTACATTTCTTTGAAAACTAAAATAAATATATAAAAAAAAATTTAATATAAAATGATATGGTCGTTCGTTTCGTCTCTTATCTTTATACATATAGGAAATCTGTGTTTCCGTTGCATGTCTGATACCAATTTCTTTTCCAACGGATCAAATTAGATTTTTCAATCAATAATAAAAAAAAAAAATATTATAAGAAAACGGTTTTTATTACTCATATAAGATCAAGAAGGTGTAAATTAACAATAAAAAAGAGGGAAATATTAAAATGACAATGAAAGGTATTACAAATATTTATTTGTTACATCAAACTATTTATGGTCGATTTTATCGATTAGATTTATAAGGTAACGATGATGATGATGAAATCTTATTCAAAAAAATTGTAATAACGTAAATGATTTATTAGTTTATGGTGTTCAGTTTAAAATTTTACACAAATTGATTAAGAATTTTGATGGCCTTGTTGACTAGTCATTCAAGCGTAAACATAAAATCGGTTTTTAGTGGTTTTAAATTGTTTCTTGATTCATTTGCTATGATAAGGCTATGATTTAATGTAAAAAAAAATTTTTTTGAAATCACTAACACGAGGCCCTTTCAAATTTAAAGCTGACTTAAGGTGCGAGAGATCGATATCTTGCGATTCTGAAAGCGTAAAAGGAAATTTGAAGTTCATTTCAAGTCATTTTCAATTAAATCTTTCATCGAGTCAATTAAATTTCTATTAAGAATTTAATTCCTATTAAAAACCTCTAATTACATAGTTGACAGAAATGCCAAGCAATTAAATTTTGATCGATTTAATTAAATTCTTTAATATGTCATTTATAATGCTTATATAAAAAAAATTCTTCATGGGACTCAAATGTGCTATAAAATAACAATTGAAATCAATTTATTGTTCATTTTTTCATCAATCACTTTATAATAAAAGGCAATCCAACTCGTTTTGGATGAGAACAATTGAACTGCCACCATAAAGGAATTTAACACAAAATTCAGTCAATGCGATACAATGCGATATGTCAAAGTCATCGATAGGAAATTTAATTTATTAGAAGTTTATTTGAGGTAATGATCGGTTTAGTTGAGTAATGATGGTAATATGTTTATTTTCATTGTTATTGAAAAAATTTATTGTGTCATTTCCTATGTAATTTTTATTGAATATCGGATTAAAATGATTATTGTTGGATTTTGACGAGATACGAACTTTGAACTGTGAAAACTGTATAAAATATGAAATGAGATGATTTACATCCATGGAATGTCATCGGCATACCCTTTAAATCACCATATTTGATTACACTCAGTGGACATTTTGATTAGATCTGTTTCAATTCAAATGACTTTAAATTTCGCTGATTAAAAAAACCTGTTTCACTGTGTTTTGCATTATGACCAAAATAAATTACATTCAATATCAAATTGTGACAAGTCAACAGTGACATAAGAAGAGCAGATATTTCATTTGGAATATCAATTAAATTTTTTGCTTTCTTTTTCATTACTTTTACAACATTGTATTTGTTAATATTCAAGCCGCGTATTACCTTTAACATTATTTTTACCTAATTTTTATTGTACTCACGTTCATTCCAATTTAAAATTGTTTGTTTTGATTTTTTTTTCTCTGTACATCAAAAGTTATGTAAATGTGATATTAGGCCAAGTCCAGTGTTATTTAACTTGGATCAATTTCAGATGAATTAACTCACATTGACAACATTTCATGTGAAATTTCAAAACAAAAATGTTGAACTAAAATTTGACATGACATCTTGAAATTCACACGTGCAAACGTGAAATATATTAAATTGTTTAAAGGACAGGAAAAAAATTGAGTTCAACGACACACTAATCTGACAAGTGATGACTTTTTAGTTCAGGTTATTGTATTACATTACTCACTGTGTGTGTGTGTGTGTGTGTGTGTGTGTGTGTGTGTGTATTTTCAATATAGCCATTTTACAAACAATTATTAATCTTCATACAAGTCGGTTGTTTTTTGTCTGATATGAAAATAAATGGCAATATGCGAGGAAATGTGGTACATAGAAAAAAAATTAATCAAAACTTGTTCTCTATTTCTCATTTTAAAAACAATGATAATAATAATAAATGTTTGCTCATTTATGGCAAACAACAACTCAACACACGATTAATATGTCAAAACGTTTTAAAATGATTGATTGAAAGAGATTGAACTTGTGTGACTTTTTGTGATAAAGAGAAATTGTCACTTTAATGTTGTCTCAAATAAAGCAATTGATTAATGGAAAATCTAGGCAATTTCTTAAAAATTCTCTTCTCACACATATTTCTTAAGCAGATTCACTTCAAAGGTGTGTTCCTAACATTTTGACATTCATCTAATCACGAGTTTGATTCGTAGGTGTGTCACTTGAGCATACAACAAATTTTTATGTAGGTGACAACTCACGAAAATCAATTTCAATCTAATATTCAATATAAAATCATTGAATACCACAAAAAAAAACACTTGACAAAAAGAATTACTTCTTGACGCTCCCCCATAGTTAACGAAACATTTAACATAATGACACAACTGTTCAACTTCTGTGTGTGGTTAAATTTCAAATTGATATTCAAAAAAAAAATTAGCAAAATGACTTTCAATTTCATAACAATGTAAATTTAATTTAAAGAGCCATTAACGGATTGCATGTTACTTTTTTAAAATGTCTTAAATGACTTAAATTATTGCAATGGATACCATGCGTGGTATGACATTCAATTTAATTTTCTATTTAATTCTTTAATTTAGTTAAAGGTCAAATTTTACTCTGCATTTATCATTGCAAAACGATTTTTTTTATTTTTTATTTATATTTGCTTCAATTATTGGATGATAAACTTTCATAAAAGCATTTAGTTTGCCTTCAACAAATGTTTACTTGTTAGAATGGACAAAGTTGTCGAAGTTTTCAGTAGTTTTACTGTTAAACATTTGAAATTTAATCGCATCAAGCAAAAAACTTCTTTTATAAATTGTTCGGTAAATAGAATTTTAAAGGAAATGTACGAGCATAATGATAAATGTGAAATATATGAATAATTTTATGAAAAGATGAGAACAATGAGGAATTTTTTATGGAAATTAAAAGTTTTTCTTTACAATGAATGAATTTTCATTATAATAGTAAGAATTAAGAGTTTAAAATGAGAATTTATTAAAGGAGGTCAGTCAAAAAAGTTCCCATTTAACCGCCTTCTGTCTCTCACTTGCTCTTACTTGGAATTTTTTCCTGCATAGTGACTTTGACTCGTCTATGTAATGGTAAAATTTATTTAATATAATGACAAAAAAATTTTTTGTTCTAAAAAACATAAAAAAATCTGATTCAAACTAAAATATGAGGGTTGCCTGCAAATAATTTATGAATTTTCATCGCATCTGTTTAATTTAATGACCCTTTTTATTTTTCTATTAATAATAAATAAACATAAAGCTAAACATGTCAAAAACACTCACAATTTAATGCACTTCAAAACAAAATGAAACAAAAAGGCATTGAAATAATGAATAAATTGATTCTTACATTACAATGCGTTTTATGGTCTTTAAAAGGAAGATTGTTATGAAATTAGGGACGAAATTTGAATAAAATTATTCATGAAACGTAAAAGAGAGCTCTGATTTTGATATAAAATCACTACTAAATAATAAACTTAAATATTCCTTGGGGACAGGCCAAAACTATTTTTTTAATGATATCATCATGGAATGAATCAACATACAATTTTTTGTTGTTTCCTGTTTCCTGTTGAGACGAGAAGAGTTTGCATTAAAATATTTTCAATGCAATAAGGAGATTTAATGATGTTTAGACGAAAACTTCCGTTCTTGAAGGACAGAAAAACAATTTTATCATCGTTTTTTTTCAATTTCAAGGTCTTGTTGCAATGAAATCCTTTTAAAATTGTGATTGAGTGCATGGATGTCGTGATTTCATGAAAAAATACGTAAAAATGTATCAAAATTCAGTTACATTTGAAAGTTTGCTATACAATTACTTGAAATATCAAATATTATTTTATTTTAATATTTTATTATTAGCATGCTAAAAGCCTGTTGAAAGATATCGCGTGAAGATTACAGTTAATAAACAAAATTGGTTTAATGTTTATCAATAATAAATATTATCATAAAACATAAATAAATATTTTTTTCAAATAAATCATTTTTTTTTTCATCCATGTTTGCGTTAAAAAAATAAATTCACTTTTCAAAACATTTCTTAAGTGTATTTGTTCATTAAATTGATTATAAATATTTGAATTTGTTAATTTTACGCTAAAATGAAGAGTTAAACGAAATTATTTTAATCACTCTCATTAATTGTTTCTTTGAAGAGATTGTTTGTTAGTTTTTAATTTCATAAAATTGTTTTAAAGGGATTTTGGTGAAAGTTTAATGTAATTTAATTGAAAATAATTATTGTGAGAATCATGTCTAGATAATTTGATGTAATTTGTTGCGTTTTCTATTGTTGTTGTAAAATTAAAATCTTATTCGATATCTTAAGATGTGGTTACAGATCTTAATTCAATGAAATGATCATTTTCAGGATCGTTGACTTTAAACTTCAACCTACACCCAATTTTATGGCTCAAATTTCAAAATTTATATTTATACAACACATAAAACCCAATTACAACATAATCAAAAGTTTCAAATTATATTCCTGTAAAAATTATAAAAGTGCTTCCTTGTAATAACACATAACATTCAAGTAATAACAACATTAATTACAATCTAAGCAAATTGTTATTTAATTGTTATAGAAATATGAGATACTTTCAGTTAAATCATAATAATACTAATTAAAATTAAAACATTTTACATTATATGCTGTTAAATTAGAAAATAAAACAAGATTTCAGCACTTATTATTACAAATAATGACGATGACAAAGGCTACGTAATAATAAAAGAGAAGAGACGTTGCTAAGCAATTTAAAGTAATCTTGATGTTATTATTTATTTAATTTTTGTTATTTTTTTGTGTAATTGTAAACAATACAATAATAATTATTATGTATGAGTGTAACATTTGCGCTTCTGGTTGTTTTAAAGTCTGTTATTATTGACATGCGTCCGTCAATTGTAATCTGTATAAAAAAATCTGATGAAAAAATGACTTTATTATGAAAATAGTCAATTAAAGAGATGTCACTGAAATTAAAAGTTTTGAGAAAGAAGCAAGGGAGAGCAGAGAAGAGAAGAGAAGAGAAAAGAAGAGAAGAGAAAAGAAGAGAAGAGAAGTGAAGAGAAGAGAAGAGAAGAGAAGAGAAGAGAAGAGAAGAGAAGAGAAGAGAAGAGAAGAGAAGAGAAGAGAAGAGAAGAGAAGAGAAGAGAAAAGAAGAGAAGAGAAGAGAAGAGAAGAGAAGAGAAGAGAAGAGAAGAAAAGAGAGGAGAAGGGCATACCAGCAACTTCCAAAACCTTTTGCGGGAAGCTTATGATTATCAGAGAAAATTTCCAAAAAGATCATAACTGAATAAGAAGGCTTCAATAAATTTACAATCCTCCAGACATTTTAAAGTAAAATTTTTCATCAATAAGATGATAAAATGCTTGAAAGGAAAATCAAACAAAACTCTTTAAATTCATATTTTTCATATAATTTTGTTCAAAATATTAAACAAACACATAAAATCAACACAAAATATAAGCTTTTTATCAATGACAACATGAACAATGTTTACTTTTGCTATTAAATTTGAAAACAGTACCAAGTTCAAGTGCATTATCACGCAAAAGGAAATGATACAATTTTCATAATGGGATTGGCAATTTCATTTTTTATGTATTTAAAGAAAGAACAAGAAAATTCCCAGTGAGCACGAATACTCATAAAAGGTGAAAAATATCAGAAAAACATTAATTGAAAATTTCGTTTAACTTTATTTGCATTGAAACCATTTTTGCATTTCATTGACCTACTTTTTTAATAACTTTTATGTTAAGCGTAAAATTAAATTCAATATGACCTGAACTATTATTACTAGGTGGTCGTCATAAAATTTGTCAATTCGGTATGCAGAACCAATTGAAAATTAATTAAAATTTATTGGTCAGTTTGTGAGTAAAACTTCATTCAATTTATTGACAACGTTTATTGTTCAGGTTATGATAAAGAATTAAATGTCATGCAAAGTCATTAATATTTAAATATTTGATTGAATTGTGAATTTAGTTTTTGGTTATCACAAGCCTACAAGGAAGAAACCCAGTTAGCAAGAAATCTAAGTTTTTCGAAATAAAAAAACTATTAAAATCCCTGAACCTTTTTCAAACTTTCATAAAGAGTGCATCAAGCTATTAATTCTTGCAGATAATTATAAAACAAGGATGTGACATTGATTGATTCCAATGAAAAACAATCAATTCTCTTTTTATTTACGTCATTGAGAAAGATAAAAATAAATAACATTAAAATTTAATTTTATTTCAAATGATTGACTGCAGTTCTGTGTTTCAAGAAATCAAAATAAAACAACCACATTTAAATTTATTTAATCTTTTTCTCTCAGTTCTTATCTAAATGCCCTTCATTAAAAAAACATTAAGATCATAATGTGTTCCAGAAAAAATTATCGATACCGGAAGACTTGTATTATGTTACAAGCAAACACAGCATGAATTTGACATTTAAATTAAGTAACTCAATAAATTAATTATAAATTTAAACTGCATTTGACATTTCATATTAAATGCATAATATTAGTTTTGCTTTTCTTTTTCACTCGTCGTTGTCTGTAAATTGGATTTGAACAGTATGTATTTTTTTTTATGTTTATTTTTAGACACATAAATGCAGTTTAACTCTCCTTCATGCTTTTATTGCATATTTATTTCATTATATTGTTTATTTTTATGTCTGTTTCTGAGTTTTTTCTTCTCGTTTTATTCTGTTTTGTAAGTAAATAAACATTGAAAACCTGTTTTTTTTTGTGTATTATTTTTATTCAGTCTTATGTTTGATTGTGATGGCAGTGAGGAAGACAATTCATGCTAAAATCATAATAATTTTCCATTCTTACTCTAAAGAAATGTCATAGGACAATAATATTTATGCCTCGGTTACGATTTTTAATTCATATTCTTAATTTGAATTGAAAAATAGTGCAGAAGAATAAAAATAATAATTCGATGGATGAACGAAAACCAAACGAACCCATTAAACATTAAAAAATATTTTTAATGTTAGTTTTTACGGTGCTCAATTGCTTTACACCTACTCGCACCAAATTATACAATACATGTATTTGTTCTGCTTTTGTGTTACCTCTAGTTAAAATTACACTACATTTTCTATTAAATTTAACTGAGTAGAAGAGTTTCTTATGTTGTGACGGTTCGTTGCTTTGGCAACTTTGAATTTTATTTTGATTCTATATATTTTCTAATGTGAAATAATGTGAAATGTTCTGATATTTTAAATACAAATACAATAAAAAAAAAATAAAACATAAAATAACGATAATATAGTTGGCGAAACGTGAGTATGGTGATCAATTACCGTGCAATAGAAGAGGTGAATAAACTTTCACGGTATACATAAAGTAAGAGATACAGGTTCTTCTTTTATGTATGATTTACTTTTTTTCTTTTTATCTGTTTAAAAAAAAGAACAACAACGCATCGATGATACTTGAAGCAATGTTAAGTTCTTACAGTTTTGAATTGCATGAATAAAAATATGAGAATGTGGTTGAAACTTGTTGATTGTATGAAAGCAACTTAAATATAAGAGATAATTTTTTTTTCAATAAGATAATTGCACTGTGTGACAAGCAGGGAATGTAAGGACAGCCAAAGACTTTACAGCGGTGCTAAATAAGGCAGATTTTAGCTCTTGGTTATCGAAATTTCGAAGTACCCTGAAAATTGAAAACGCCCCGCAGTACAAATTGACTTGGTCCGGAGACGGAGATCTTTGATTACAGTTTAAGGGGTTTTTGATAAATGTCATTTTTAACGCATTTCCTGTTAATCTGGATAAAAATTTCGAATATTATGGACACTCTTTTAGTCTATGTATATACTGCGGGGCTCTTTGCGGGGCGTTTTCAACTTAGAGTGTAACGCTTCAAAAAGGCATTAAACTTATGAGATTTTTTCGTTCACTTCAAGACTTAACACATTGCACACTTCAATTGATCTGCCTACAAATATTTGTTACACTTTTTGTACTCAACTCAAAACCAGAGATAATTACACTTATTATTCGGCCTTTTCTTAAACATTTCATTAAATGCTTAAACAAACATTTCACTTTAAAAATATTTTCAATTCACTTACCTTGACAATTATACTTTTTTTTTCAATGGTTCACGTAATTCCAAAATAGTTTCAATTCAATGCAGCTTTTGATAATTGCATGTACTTATAACACGATGTGGGCGATGAATTTTTTTATTTTTATTTAATTTTATTCCCGCTTTAAATTAAAAACTGTTTAAAAATATTATTTATAACATTTTTTCTTCTCTTTCATAATATTAATGAAAAAAAATAACTTAAAATATGGACACACATTAATAGTATAATTGTATTAATTTAACACACATGAATTATTATTTTCACTTTTAAAATTTCTTTTTGTTAAAAATATTAATAAAATTAATTAATGACCTTGTTATGTTATATTAATTACCATCAAACATTTAACAACGATTCACTTTTACTTTGTTTTTTTTTTTTAATTTTTTTTTTGAATTTTTAAAACAATTTTTAACTAATATTGATGATCATTTTCAAATGTATTTAAAGCCAATTCACATTAAACTGCTAAAACTTCCAACGGTGTGTGCTGATGATGTTTAAAAACCATGAAAAAATTGGTGCTTTCTTTCTTTCATTCAATTTTTTTCTTTTAAATTAATTCAATAAACACTATCAAAATTGGTCAGATTAAATAATAATAATATTACTAATAAAAAAAAAAGAAACGGTTTCTCAAAAAATATTTTATAATTAGTTTGATTTTACTTTTTATTATCATGTATTATTAATTTCGTTCACTCACACACAATGTGTGTATGGACAATAATTTAGTTATAAATGACTTTGATAAAAAATAAAAACATTTATATTAAAATTTTAGAGTATTTTATATTCATGGTCGCATCTGGTTGAAATATTGATGTAGTTTCTTCTAATTTTTGAGGTAAATGTAAAAGAAAGTAATATGATGATGATGATTTTTATGAATTTTTAATTTTGATTATATTTGAAACTGAGTTAATTTTTGCTTTTTTTTGAACAAGATCCGTTTAAATATTCTGCTACCCTGAAAATAAATACAAAAAAAACATGTGATGAAAAAAATGTGAATATGAATTTTTAATTTATGAGAAAGAGTAAGGTGAAATAATTGGATGTTGACATGAAATACTTGGAAAAATGTACAAAAAATGGATTGAGACACTGAAAAATGATCAAAAATAATGATTATGGGCCATTAGAATGGAACTCATTAAAAATTTAGATTTTCATTCTAAATTGTTAAGAGACGGCAAATTGAATTCAGTCTTGGTGTCAAAAATTGCGATGTCAGCTTTCACATTTCAATGAATGTTTTCCAAATGACTTTGATTTTTATTTAAAATTTCCGTTAAAAATCAAATTTTAAAGTCATATTCAGTGAATTTCGACTTACAGTGTTCAAATTGTAAGTAATCCATTAAAATTTCAATACTTCTGATAATTTTATACTGAAATTGAATTTTTCACAAGGGGTAGTCAGGTCAATTGCCAAGAAAAAAAATCATTTTTCATTTTGGCACATTTGGCATGTTGCGAATTTGGCATATGGCGAATTTTACATTTAACATTTGGCACATTTGGCGTTTGGCAAATTTGGCGCATTTGGCGTTTGGCACTTCTGGCACATGGAAAATTTGGCGTTTGGCAAATTTGGCATTTAGAGGGTCAATTTGGCGGGACCTGACTACCCCCTGATTTTTCATCAATTTACTCGTTTTATGACTCCACTTAAAGTACTTTCAAATATTCAAACTATTCAAATTGAATCTATTTTTCATTTAACGTTTTACATCACCATCAAATTTTCATTTTTATGTTTCATGGTTATGCAACAAGTGCAACATTTTATGTTGCCTTGTATGTGTGCGATTTCATATCAACATACCATTATTGTAATAATAAAAACGTAATTTAAATACAGTAATTATCTATTTATAAGAACGTGTTATATTCATTATTATTATTTTCCTTTTGTAAACATATTCATTAAACACCCAAAGTGAAAATGTTTGTAATAAGGGTGTGAAAATTGAGTTATTAACTTCCATATAATGAAATACAAAAAAAAAGTATAATGAAGGTCGTTCTAAAATTTTATTTTATAACATGATAAATATTTTTTTTTGTGTCAGTACTAACAGAATTAATTTAAAAGTAGAGAATAAAAGAACCATTTATTTTGTCTTGTTAACTTGATTTTATTGTGAGCATACTTTTTTTTAAATGAAATGAAATTGAATTATTATTACAGAAATTTTGTATAATTTTATGAAGAAATTTACTCGAGTGACTTGGGACTTGGAAATGACAGGAAAAATTGAAATTTCAATTCAATTCAATTCAATTCAGAACTCGTGTTAAAGTGCTCACTTATTTCTATCCCATTATCATAAAAATTGATGACTTATGATTTGGGTCGAAGCATCGACATGACAGTCATGTGCCGAAGAATTTTCATAAAGTGAAATAATATTTGAAGTGAAAAATAAATTTTAATCCTGTGAGAGGCCATTACGATGAAAATAAGAGATAAACTTTATGAATTTATGTCATTTATATTTTTTCTTGCTGAATAGAAATGAATTACTCACTAGAATATTGATTGCAAATATTAAATGTAGTACAAATAAAAAGTTACTTGGAAAGAAGTCTGATTTTTTTTATCAGTTGAATATTACTAAACACTGATTTACTGTAATCGGTCACCTGTTTTTATTTTATTAAGTGAATTTAAATGAGAGCGATAAACGCTTATCGCTTGCAGGAAATAAAATGAACACAGATTGACTTTATTGAATTCAATTCGCTCATGGAAGCTAAAATGACTTAAAATTGAAGTCGGTTTTCATAATCGAAATCGTAGCCCAAACATATTCAAATTACAACGTAAAACAGTGTCATAAGAACTTCAATGACATTTATTCTTTTAAATGTGTAGACAAATATGATGAAAATGTCATGGTAACACCGAAATTTAGTCTTAAAGTCATCTCATTGCCAGAATTTATCATTTCTCATGACAAATGATATTCTATGACAAATCATTTCCTTCCCATATAATGGAAAAAAAACATTAATTTTCTAGAATAAACATCAATCAAAGACCGACTATCTTTTTAAAAAATATCTTAACCATTTGTCAATGAAGTTTTCGCATTTAATCACTCAGGTATCTCTCTGGAATTTAGAAAAAAATGCTAATCACAACATTTTAAACAATAATTACAATGAAATTGTTCATTCATGGATTAAAATCTGTAGAAACAAAAACAGAAGCAAAATAATCAGAAACATTCAATGCAAACAATAAAAAAAATAATAATTATTATTTTTATCACCATAATTCGTTTTTATTGTCATAATTTTAACCTTATACGGTGATTTTCTATCTCTTTGTTTCTTTTTTTTTTCTTTTCATTTTAATTAAAATTTTTATTTTTAAAAGAATGCATTTAATTACCTTAAAATGGACAATCAGTTTGTATTCTTTTTTTCTTTTATGTTACTCACATGAAACCGACAAAGAATGATAATAATAATACAACAATGTTTGTTGTTGTCGTGCATGAGGGCCAACATTTGTGTCTCATACACGCACACACACACACACACACAATAAATTGCACTTTTAACACAGATATTGAAATATGATATTCATTTATTTATTTAGTATTATATGAATCATGATAAAAGTTGTTTAAATTCATATTGTAATAAAAAAAACCACTTGTAGTGTACAAACATAGTATTTTAATTAGTAATCAGAACAACTAACATTATTATTATTTTTATTTTCATTTTTATTAGTAGTAGATTTCATTGAAATACATACAAAATTTACTGTAAAATATTAAATATGAATAAATATTTTGATGCAGTCTGATTCAGACACTAACAATGCGTTGATAAATGAATGAAATTGTTGTTTTTTGTATTGCAATGATAAAATTTTAGGGAAATGTAACAATGGAATGGTGTATGAAAGTGCATCTTGATGTCATCTGTCAATATGTGTCATTTATTCTCTCCCAGTCTCTCTCTATGCCATTCTTTTAGTTGAGCCAATGCAAAAATAATTTCAAAAAAGTTTTTTTTGGGTGTCATTGAAAGCCTTAAGTGCATTTGTGGAGACCCTTCGCCTTCATCCTTCATGGAGAAGGTGCCAAAATTTATCTAATAGCTTCCATGCTTGCGAACAATGATCACTCTACGACAATGAACCTTTGAAATTAACGATCAAAGATACTCCATTTATGCACTGGACAAATCAAGAACAGACAGACATGCAAAATGTCTTCAAAAGAGCGTTTTTCTCCAAATTTCATTCAAAAAGTGTCTGTTTTAAGTGAAAACTAATACGGTTACTCTATTGTTCATGTTGTTGTTGCTGTTCAAATTTCTGTTATTTGAAGAAAATGATATACAAATAAAATGAAGTCATTTATGCATTAAAGTAGCCATTAAAATGTGTATCAAATTGAGCATTATCTCATTGATAAACGTTTAAATCTCATTTTCATGTATCTTTCCATTTTTATTTATCTAATCAGAATAGATAATGTTAATTTGAAGACTAAACATCAAAATCAAAGATGAAAGATAATATTTTTTTTACCAAGAACATCCAAGTAATTGAATACATTTTATCACTTTATTACTCATTCAGAGTCTGATGCATATACAGACAGCATGGTAACGACACATCATTTTATTGTAGTTAATCGTCAGTCATGAAATTCTTTGAAATCACATTATTTGTTTATTTTATATTATTTTTTTTTACTGAATTGATACAATCAGTGTTTTTATGATTCAATGTTTTATTATTGAAATAAATTGAATTGAATTGAATTGGATTGGAGACAAATCTTGTTTCATGATTAAAATGAAGTTTAGAGGCTTACCTTAATTTCATTGAAAACAGTGCAATCCTTTTATTTTATTTCATTTAAAACAAAAAATATTTCACTTCAAAAAAATGATACACTGGATCTTCATTTTATTTTCTTGATTTTTTTTACATAACATCGATGAATGACACAATCAAAAACAAATAATATTGAATTTGAATGATTATTTGTCAGGAATTGAAACTCGTTTCAGATGAAATTTGTCTTATTTTTTGTTTTGTACATATTCTTAGTTGATTTTCTTATTATATGTATATTTTATGTATGTATGAAACCCAGATAATAATATTTTTTTTTTGTATTTTATAAACCGATTGTATTTTACTGTTATTTTTCAAAGTAAATTGTAATTCAATATTTTTCTCTATTTAACGTTAATAGTTTACATTTAAAAGCACTCATGAAATTTTATTTTTTTTTTTTTTTAATAAAATTTTAAAATATCCAAGTTCTTATTTAAACAAAATTTTCAACGCAATTTATGTATTTAACACTCAACAGATATGTTAATAAATGGATCTTCTTTTTATTTTTTATTATTTTATTTATTAAACACTTCAATTACAATAAAAACAGACCTATGACAACATTTAATAAAGTATTTATTTGTCTTTTATTTATTCATATAAATATGTGTATTTTTTTTTCTTTAGCACGAAGACAAAAATGTGTACTGTCCCCTTTGAATTGCTACGAGGGAATGAATGAATATTTGTATTTTTGTATTCATTGATGCACACATGCAGAGATGAATTTCATTTTCAATTCCATTCATTCATTGAATTTTGAGACTCACTGAAAGTGAATCAAATTGTATTTTCATTAATCAAAAGAGAGAATTAAGTTGAAATTGTGTTGCATTTAATGTGCAACAGTGTTGCACTTATTCGAAAATAAAAAATCAGTTAATCAATTCAATCAAATTTATTTCTCTTTGACATTTTCGTTCACAAATCTCATCTCTAATTGAATAATTAAATTTCAGGTTTTAATCTTATCTTCAACGAGCTACTGTGTAAATACAAAAATCATAGAAATCATCGTTTTTGAGACAAATAAACACAGATAATGGAATATTGATAAGATGTGAGAGTCGTTTTCATTATAAAAAAAAATAATATTTAACGATGAGCTTAGTTTTTGTTTTGCTTTCAACTTAAAATAACATCTTTTTTTGCATTTCAATTAAAATGTCTTTTGTTTGTTTAAATGATTTTCAGAACGCCGCATTCAAATTAATTCCTAAAAATGCATTAGACTATTACAAAAGTGGAGCTGGGGATGAATTAACGTTGCGATTAAATCAAACGACTTGGGATAAGTATGATATTTATTGGTCTTTCTTAAATTTATGTGTTTAATATTAATTTATTTTCAGAATCCGAATCCGTCCCCGTATTTTACGTGACGTAACAACGCGAGATTTGTCCACAAATGTTTTGGGATTGAATTTATCGATGCCCTTGGGAATCGCTCCAACTGCAATGCAACGTATGGCTCATCCAGATGGGGAAATTGCAAATGCAAAGGCGGCAGGGAAATGTGGCATCGTATTTACTTTAAGCACTATTGCGACAAGTTCAATTGAAGAGTTGGGAGAAAATGCACCAAATACACTGAAGTGGTTTCAATTGTATATTTACAAGGATAGGGAATTGACGAGAAATCTTGTAAAACGTGCGGAAAAAGCAAATTTTAAGGCTTTAGTTTTGACAGTTGATGCACCGATTTTCGGATTACGACGTGCTGATATGAGAAATAAGTTTACATTGCCATCACATTTAAGGTAATAATTTATTTCAATTAAATTAATAAAAAACGAAATTTTAATGAAATTTCAGTTTAGCAAACTTTTCCGGTGACAAAGCCATGGGAGTAAAATCAAAAGGTGGTTCAGGCATAAACGAATATGTTACATCTCAATTCGATCCATCACTCACATGGGATGACGTCAAATGGTTAAAATCAATTTCTAAGCTTCCACTCATATTGAAAGGAATCCTTACAGCTGAAGGTGCGATCTTGGCAGCTGATGCGGGTGTTGATGGAATAATTGTGTCAAATCATGGTGCGAGGCAAATTGATTCAACGCCATCTACAGTGAGAAATATTAAATTGATTAAAAATTGAAAATTTAAAAATCATATAAATTTTATTTTTAGATTGAAGCACTTCCAGAAATTACGAAGGCAGTTGGTCATCGTGTCACTGTGATGTTAGATGGTGGAATTCGACAAGGAACTGACATATTTAAAGCTCTAGCACTTGGAGCCAAACTTGTGTTTATTGGACGACCAGCAATTTGGGGTCTATCAATTGATGGAGAAAAGGGTGTTGAAAAAATTATTGAAATTTTGAGAAAAGAACTTGATGTGACAATGACCTTAATGGGTTGCACCAAGATAAGTGACATTACAAGGGATATGGTTGTACATGAAAATTATTACTGTAAATTATAATTATGTTCAATTAAAAATTTTTTAAAGGTGAATAAAATTAATCTTAAATTTTTTATTGAATCACGTCAAACAGTCCTCTTGTGGTCCTTCATAGTAGCGCCATATTTTTGGCATACTTACAAAATAAAATTTTCGTACTACGTCATTTATTCAAATACTATAGAAATTGATTGAATGAAAATTATATCACTCTGATAACGGATTTTGTCAAGTATATAATGAATCACATTTAAAATCCACGACGATCACCTTAATATTTGATTAGGGGCTGTCACGTCAATGTGCTTGTTCAAATTTTTTTGTTGTACTTATTTCTTGAAAATTATTTGATCTCCAAAATGACATTGTTTCAATTTTTTTATGATTTGGCAGGATCCATGATTCAACATCCAAAAAAAATTGAGACCCCTAGTTTACTTTTCATAATGCATCACATTAGTAATGCACTTATAAATGACTACTTAATGTCAACAAACACTTTTGATTGATATTGAAAAAGATATACTGATTTTAGAAAATTAATTCAGTGCCAAGTTCATTGCCAACGAAAGTAGATCAAAACAATTCACTAAGTATTGTCATTATTGTCAGACACTTTCTAGACAAATTTTAACAAAAATTCTTGATTACTCTTCAGTAAAATGGAAAAAACCAGAGCAATTCTTTTCATATCACTGTTAATTTTAATTGTTGTACAAACTGGAAACACCTGGCCAATTGAAGATCATCGCAATGGTGGTGACTACAGTCGAATTTTAGATGTATTGAAAAAACTTGAGAAGAGCGATGCTGAGATCTGGATTGACTTTTTGAATTTTCGGCATTACACAAAATATGATATTGACACTTTAGTCTATAAAATTAATGAGCTAGTACAGGAGGTTAATAGATTAAAGAGCTTAAAAAAATGTTGAATGTTGAAGTGAAATGTTAAAGCTATTTGGAATAATGGAAACGTCTGGTTAATTTTAAAAATTTAATTCAATGGACGTGAAAATAATTGTACATGAATTTCAATTATTTCTTGATAAAATTCATAAATGTTGGCTTCACTTAATGCGATGACTAACCTTTAAAAGACGATGAAATTATCAAACGAATATAAATTTTAAAAAAAAATTTGGAAGCTCAAAATGATAAGTGTGTAAATTTAGTTGTAACTTATACCATATTGTTCAATTTTGTCTAGTAAACCGGTTAAAAAAAAATTATGAATGAAATTTGATGACTTCACTTAAGGTATATTTTTGTAAAATACATCAAAAAAATTTTTGAATAGCAAATATTAATGTAAAATTAGTTAAAACTGATTCGCGTGAATGAATTGGGCTTTTTTTATTATATCTCACAGTTTTTTATATTATTATCATCATTTTTGTTTTGCTCACTTGTTTCTGTTTTGTTTTTGTTGAATTAAATCACAAACAAAAAACACGCAACATCGGTAAGTTATCACTTGTATTGAATTCCTATTATATCTAGAGAATAATGGGCTGAATTAATAATAATCAGGTAATTTTAAATTTCGTTGCTTTAAGTGAATAAGGGTGCAAAAATGAATATCGGTTCGTTTGAGTGTCATCTGAGATCCGATTCGAAACAAACCCGGATGTGAAGTCGGTTCAATTCCTCTGACTTGTTTGAAAATAAGTTCATTGAACTTCTCCCGGTATAAGAATTCAAAATATAACCTTCACCGTGATATATTCATAGAAATTACGTCAAAATGTTGTAGGAGAAATGTCTTAAAATAGACAGAGAATTCCCAAATACAAAAAAATTACTCACCAAAAAACTTCAAAACCTGTTCGAAATTTACCGGACTGGTCAAACCTGTTTTAAATACACTACACACATGTTTGTTCCTTTCATTTTTTTTCTTCCGTGCAAAATCAAAATAAACCAAAGGAATCAAAGAAATTTCCAAACAAGAAATATTTTATCAGTACGGTTTTGGTCAGCAACTTATTCAGACGTGAATTTGTTTTGGCAATATCTTGAGTATATTTCAAAAGAAGACACTTAAATGAAATTTAAACTGTTATTTGATAATAAACACACCTACGATATTTAAATTTCATTTTGAAGATGTTCGACACAAGTGATATGCATGAATTTGTGTTAACATTCAAAGATCCAAATTATAATGAAACGGTAAATTGAATAAAATTTAACATCCTTTTAATTTTAATTGTTTTTCTCATTTAAAGGCACCACCAATGACATTAAAACACAATGGCGAGGATCTACATGAACGAATTCAGCGCTTACGTCGTCTGCCTCGCCCGCAACTCCAAGAACAAATTGAATGGATTTCATTTGAAGTCATTTCACTGTCCCCTAATCAAATTGACATGTCAGACAAATGTGGAAAATGTCCGTTGCATTGCTTACTTGAGACATTTTTGGATTTGAAGTACATTGATCATCGTGAAGGAGATTTAGTGGAATTGCTTATGATAAAAAGTCGTATTGATTATACGAGATATCAAGATGGAGTTGTCTTGGATTTACTAAAAAAGTATAATGTGATCAAGTTTTATCAATGGCAGTTGTTGAACAATAAAGAGAATGCATTTTTACATGACACAATGGAAGGACCACAAAAAGACTTGATTTTAAGAAATCGCGATAATTTGGATGATTTGCTTCAAATGGTGTTCGTTGTTGGTGCATTACGCACACTCAAAATCCTTACAGACTTAATAAAAGAATTGTATGGATCGAGATATCCAATTTTACCAACTGCCGTTGAATGGAGTGTTCTCGTTAAGGATAATTGTAAAAACAAATTTTATCGGTGTTTTGATTATCTGCTGAGCCGAACAGATATTGATATAAATGAGCCAGATAAAAATGGGGAAACTGCATTTTTTATTGCATGTCGCCTAAATGACAGCTACATGGTAAACGAACTTTTGAAGAGAAAACCATTTATTGCGGCGAAAAATCAGCAAGATAATTATGCGATTGTTGATTTACAGCCAGAAACTCTCACAAATATTTTTGACGCATGTATAATTTCAAAGCCGGATCACTTGATCGAGGACGAGAAAGCTTTCAAAATTATCAAAACATTTTCATTGAAGGTCCTTAACTTGGATAACCTGATTTTTATGGATTTAAGAAATTTTTATCCCGTCAAAAATGAAGAAGATCGAAATTTTAATGTGCTTGAGTTAATTCAATGCATTGGAAGTACAAAGGATCTGAGATTGATGTTAAATCATCCCGTTATCGGAACAATTATCGATTTAAAGTGGAAAAAGCTGAGATTTTATGTGCTTTTTAGAATGATTGGTGCCTTGATTCCCATAATTTTAGCATTCTTTTTACGTGATTTTAGGATGAGCTCCGGAGAAATGACATTTTTCATGGTATGTCTTGGATTCTTGATCATTTTTGAGTTCATTTCAACAATCCTCACAATTCTAACACAACACGGCAGTTTCATGCTAGGAACGATGCACATTTGTATGTATTTCACACTCTTCATGTTCTTTGCAACGAGCACATGTCTTTCAATATGTCCGTCAGTTGTCGGAATTGTGTGGATCTTTTTTGGCATTTGCATAAATGGAATAATTTCGATTTTTAACAAATCTGTCGCACATTACACGATCATGTTAATGTATGTGGCGTATAATATAATGAAATTTCTGGTATTTAACTCATTTTTGCTACTTGGCTTGATTATGAGTTATGCATCGATATTTTATGATCCAAATGTCAAGCCTGCAGGTGCTGAAGCTCTTGATGCTAATGAAGAAGTGGAATCAAGTGGAAATGGGGAATCGCTAAATGAAGTTGAAACAGATACAATTCCAAATTATTCGTTCAATGTAAAATTAACTTTATTCAAGACTTTGGTTATGTTGGTTGGAGAAATCTGGGATAACGTTGATGGGAGTCGCAGTTTCAGAATCTACCTAGTTTATGCATTTCTTATATTTATGTTACCAATTGTGGCTCTCAATTTATTGAATGGTCTTGCAGTTGGAAACGTCAAAGACATTTCATCACAAGCACAGTACTGGCATAGAAAAGTTCAGTGCATGGTTTTGTATGAAGTTGAAACGATGCTCAGGAAAATGTAAGTTCAAATTCAAATTAAGTTTAAAAAGTCATAATATAATCAAAAATTTTCAGTGAAAGTTTTGCAAGGATCCCGTGGCCGGAAGTCAATTTCACTTCTCGTCTCATTCGAGAAAGGCATTTTGTCGCTATAAATACAGCGAATAACTGTGTCTTTGCAATGGAAAGTCTGACATTACACAAAAAAGTGGGAGAATTAAGTAAGGACATCATTCAACCTGCTATTAAAGTGATAAAACGACGTGAAAGATCACAGAAACAAAAGGAAATAAGTGCCATTCGTAAAGGAAGTACCTCATTTTGTCCACATTGTTTTGAACAATTGGCGTAAATTACAATCTTTTATTGTGTGTGATATGAAAAAAAAACTTATTGTTCACATTGGCCTAAATATCAACTTTATTAAAGCATTGTCAATACATGAAACTTGAATAAATTTACTTTTTCATATTTTTTGTTTGAAACTTGAATAAACTATTTTCTTTTTTTTTTTAATTTTTATGTTATATCATTTCGATGCAGTTTTTTTTGAAACAGATTTTTATGTTTTCATAAAAATACAAAAAATTAAAAATTAAACCTTTTAAGCTTGATACAAGCTTGAGCTTTTTCAAAACCTAACAGTATTTTTTACATCATACGTAATAAATTTTGAATTTGGTTTCAACTCAAACATCCACACCTTCCTTCGCGTCACTTGTAAGCTGAATTTTTGCACTACTCGTTGTGGATGCTGTTGTGCCATTTGCAATTGTTGAGTGTCTATCGCAATAAGGTGTTGTCAACGTTCTCAATCGCTATTAAAAAAAAAATTAATTTTAGATTTTGTTTTCATTTTAAGTGAAATCACTGACTTTAGACACGGAACCTCTTGCTGTGCAAAATTTGAAAATAGCAACCAAAGGTATCATGCTCATACTCGAAAGTGCAATACACCATCCAAGGACATTTGCCCAAGTTGGATAAATGTAGTTATCATATGTCAACGGCTCATATCCAATTAAGCCATATACAATAATAAACATTAGGAAAACGGGAGCTGCAAACTTCCAACAAAAACGCCAATAAATTCCTGGTGTAAATCCCACCATATCTCTTATATCATCACAAAATCGTTTTGTACCATAAATCCATGAAATAGCAATTGTTTCAAATAACACAGCAATTAATATTGAATATCCTGGAAAGAAAATCATCAAGCAAAAGAAGATCAATTTAATGTAATGTTTTAACATACCTGCTGCATATCGATCAAGCAAGTGGAAAAAGTAGAATCCTCCCTGTGTACAGCTTGCTAAACCGACTAAAAAGTAAATTGTAAAAAGACAACCAACGAACACTTCTCGATTCCTTCCAATTTTAGGAAATTCATCGCTGAGAGCTGTAATTATTGCTTCTGATCCACCAAACTGTACAATTAAATTTAAATGTGCATGAAAATACAACGGTTTTAAATGTAAATTTGAATGCAACTTACGGAACTGTCAAGTCCTAGAGTTAAAAGCATCATAAAAAATATTAAGGCCCAAAAAGTACTCCCTGGCATAGTTGCGATGGCTGCAGGATATACCACGAACACCAAACCTACATGAAAATGAAATTTGAATAATTTTTATAACGGTTTTTTTTCAACTAAATTTAAAAAATAGTAACCTGGTCCTTCTGTGGCAACATCTTCGATTTTTCTTCCTGAACTATATGCCATGTATCCTAATACAGAAAAAATAACGAAACCAGCTACGAAACCTGTTTCAATGAAATGAAATGAAATATTAAAATTTAAGAAGAATGAATGTGGTCATTTACTTGTGGCAGAATTGATGAAGCTGGTTAAAAGTGCATCTCTATAAAAATTAAAATTTTATTAAATGAATATTTAATTTGATATGAAAAACCGTTAAATTTTACTTATAAACATTGTTGTGATATTTATTGTAAGACGCATAAGCTAATAAAACTCCAAAACCAGGTCCCAAAGAATAAAATACTTGTGTAGCAGCGTCCACCCATACCTGTCAAATTTCAAAGTAAGAAAAACTGTTGGACCGAAATGCAATCAAAATACCTCTGCTTTGTAAATAGCTTCAAAGTCAGGTTTCAAGTAATACATGATTCCTTCTGCACTTCCTATAATTATGAATTTAAGTTTAATTTAAATAAGTTTCATATTTCAAGTAAATGTCAGTTTAGTCAAATACCTGGCAAAGTGATGCCTCGAATGAGTAAAATTATCAGCACAACATATGGAAATAGAGCTGTAAACCACACGACCTATTAAATGAAAAATTATTCAAGCAACATTTTCAAAATCGAGCTTAAAATTATAATTTAACTCACTTTTCCTGATGTTCCGATACCTTTCCATAGAGAAAAATAACAAATAAGGTAGACCAACAATAAACAAAGTACCATATCAATTTTAATATCCCCTAAATCATGAATTCCTTCGCTTTTATCAAGCTCCAAAATGTAATTACTATTTTTTGAAATTTAAATTAAAATTAATTGTTAAAAGAAATTCACATAAAAAAAATATCATACTTGAAGTATTCGGCTGAAGCTGAAGACGTTGATACATTTTCAGTTTTATTGTTGAGAGGATTCACATTGCTAATAATATTTGTGCAGTTAGAGGTACAAAATTCAAACTAAACACATCAATTTTACATTAAAATTATTTAAAAATGAAATAAAATAAACTTTACTTACAGGACGACATTGCTCGGTATTCCAAATATTGTCACACGTTGTCCACGGTAGTTTTTCGGCAAAAGATGCGAAGAAAAACCGTAATGACCATGCAATTATAACATTATAATAAAAATCAACATAAAATGCTATGAGTACAACAGCATATCCTATTCCTGTTTATTTTTCAAATAAAACGAAATTTAATTAAATTATGTGACGATTTCAAAGAATTTTTTATACAAACCTTTAAAAATTGGCACAACTTGACCCCAACAAGTGATAGCTCCCTTTCGTATGTGTTGACCTAGTGCTAATTCCATATAAAATAGTGGAATACCTCCAACTACAAGCATCACAGAATAAGGAAGAAGGAACGCTCCTATAAATTAAACAGTGAAATTTCATATTCAAATTACTCGAAGGTAATTTTTCAACCAAATTCAATCAATAGAAGTACTTAATACTCAAATTTTAAACTCAATTTCCTTTTTAATATTTTTATGTTTTTGATTTCAAGATACATTTTGTGATTTTTATATCATTTTAATTTTATTTTTCAATGATATTCAATTCGGGTTGAGATTTTCTAATAATATGTATTGGAAAAGGATGTGACAAGAATATGAACACATCTGATTTTTTCACATACATAACAAAAGATGAATAATGGGTATAATAAAAGGAAAAATCTAGTATGATATGCAAAAACGGCCTAAACCGAAAATTTGATATTGGACTGTAAATGTAATATTCTATGTTTTGACTTTTTAGTACTTTTTTATATACAAAATATTGAGACAATGTGAAAATTCAAGAAATTATTTAGAAAAAATGCGATTAGAGACAAATTTTGATGCCGAATTTCGTTCTGGTTAGAAGGGACACTTGCAACAAGTCGAAGAGAAATAAAAAAGGAAAAGGAAATTTCTATTTTAATTTTAAAAAGGAGAAAGTGGGAGAGAGAGAGAGAGTGAGAAAGGTCAGAAAAATTAAAAAAATTTAAATTGGACCTAAATTTTATTTTTATTTTTACTGGAAAAGTTTTTTTTTCTTTGTTAACGATTCATTGATCCTTTGAAATGAACTGTAAACGTTTTTTCGAAAGGACTTTTCAACCTTACTAACTTAATTTTCTTAAAGAATGAAATTATTCGTAAAAATTGATCGATAAAGTCAAACTTAAGGAAATTTAACCATGCAAAACTTACCTCCTCCATTTTTATAACATAAATATGGAAAACGCCAAACATTTGCCAAATCAACAGCAAAACCAATGACAGAGA